>KV907493.1:0-76948 GCA_001990825.1 Aspergillus carbonarius ITEM 5010
GGGGGGCGGCTTCTACTCCAGACAGCTCTAACTTGGGTCTCATATTCACATCAGACTCCGTGTTTTTTATTGAAATCACACCCTATCTCAGGCCGACGCGCTCCGACACTCCTAAGAAGAATCACAGGCCACAAAGTCATCCCCGCTGGCGCCCGTATGCGTGATCAGGCCCGCCAATTCGTCATTCCCGTTGAAAATCACCCGATCCGCTCCGGGCGAGCCTCCATCGTACACATCGAAGTCGCTCATAATGGGGTATTCGTAGTAGGTGCCGGACACGGGGAAATCGAAGCCCTCGTAATCGTGGTACTCGTGCGGGTAGTTGTGGATGGTCTCTCCCGACTCATAGAGCGAGTACCCCTGGGCCTGGGCGGCACTGACGTCGCTGGCCCAGTAGCAGGTGCTTCCGCAGGTGTAATCACAGCTTTGGCGGCCTTCCAGGTTCTTCCGGGCCGAGGGGGAGGCGAGCGAGACGGAGAGGAAGAGGGGGAGGAGGGAGATGATGGTCTGGATGGAATGGATCGGTTAGTGGTGTCATCTCAGGCGGCTGGACGACGCGGAGTCCGGCATACCTTGATCGGGAACATGATGACGGTCGGTTGGCAGGCTGTCGGCCTTCTGGCGGAGTGAAGATAGAGGGGATGGATGTGTTTGTTGATGTCCATGATCCCTGGACAAGACCACCTACTTATGCCTCCCTGGCCTCCCTCGCCTTCGTCGGGCTCGTCGGGGGGCTCCTATCTCTGAACGACCAGCAACATCCGAGGTTACATTGCATCCCCTGGTGGCCGATAAGATAGCCTGGTGCCTGACACGTTCTTCCACTCGCGTCCGCCAGAGGTTCAGGGTCCGCCGATCTTCACCCGTCAGGGCATCCCTCCCGAGGCCCTAGGCTGCCGGCCGCCTCCACTCGTCAGGGACTCCGGCGGATCTCCCCCATGCCCCAATGGCAGTCGATATCTCGCCCACGGAGGTGGCCGGCTACTATATCGACAACCCAAAACATCGGTGAAGAAACGCACGGGAGTCAGAAGGTCGACTATCTACTGTCCACCCACCGGCTGGGTGTGGGTCCCCTCCCCCTCCCCCCACTTTCGACAGGCGGCCCTCGCCGTTGGGTTATCTATGTGGTTCTCTGGGTGGCATGCAACCATCGGATGACCATCCACCGCCCACGAGGTTGGCATTACTGGAGGAGATACACCGAAACCACACAGCATGAGGAATCATTCGCTTAGACGCCAATTTTGGAGACCGGCCCTCGGAGTTTGCTTCCCTTACCCAGTGATGGCAGTTCTAATCTTTCCCTTCAAATCGGGGGTTGGCGGGTCGTCGTCCACCTTCAGGGCCTTCATCACTCGGGCCAATAACGCATAGATGCCGATCATCATCAACACCTCCACCAGCTCCTCCACGGAGAGCACATTCAGAGCATCGGTGATCGTGTCCGGCTGGTTCTCATACGTGTCCAGCTGTTCATCCACAATGCGAAGAATCACCCGATCGCGGGGGGTCCAGGGGCCTTTGCCTTGCCGAACCGCTTGTCGGGAGCACCCGATCTCCTGGATCTTTTCCTCGGGAAACCCAAAGACTTCAGCTACGGGGAGGTTGACCTCATACTCATACTTGGCCTTGAGCACGGTAGCGACCCGGAGAACGATCAGCTGCCAATCGAGCACCGGAAGCAGACGCTGTTTCCCATCGAAACAGGCCCCCAGGAGCCCGCTCAAATGGGGGAATAGACCGGGGGAGTGCGCCAGAATCAGCAGGATGTTGCGCCGCATGGGAAGCACTCGCAGCTTTTCTCGGATCGCTGGAGGGGCCGACTCCGGCTCGACGTAGGGCACCCGGCAGGTGTTCCGGTCGGGGCCTCCATAGGTCTCGTTGGCCTGGATGTCGGACATGGCGAGGATGTCCTGCCCGGGTCTTAGCATACTGAGTATGGCGGTCGACACCCATGGACGACTATACCTTGTCACTAGCGTGCACGAATGCTTGGGTAGATGAATCTTTATCAATTGAGTATCAACTGGCCCTTAAGCGGGTGTAAAGTTTTCAGCCCATCCAAAAATTTTCTCGATGCAATCCATGCGGAGGGCCAGTAACGGCTACATATATATGTATATACTAGTAAGAATCTGATATTTATTGGCCCTTACGCTGGCCATGGAGGCAGAACATGACGGTCGATGATGCTGATTTGACGCGTAGACATGATACAGACCAGCAGAATAACAAGCATACAGCAGACCATAAACCGGGCCAGACAGCTTCCAGCTGAAACCCATCCATGGCGAGGCGCATCGATGACGGGCCTCGACTGCTTAGTCACGGGGCAAGGGTCTGCCTGAGGCCCCAGGGGAGGTCTCCCCAGCTCCCCCAATGCGAGGGGAAAGACCTGAATGGTACTCTCTGAAAGCTCTCAAGCTTGTGTCGCCCATGGTCTGGGCAGCGCATCTTTCCGGGTTGCCAGTTGGTTGGATCTTGTTTTGGCCATCGTCTGACTCTGGCCTCAGGCAGCGATCCATGGCTGGGGTCTTGGCAGGCGGCGATGACTCGAAATCTCAACCAACTCAACCAACTGACGGGCCGAATTCCCCCTGAAGCCCAAACAATCCCCGGCCCCCGACACCATGTACCACCTCGTCATCTTCGACTTTGATGGCACCATATTCGACACCTACGATGCCATCCAGCACTCCATCCAATTGACCTTCCAGCAGCTGCTGCCCGCCCACCCGGTCCCCCTCCCCCGCGACATCCGCCCTCTCGTCTCCACCGGCGCTCCCCCCGGCGACACCTTTCGCAGTCTGCACCCCGATCCCACCACCTTCGACGAGGCCGCCTGGGTCACCACGTACCGCGAGCTCTATGCCCTCCATGGTCAATCCCGGACCCGGCCCTATCCGGCCGCCCGCCACGTCCTGGAGGCCTTGCACGCGCGGAAGGTGCCCATCGCCATCATCAGCAACAAGTCCGTGGTCGCGGTGAAGGCCGCCTTGGAGAAGGCCGACTTGCTGCGCTTCTTCCCCGATCCCCTCATCCTGGGCCATGGGCTCGCCGGGGTCCTGCGCAAGCCGGACCCGTCCAGCTTCACCGAGGTGCTGTGGCCCAACGTGCAGGCCCTCGGGACGGTGGGCGGACGGGCCGCGGGCCCGGTGCTGATGGTGGGGGACACCTTGACGGATATCCACTACGCGAGAAACATCGGTGCCGCATCGTGCTGGTGTCGCTATGGCCAGGGCGACCCCGCCGAGTGCGAGAGGCTGCAGCCGGATCATATCATTGATGCCTTGGAGGAGGTGCTCAAGGTGGTGGAGGGCACGACTTGATCGGCGACATCCCTTGTCGCGCAGTGGCTGGACGGTGCGGTGGACTAGATACCCCTATCATGATGGACCAGAGCATGGACGAGGATATCCCGACGGAGATGCCTTGGTTGCTGCAGTGCCGGGACGGATCCTCGCACAGCCGTTCAGCACCCCAGGGACAAGTCGGATAACCTGGGGTTGCTCCTCCGTGGGAATGGGCAGATGCAGGAGAACAATCCAGTAGACAGTCACCTTAGGGGCCATGGTAATGCAGCAGTCCCTGGATGCTCTTGGTCGTCGCAGGTGCTCTGTAGGCAACCCGGACGGGCTGGCGTTTTGCTCCGGAGTCGTCCGATACCTCACCAGGGGCACCATCCACCTCCACCACGCTCTTGCTATGGACCCTCCCAGTCGTGTGTAATGTAGACGCACCAGCCGATTGGCAGGCGAGATGACGTCATGGCGGACGGATGCGGGGGAAGCCAGGGCGAGCCTGGATCCTTCATCGATGGGTTTCCTTCACTTGGTTGCCTTCATTCCATCCCACTGGTCGACGACATTATGGCCCTTGCACGCAGATTAGCCATCCTTCCGGGTGGCCTTGGTAGGCCACCCCGCCCCCTCTGCTCGTAGGAAGATCGAAAAGCCGTCGTATTGACCTTGCGATCCATGCCAGGGGGCCTGGGCTCGAGTATCGGCAAGAAGCTCCGCCAGCAAGGCGCCCGGCTGGCCATTCTGTATGCCCCCTTCGAGGCGGCCCAGCGAGATCAGCTACTGGAGGCCGGCTATGGCGAGCTGTCCTCTCGTGATGGGATCCGGACCTATGAATGCGACATCACGACCCCTGAGGCCGTCCAGTCCGTCTTCCGCGCCCTGGAAGAAGAGGTCCGGGCACCCTCAGCACCCTCTCAGTCCTCTCGGTCCTCTCGAGCCTTTCCCAGTATCTTAATCAACACGGCCGGATACGTGTCGTTGAGCGACATGGAGTTCACCCCACCCACCGAGACGGTGAAACACCTGCACACCAACGTCCTGGGCCCGATGCTGTGCGCCCAGGCCTTTGCCCGGCTGTACATGGCCGCGGCCCAGGAGGTGCCCTCCTTGTCCAGTCTCCCGCCCCCGGGGCGCATCGTCAATCTCGCCTCTCAAGCCGCGCACGTGGCCCTCCACCGGCATGGGGCGTACTGTGCCTCCAAGGCCGCGCTGTTGGGGCTGACGCGCAGTATGGCGTCGGAGTGGGGAGGCCGCGGCATCACGGCGAACAGCGTCTCCCCGACGGTGGCCTGGACCGCTCTGGGACAGAAGGCCTGGGGGGAGGACACGGTGCGCGAGGCCTTTCTGAAAACGATTCCGACCGGCAAGTTCGCGCGGCCCGACGAGGTGGCGGACGCGGTCCTCTTTCTGTGTCAGGTAGGGCATGGGGTCACTCATGGATTCCAACCATTCCATCTGTACTGACCTTCCATGTAGGATTCCAGTGGCATGATCAATGGGGCGGATATTCGAGTGGACGGCGGCTTCACCATCCGGTAGCGGGAAAGGATCTAGATTTCATGTCCCGGTTATCCAGACTGGGGGAATTCTTAGGGCTACCGGGGCAAGTGGGGAGTGGATGGTGTAGGGAGGCCTGTCCTATGTATCATCGGCCAGCGCTACTAGTTACACGTACATGCATGTCCAGCGACATGGAATGGACTGGAGTAGAAAAGATGGATTGAGCGAGCGCATTTTCAATTAGATCCACCTCTTCAACCCTTCCCATGCTACGCGTCAACGCAGACATATGACAAAGAAGTAGACCACTGTTGACAAGCATAAGTAATATGGTCCGAGATATACTGCCATGGTCAAAGGCTAGATTGGCTACGTAGATTACAATTGTACCAGTCGGCCGCTAAGTCAATCCCAACCGCGGACAGACTTGTCTCCATCATTGACCACTCAGTGGTCGATCCATTTTATAACAGGGGCGATGGTCGCGAGAGCATCGAGATCGCAAAGAAGTACAAGTCTGGTCAATATATGACCTAACCGTTTTGTGTCGCCAGGCCCATCATCTCTTGGAGAGCACCGGCATCCGGCCCCAGATCTTTATCGGAGTACCACATGGGAGTGACCATACCGCCGTCTAGGTACTACAGGCCCAGCTGGCGCTGGCCGACGGTGGCCCAGAGCTGGACATGGTCATCAACCTGTCCGCTCTCCAAGGGGAAACATTGCATATGTCGAACAAGACATCCAAGCCGTGATGGAACAGGCCAAGGTATGCCTTTTCTCTGGGTAGCAGTACCGCAGCGTCGCAGTAAAGGGCATTGTCAGCAGGCGTCCTTCGGCCATCTGACCTATATAATGGCTGCAGCCGCAAGCCGGTCCTGCTGAGCGGCATCTCTATCATCTGCATGTCGGTCAATCTCCCCATGCTCAGAGTTGCCCGCCTCCTGGCCAGCTTTGGGGACATGTTCCGTGCGCAGTCCAGCCCGATGCTGATCGCCGAGCTGACATACCTGGCGCACTGGAGCTGGAGAGAAGATCTGAGGACCTTGGCTGCAGGAGTCTGGTAGCCACGCCGGGTGAGACTCCTTCTCCATCATCCGACCCGAAGGGCTAACCCTCTCGGAAGGAGATCGCAAGCGGAGTGTCGGACTAGTCGCGGAGTGGAAGGGGATCGCGGTCGTGTGACCCCTTTCTGCAACCCCATTGACATGGCCCATCTCGGCTGGAAATCTTACCCGAGTCGTCTGTATCTTCCTCACCGGCATTGTGGCCGTGGTGAAACCCAGGGGCACACGTTGGAGGACATTGCCGGCATCTTTGACAGCGAACCCGTCGCCCCGCGGGATGCTTCGGGACACCCGAGGCACAGTACCTGGGTAGTACTAGATAGGTAGGGAGCAAAAGCCCCTTTGGGTTGGTCGCACGAGCCAAGTCCAATACGCCTCGAAGACATAGAGACATCGTGGTCGTACCGGCCGGACTGACCCACGAATGAGGGTGGAGGGTGCGCAGGACCGACCATGGAACAGGCGCCGCCAGAGGCGGCCAGGCGGCCAGCTGGAAGCTTCACGGGCCTGTCGCTGAGTGGTGAGAGATAAGATGCCCGCCTGGAACCTTGTCTCTTCCCCTGACGCTAACGGCCACCGGACAAAGGCCGAACTGAGGCCGGCGGCGCTGGACGGGCTCAGGCCTCCAGGCAGCCAGCAACCCTACCCGCGATATCGGGGGGTCCCCAATTCCCCTTCCATCCATCCCCCCTCCCCTCTCACCCCCATCCGCCTCGATTTTACGCCGGCTGAACATCATGTGGTGGGACCTCGCAGCATCCTCGCCATCGAAGGGAATGAGTCAAGGACCCCCGCGTGGCTAACATGACTCCGGGAGCAATCCGGCAGAGTTTTCACCATAAGGTTTGGCGCTCCGATGTTAGTTTTGGCCGGAACCACACCAGATACGATGGGCTCGTCCTGCGTCGGGGCTTGGCCGGCCGACGGCGGAATTAATCACGCAGTGATGTCAACAATCGCCTTGTCCGTTGGTCTGGGTTTCCCAGCAAAGGGACGGACAGCTCCCATTCCCACCCCCTCCCCGCGCGATAGTTTCAGCTGGGATAAATCGGACTGCATGGGAGTGGCATTCTTCTCGATCCCCCTTTCACCCGGATGGCCACCAATGGCTCCCCAGGTCATCATCTAAATCTTCCTTCGTCCGATCGATCGCCGCGATCGGGCCTGGAGCCACGTGTGCGGAGGTGGAAGCATAGATGATAGAATCCTCCTCGATGGTCGTGCACACGCGCGAAATCTCCGGATTTAGAATGGGGTGGGCCGGACCTCGAGGCTCGAGAGACCCTAATATCCCTCGAGAGGTGGGGGGGGGGGTCTGCGTCAGACCCGTGGGGGGCCTCGGCCAGACATCCCTACACAAGAACCAGGCCTGGTCGTTCGCCAATTTCCCTCTCGTCCCCAATGGCAGTCTCCATTTCTTGTAAACACCCTGGTAGACCCCGCCGGCGTGGCGTTGGGTTCTGTGACCCTTATCACTGGCAAGGGTTGCCCTCACGAGCGGCGAGGCGAAGAAAAGGGGGGTAAAGACCAGGGGTCCTGCTGCTGTCACCTCAACCCCCTGAGCCGGTGTCTCCCTCCCCTCCAAGCGAGCACTCCTTCAGCGACAGGATGACCTCCAGTGTCAACACCTGGGTGTGGCTGGCGGTGGTGTTGTTGATCAGTAAGTGATCGCCGCCCTGCAACGGCGTGGCAAACCCGCTGATCGATGTTGATCGCTCGTGTCCGACAGCCCTACTGCGCTATGTGTCCCGCATCCTCCAGTTGGGCGTCCCCCGCCATCTCCAAGTCGAGGACTTGCTGATGTTCTTCACCGTCGTACGCCGGCCTGCCCGATGCTCCCTCCCCCGATCGCCGCTGACTCGCAGCCATCTTAGGTGTTTTACATCTTGCTCACGGTGTTCCTGGTCGAAGTGCAAAAGCATGGCACCAACGAGATTCCCCCGGACCAGTTCGCCGACATCGACCCGGCGTCCATTCCGGATCGCATCACGGGCAGCAAGCTGGTCATTGTGGTGGAACAGATGTGGCTGGCCACCATTTGGGGGTGCAAGGCGTGTCTGCTCTTGTTGTATTCCACCATGACGTGGGTTCTCCCCTCCCGCTGAGCATCCCGCTGAACATCCCTCTGAATCTCTCCTTATGTCCTCTAGGCTGGGCCTCTCCCAACACCGGATCGTCAAGCTCATCAGTGCCTTTTGCGCCCTCAGCTTCGTCGTCGTCGAAGTTCTGTTCTTCGCCGCCTGGTGCCGGCCCTTTTCCGCGTACTGGTCCATCCCGCCCAAAAGCCTGCAGTGCTCCGTCTATCGCGACCATCTGATTCTCGTCCTGACCCTGAACATCCTGACCGACCTGCTGATCATGGGCATCCCGCTGCCCCTGCTGGTGAAAGCCAAACTCACCCTGGTCAAGAAGATCACCCTGCTCGCCGTCTTCTCGCTCGGCGCCTTCGTCATCCTCTGCTCCATCCTCTCCAAGTACTACTCCTTGTCCCGACCGTACGGCGACCAATGGGTGGACTGGTATGTCCGGGAGGCTGCCACGGCCGTCATCGTGGCCAACATCCCGCAGACCTGGACGCTGTTCCGGCGCATGTTCAACTGGCGGGCCTTCTTGGCCCACTCGTCCTACGACCGCAGCCACGGGAAGTATACCAACCGGCTGGACAGCTCGACCATCCATCTGTCCCGGTTCCGGGGCGGCGACAAGTCGCAGGTGCGCACCGCCATCGATCCGACGGAGTCTGGCGAGCATATCGCCCGCGAGCAGCCGCTGGAGATCTGGGAGCATCGGCAGTTCCACGTCACGAACGAGCCCGAGGAATTGCGGAAGAGCAGCAGCATCAGCCAGGCGAGCAGTGGGAGTCTGGAGTTTGACACGACGGGGTTTCCCACCCACCAGTCGCGCACGACGGTGACCACGGCTGAGTGAGCGGTTCGCCCTCGACGTGTGCAGACCCTCGTTATGTACAATATGTTGGATGATAGCTTAATCTATATAACCCCCTCACTACGCGAGACCCCGCTTCACACCTCTCGAGATATCTTACCTGTCCGTGCGAGGAGGTCTAGGCGTGGAGTCTGGTGGGCCCCAGGATTGCTGACGGCTTACCGGGGGCACGAATTAGCCGCCGACTCGTAACCATCGCAGGATGAACCGCCAGCCTTATCCCCAACTCCAAATGGCTTAGGCAAACTGCCCACCCCCCCTTGCAGTCCGGCTGGAATTAAGATATGTCCGATCGCTGACAAATGCAGCCGCCAGCCCGATATAATCCTGAATGCCTCGTCTTCCACTCGTACCATTCACATACACATACTCTGCCATTCAACCTTCATCATGTCGTCCGCTGCCAATGGATTCTCTCTCCATATCACCATCTACATTAGCCCCGACGACCTCCCCAAGTTCTGGGAGGCGTTCCAACCCGTCTACGACAAGGTGATTGCCGAGCCGGAATGCACTTTCTTCGAGGTTTACCAGTCCCCCGAGGACCCGGGGACCTTGAGCTGGGTGGAGAATTGGTATGTCGTTATATCTCCCAGGGACGTTCGTCTGATACAGCAACGGTGGTTAACCGGCCATGCAGGTCCGCGTCAAAGGAATGGTTTTTCGAGGTATGCATTCACTGCAGGGCACGGATACAGGGCATTGGATGACACCGCGGGCAGAATCAAATCACCAAGGCTTACTACCATGATTATCTGGCCGTGACGACGCCCATGTTCGTCAAGCCCCGGGAGGCCAGGTTGTTGAGCCGGGTCGCCCCGTACAACATGATCAAGCGCTCCAATGGGGGGCATTACGATTAAGACCGTCCTTGAGGGGGGTATCATCTCATGTATCGTGCCAAGATGGTCGATTGCAGGAAATTCTTGAACGATCTGAGTTGTTGCTGGAAGGCCAACTATTGAGATTGAGATGTATCGGTAGTCAATGACGGGATAGGGCAGATCAATTATATCTGCCTGATGGAGAGTGGGAAGTATTTGCTTAGAGAGATATATAGGAGTCACATGAAGCCAGCTTCCCCATCTAGTGAGCTTCGTGGCTCGCAACTTGTCCGTAGCCTATTCAGTCGTAAGGTAGAGTTGTGACGGGTATAACTGGCATGTCGTGGCAGCTTATAATGGAGCATTCTGACGTGAGACGCGCTCAGGCCACCCACCAAAACAGAAACCGAAGAGCACAACCAATCAGACGTGGGGACTAGAGGCTCCCTCCAACTAGCTGTATCGGGACTAGCGCAGGAATGGCTGCAGGGGCTGGAGACCGTTTGCCCAAAGAGGAAATTGTGGATAGCCTCACCATCCCATCCGGCGATGGCCAGCACTCAGGAGGATGCAATGGGCTCATTGCGTGCCGATTCTGCCTGTCCAGAGGGGGGACGGAGAGGACATAAAAGGGAGGCAAATCCCCGTCCAAATCGCATTCTCCAGACCACAATCATTCGCTCACAATGTCCCAGCCGGACTCCTCCCTCAGCCTCCAGGGCAAAGTCGCCCTCGTCACTGGATCGGGCAAGACGAGAGGCATCGGCGCCGCCATCGCCGCCCTGCTAGCACGCCATGGCGCCTCCGTCGTCCTCAACTACGTTTCACCGTCCACCGGCCCCTCCGCCGCGGGGGTGGCAGAGCGCATCGTTGCCGCAGGCGGGAAAGCCCTCGTCGTGCAAGCAGATATCTCCCGGCCGGAAGAGGCTCAAAGACTGGTACAAGAGACGGTCACTGCATTTGGACAGATCGATATTCTAGGTGAGTCTATGTATCCCCGACCCTGGGGTGGGCGCTGGCTGACAAACCAGTCAACAATGCCGCCACCGGTGTCCCGGGTCCGGTGCTTCGTGCTACACCAGAGGCCATGTCGACGACCTTTGCCGTCAATGTCTTTGGACCGATATATCTGATCCAGGCGGCGGTGGCGCACATGCCGCCGCACAGTCGGGTCATAAATATCGGGTCGGTGGCGTCGAAGCTAGGCGTGTCGGGATCACCGCTCTATAGTGCCTCGAAGGCGACGATGGATGCACTGACATTTTCATTGGCGATGGAGGTATGTCGAACCTTGGTTTACTTTCAAGACGGGTGCTAATGTGGATATGCGTAGCTGGGTCGCAATCATGGCGGCATCACGGTAAATACAGTCTCCCCCGGCCCAGTGGACACAGATGGATTGCCGCCCCATGTGGCCGAGAAGATCAACCAGACGATGGTGCCCCTCAGCCGGGTGGAGGAGAGATTAGGCACTGTAGAGGATGTGGCGGATGCGGTGCTCTTGCTGTGCGCGGAGAAGAGTCGGTGGATATCCGGACAAGTGATCTCGGTTAGTGGTGGGATTGTGGGGGGTTAAGCCTCTCAGTACCCCTGTGAAGACTATTTATGTACATGAAGAGAGGACCAGCGCTGGCAGGAGATCGGTGGCCTGGACTCCCAGTATGTTAATTGAGAGAAGGCTGTTGACCATATCCATCCCTTCAACGCTAGTTATGCCTAGACGGCCGAGTACCGACCGGATATCATTAACATATAAGCCAGGCTGTGTGGAATGGGACAGGAGCGACACGGTAACCAGGGCCCAGAGGTATAATGTCCCACACGGGTGATCATAATCGGCCTCGCGCAGG
The DNA here is from genome assembly GCA_001990825.1 of Aspergillus carbonarius ITEM 5010. NCBI lineage: Eukaryota > Fungi > Ascomycota > Eurotiomycetes > Eurotiales > Aspergillaceae > Aspergillus > Aspergillus carbonarius. The sequence goes on from KV907493.1 coordinate 11,493, forward strand.
TGCGCAACACGCGTCGAGAATTTGCATCGCAGGTAGTCGGCTTCATGCGCTGTGAATAGAAAGACCTCCTGCTTCAGAGCCGCCAGAAGCAGCAGCAGCGCTAACCGGATCGCTTCTGGTAGGAGTTGAATCCCCCTTGCCTCATCGTCCACTTCGATCGGCCGCGACATGGAGAGCAGGAAATGGGTGGCAGGGCCAAGCCATTCAATAAGGGCGAGGTTGTTCTCGTGTCTCCAAAATGTCTTCGAACGACGCAGAGTCTCTTCCACGGCTTGGACGATGGAGCTAACATGGTTGAATGCCGTGGCAATCTCACCAGATGAGTCACACCCGGGACCGAGGTCGGTGAGAAGCCTGCTCAAGTCCGGGCTCATGACATGAGGTGGGAGGGCGGCAAACCCCGGCGGCCTCGGCAATCGGGGAGGAGTATCCTCCATCACGCTGCCTACAACATCAAGCCTACCAAATCAGCCCATGTACGGGTGCGAAGGGTGCATGACGAAAGTACCATCCAGCAAACAATGTCACGTTGGCATCTAGACCTCTGTATCCACCTCTTAGTTCGAAGATGCGACCGAGACCACGGATATGCGTGTTCCAGCGATCGAGCATGCCCACATACAGCTGTCCACTCCGTTAGCATGGGCCTATCGCGTTGCAGCAAAGGGACACCCACATCATGGCAGATCAGCCCCAGAATGGCCGTGATAACCCCTTCACTGAGATTCTCCCGGACATCGCCCAACCGCCGCGTCACCTGCTGGACACACTGGCCGTAGTACGTCAGACACTCGGCACTCGTCTCATACCGATACGTGTGGGCCCGCTGTCTCTGATCGAGGAACATGGCCGCATTGGCCAAGGCCACCAGGACCGCGCTGGCATCGGTCAAGGCCATCGAGAACCAGACGGTTCGAAACGGGCGGAAGACGTAGTCGCGGTCGCTGGTCACTACCGGAGTTAGTCGGCGCGGAAAGCCTCGGCTGGTAGAGACCCACTGAAGTGCAGGAGCTGCAGGCCCCGGTCGTCCAGCGGGGTGGGATAGTAGGTGGTGTTGCCGGGATCCAGGGACGCCGGAATGCTGTCCAGCCCGGGATGCACCGGGGGCTTCAGGGCCAGCGTCCAGGTGAGAGGGCGGGCGTGAGTCCGACGCGCCCGGCCAATGTCCCGCATGACGTGGCGCCGGATGGTGCGCTGGGTGGACGCCCGGTTGATCTCATCGGGCCGCGAGATATTCACGAAGACAAACTGATCCTCTTGCATCCCGGACGGCTGCATCTCGGAGAAGGTCGAGCTCCGCGGCGAGAGAATGGGGAAGTTGGTTGGGGATTGTAGGGGGCGTCCGCGGGCGAAGCGAGGCCCAACCTCGTGCTAAGCCACGATGCGCATAGCCGAGCGGCGACTAGTCAGCCCCGGCTCGGCCACCAGGCCATCGTCGGACGCGCTTCAGAACTCGATGGAGCCCAATAACCCGGGGAACAGCGGGTAGCCCTCGGGCGAGACGGTAAAGGAGGTGATGGCATGGCCATCAAACGCCGGCCACAGGTCCCCGGCCCCAAACCCGACCGGGGCGAAGGGTTCCAGGCCCGGCCGGGACTCCCAGCACAGCGGGCAGTCGTGGGCCGTATGCACATCGCCGGAGGACCAGGCGGCCAAATGGGCAGTCCGGTCGTCGTCCCACGGATAATCTTCCGTTGCCATCTCCGTCAACATGCGCAGGATGTCTTTGTTCACGACGAGCGCATGGAGTCGGGGCAGTTGATGCTGGATGCGATCCGCCGAGGACCGCGAGATGCGCCTTTCGGTCAGATCATGTGGAGAGCAATGGACCGGGATCGCATCTGCCAGCAGATCGAAAACATCTCGTAACGGTTCGGCCTGGGTCCACCGTTCAGCAAGCACCGCCAAGATCACGGATATGGTTCGGATCGCCGTGCCAACCTTGGATGACTGCAGGGGGGCGGGTCGACGGGCTGGGGCCACGACCCAGAGGCAGTATAAGAGCGTGATCCCGATCCCAAACTGGCTCAACAACTGCAATGTGGTCAGTAGGCTTCGGGCGACCGGTCGGGGAAGACGACGACTCACCCCCGGCCATAGTTGGGCCGTTTGACGACTCTTGAGATATGTCCAAAAGGTCAGTGCAATGTCGGTGCAGGCTTGGATGCAACCCTCCACCACCCGGTCACACACATTCGCCTGGGTGGGCCGATACAGGAGCAGGACGGTATAGTTGTACAGCATGCCCACCCACCCTTCGCTGGTATAGCCTCGGGAGAGCGGGTCGCTATGGGGTTGCAGCTGGACCTTCCACTGGTTCAGGATCTCCAGCATGTGGAGACGCCATTGATGGGATGCTCCAAATCGCGGTTCATAGTCGGCACGCATCAGGATGCTCAGGATGCGGGATTGGATCCGTCTGCCCCGGATCAGATGCAGAGCAGAGGATACCTGAGTCCGTCGCGGTACGGATTCCACCTGCTCCAGCCGATCGGTCCTCGGTTGCCAGACTTTGATCTCATCATCATTCATGTTGGCAAATGGCTGGGGACGCCAAGTCAGTTTCATCCTGTTAAACGGGTCGGACGGGGTCCCACACCTCAACCTGGATGTCTTCATCGACCAGACTGCATGGAACATGATACACCCAACTGACCAAGCGATCGATGGCATACGCGGACCAGAACACCCGGCGGCGAATCTGCATCTCCAGCAGCGGATCTGCGGCGTGAGCCTCCAGTGTCGGGAGATGCAACTGTGCGATCACGCAGCACCGCATGGCTGCCGATATCATCGTCAACACAGTCTGCGACGATGGCGAGTGCAGGGCATGCAGGGTGCAAAGCAGGTAGGCTTGTGCATGCAGAACCGGATCCAGACAGGAGAATACGGTATCCAGAGACGACAGGGAAGAGGTATACAGCGCCTGCCACCGTCAGCGGGAGCCCCAAAAGCCCTACGAGAACGTTCCTACCTGGGAAGCTTTCATGTCGCTGGATGATACCCGGGGGGCGATCAGAAGGCTCACCGCAAAAGCCTACAGCCAAGGTCAGCCCGCGATCTGAAGCCACCAGCGGATGTCTGCTCACCATCTTGATGAAGAAGCCCTTCCATCGCTCGTCGGGCGGAAGAGGCACGCCCAAGCTTCTGGAGCTCTTCCAGGTATCGTACCAGGCGATGAAGGTTTCTTCATGGAGGAACGGGTAACGCGGATTGACCCGCTCGAGGAAGATCCGGACCAGTTCATCCTGCGTGTGCGGAGGGATTCCTGTCTCATAGGTGGCCGCGTCCGCTGCCGCGGGATTGGGCGAACTCGGGGCCAGGGAAGGGAGCATGGTGATGGAGGGGGTGCTTGCTGCTTGGGTGTCTGGGTCATTCCGCGAGTAGCCAGACACGACACGGATTGCCGGGGATGTCCCATCCTCGGAGCTTCCCTCCCCCGGGATCGGCATTTGCGACGGTCCCAACGGCTCTGACGTGTGCAAGTCCGTTGTTCTGAAGGGCGACGATGGAGCCGGCTCAAGCGGCAGGGGCCCAGAGCGCCGCTCGCGATCGGGACCTCGCTGGGCTTCGAGCTCGAGGATCCGCTCCTCCAAGGCGCGAGCGTATCTGAGAGTGTCAGCGTCTGCTTGATTGCTTGCCAGCCCGGCGAGTGCCAGCTCACTCTGGATTGACGTGACTCTGTCGCGCCGGTCGCTGACTGGGGACACAGGCTAGTTGTGTGTCGAGTGTCAGTACTAGCCAACCATGCGAGATGGGGTCATCGAAGCCCGTTACCTGCATCTGCCTGGACACAATTGGTACAGGGTCGCGGCTGGCTGCACTAGACGCCGTGTTAGCAGTGGTTCGCTGCAATCCAGGCCAGGACCCACTTTCTGCTTGCGAATGCGACAGCGCCGGCAAGCCAGACGAGGTGTCGACACAGGACTGGGAGGCATTGTGCAACCCGGCCTACTCCTACATACCACCGGCATCGACGATTGAGGAGTCACCCATGGGACAGCGGAAGACGAGAATGACGAGGCCGAGAAAGATGATTGGTCCACACTATTCCCGGACAGGCTTGGCTCCGCTGAGGTAATTGCTGACTCAGGCGAGGCAAGTGCCATGTCTGCCTCAGGCCGCCGTTTCCCCGGGGGGTCCTCGTCAGGTTGGATGCAAGCGGCCCTGACAGATGGACTTCCCTCACTGCATGCCTTACTCAGAGATGCCTCACTCAGGGCATGCCCATTTCAACATGTTGCAACTGACCTGATCGTTCTCTGCGGTTTTTTGGTTTTTTTTTTTCTTTTTTTTTTTTTACAGAACATAGTATGTGAATACCTTGAATGGCACCACCATATATGTATATTGCGCTTTCTACAGTAGACGTCGGCAGTCATTGGCATGCACCTTAACGTTCATGAATTCATTAGCTTCAGCCATTCTATTGCGGCGGAGGGTTCAAGTCTAGGCCTTCGACCGTCAGCTTAAAAGCATCATTCCGCGAATAACTGCCCGCCACGTCCATATCCAACCGCCCGCGCTCACAATCCTCCAAGTCAATGTCCACCACCGACAGCGCGGCGTTCAGATCCGCCGACTCGGTCAGATCATCCGTGCTCACCTCCCAGATGGGGGCCCGAAGGACCTCCCCCAACGGGCCCACAATGCAGGAACCCCCCCGGCACACATATTCCTCCCCATCACTTTGCCCCGGGGAAGCTGTCGTAATCCAGTCGGGCAACTCGCGGCGTCGCACACATTGGTTGGCGGACAGGACGAACGTGCGGCCTTCGGCGGCCACGGTCCGCATGAGCGGCAGCCACGTATCCCGGGCATCGGCCGTCGGGGCCAGGTACAGGTTGACGTTCTGGGAATACAGACTCTGGCGAAGCAGCGGCATGTAACTCTCCCAGCAGATGGCGGTGCCGATGGTCAGCCGGGCCCCATTGAGCTCGGTGGTGACGGCCTTGAGGGTCGAGGGCGAGCCCTGCGCCCAGATCAGACGTTCCGACGCAGTCTAGCACTGGATTAGCAACATGACTTTCCCGGGAGGTGCTGTCCCTTCACTCACCGGCATGACCTTTCTCCTCTTGCCCAGGGCACCATCGCGGGGATCGACATAGATGGCGGAACAGTAGAGACTGCCCCCTGCGCGCTCGATCACGCCACACACAATGAACACGCCCGTGTCCCGGGAGATCTTCTCCAGCGCTTCCCTCGTTCCATCGCCACGATACTCCTTGCCTCGCGGCAGAGGCAATTTGCGGTTCACCCAGTCATCGCCGGCCCCCGCGGGCGTGTCGCCCAGGTCGATCGCGGCATGGAAGTATTCCAGGAACTGGTCCCGGCCATGCGGGGCACGGGCACCCACGGCCGTGCCAAAGTCGCAGGTGCGCGGATATCCGCCGAGATAGGCCTCGGGGAACAGAATCAGATGGACCCCGCGGCTGGCCGCATGGCGCGTCACCTTCTGCAGAGCATCCAGCGTGGCGGCGACCGTCGGCTGGGTGCTCGCCTGGGCCACCGCGACCGTGATCTTCTGCGGCATGTTGTATGTATGACGGTGTGGGAAATGGATGGAAGTAGTACTGAATCGAGAGAGGAATGAAGGCAGATGGGGATGCAGAAAGTGTCTCAGTCATGCGGGGAAGAGCAGCCATAAATGCATCGGAGTGGGTGGACCCGTCGGACTGCTATCGGCGATGAATCTCCGAACGGCCTTTGCGGGGGCAACCCTCGCCACCACCCCCAAATCCCGATCCTTTCTGACCACTGGCCTTAGGCTATGCTTCTGGCCTAGTTACACGTGGATTGGGGTATAGTCAAGTGGAACTACTCCAGCTAGGAGAGAAGGACCAGTCGGGTCAAGCTCAGTGTCCCCGCCGTCTCGCCAGCCTACGCAACCCCCACGCCATATTGGCCAGGAATGATGCTGGACCCATCCTCTTGGCCGATGCTATCAACATGGGACTCACCCGTCAAGGCCCCGGTGCTACTGGAATCGACATACACCGCTGCAGACCACGGTGTGTTGCCCGCGTTGAGGGCCCCCGTTCCGCTGGACCCGATCAGATACAGAGTGATCGCGCTGATTTCATCCACATCGACATCGCCGGTGGCATCAATGTCGGTGGGGTACACATGGGCAATGGCCGCTGTGTCAGACAGCGAGCTCACCGGAATATTTCCGGTGGAATAGACCAAAGCAGAGAGCGTCCCATACGTGTTTGCAGTAGAGTCTTTCACAACAATCAAACCTCCTCCTTGGTCGGTGGCAATGGCACTGCCATGCCCGTCATAGGTGTATATTGCAAGATGATCGCCGTAGATAGTCCCCCCGCTGAATGAACACATTGGAGAGATAGGCGGTGGAACCATCCCCATAGGTGTGCAGACCATTGGCACTCAGGCCATTGGTGGTGATGGTGCTGTCTGTGATATACACCGTGCCGTTGGTCTCCACGCCAACCGCGGCATTGAGGTCTGTGAAGGAGCTGTCATCATCGCTGGTGGTGTCACCAGTCTTCGTCAGGGTCACGTCCGTCAGGAATGGCCACGCCTGTCTCCTTGGCGATAATCACTGCTCCATCAGTCCCAGTGGCGGTCAAGGTGGTGTGGGCAAAGGTGGTAGTAGTTTCACTGATGAAGGCAGCGGTGGTTGGGAGATCCCTGGAGGTTAAGGTTGGTGCAGCATCTGCTATGGCAAGGAAGTGCAGAATGCCCCCTACCAAAAGTTTCCAGGTGAAGTTGAACATTTGTTGTGCAATAAGCACCCTTCTGATGTTCGATACCCCACTGACTGGCAGCTTTTGTAGGATTCATGAATCATTTGGGGATCCTAAAATGGCCCGTGTTATATTTTGCCAGTGTTCTGTGTCTGCTACATAGCCTTTCCACATCCTAGGTCGGCATGGTGGCCCATCAGCGGCCTTCGGCGCTCTTCGGGTGCTCGTAGAACAAGTCTTTCCCCCCGACTCGAAGGTCAGGCCCGCTTTAGCCCAAGTGCTCCTAGAGGTGTCTATAGTGGAGATGTGGGGGAGAACGCGGGCGAATGGACCGCGAATCGTGGCAGGCTTCCTGCAAAGAGTCAGGCGTTGCCCTCCTTGTCTGGATATGCTTGTCGGCCAACCTGCAGCAATCATCGCCAGGCTTTGTTAGGCAGGGATCAATCTCCTTTCGACATTGGCCTGCAGCTCAAACAGGCTTCGGCCCCACGGTGATATTCTCGCCGTGTTGTTTGAAGTGTTCCATGGAAGATCTCCCTACGTTTCGGAGGGTATCTGGAAATATCGTGAATGGCAAGTAGATTAGATTAATCAATAATCCAGCCGGTGGCCGGCGATCGGTTGAAAACAGCCTTTGTTCCATCGAGATAGCGGGTAGCTATAGACGTATCTCAACCTCCCACGGCGTTGTTGATGGGGAGACATTAAGCTCGAGTAAGGTGATGATGATGTGGAGCCGATATGGGGGCATTGCCCCATCAAATTCCATGCTTTGGAACCCGATCACGAGTGAGACCCAATCAAGGTGCCTTCACATGAGAGGTGAGGCGTCAATCTTGTAGATGCTGTGTGGGGGAAGTTCATGGCCGAGTACTGCCTGAGCCATATATCAGACACGACCCGGCGGCGTCATGACCATTCTCCATGACATTATTTCTCATTCCACGATGCCTTCTGTATTGAGAATGTTGTGCCTCGTTCTATTTCTCTCTACTTTCTGTGCGGCTACAGTCACTGTCCGCGACCCCCAGTGATTTTGCTGATCTTGCCGCTGATGCAGCCGATGATGCTCTCACGGCGGACTGGGACTATACCCCAACCACCTCCCAGGTTGACGCCATCACTGGGGCATATGAATACTCCAGCACAACGGAGGTCCTCTCTCAGGAGACATTCACCGTCGCCGCCAACGATACCAGCGTTCTTGTCATCACGGAAAGCTGCGAAGTAAATGTATCCTATTCCACCATCATCAAGCACGGATACTCGAGCGACCTGTATCAGGCCAGCTTCTTCGGCTTAAATGCCGCTGCTAACGTGGCCAATGCGTCCGTGGCGTACTTTGACCACGTCAACGTGACGGTTCACAATGGAGCAGCCAATGTCTACTCCTACGGCAACAACACGTTGGTGTCCATTTCCGACTCGACCCTGTACAGCTCCGGCCCGGTTTCCCACGGCCTGGATGCGGCCGGCTATGGCACCGTCGTCGGCAGGAATCTGGCACACTACTCCGGCGCCTACCGATCGTCCTCTTTTGCGGGGGATAGTCCTCAGGGCTATGTGTACGTGTATGACTCGGTCGCCCACACCGCCGGCATCGGCAGTGCCATTATTTATGGCCAAGGCACTGTCTATGCCGAGAACATCCTGGGGTACGCAGAGAACGCCCCCATTGCGTTCTTGGATACGGCGCAGATTGACATTCACGATTCCGATCTCACCGCAGGCCTGCTGGCGGGCGCAGTGATTTTCTCGTCTGCGACCCGCGGATCAGGTTCCGAGATTAACTTTACCAACTCTCGTTTGACTGTTCTCCCCGATACGGCTGCAGCGCTCTGGTTCGGCAATGTCATCGCCAGTGCCCACATTGCAAGCACAATTATCCACACCACATCCGGAATCCTAGTCATTGCGAATTCCTCGCAGGTCACGCAGGACTTTCGCTACTTTGCGGAGTCCACGGCCGCTGCGGAGGCGACCATCACGGTATCGGAGTCCGATCTGACCGGGGACCTCGTGGCATACAATGGCAGTAGTATCTGCTGGTCGTTGACGGAGTATTCCTCGTGGACAGGAACCGCGTACTCTGGCGATGGCCCGTCGTTCTTTGCCGTGTCGCTGGATGCCACTTCGACGTGGATCTTGACGAACGATACCGTGGTCACCAACTTGACGACTTCGGACCCGACGCTGAGCAATGTGAATAGTGCAGGATACACGTTGTACTACGATGCCAGCGCGTCGGCAAACCGATGGTTGAACGGGACGACCATGAAGATCCCCGGCGGGGGGTACGTCAAGCCAGCATCACAAGCGCAGCTGACCTGATGCATGACACATTCAGCTTTTAACAGATATCAGTCATCTTCGGGCTTTCTTCCGACATAGCGCCTGGGATGACCGTTGTGACGCATGGTGTCGCATAATCGGTCTGACGACTTTGGATCAATAACTCGAGATAGGCTCATGATGGTAATTCTGTTGACTATTCTGCGGGGAATAAGATTGCGGTCATGTTCAAAGTATGTAAGTCGCAAAAAAAAAAAAAAAAAAAGGGCTTGCCCCTCACCTGGCATCGTAATGAGATAAATGTCGGACTTTGATCCTGGCCAATCCTGGCCGGGCATTAACCGGCTCCTCTCGACGAATCATGGTTTGAGGATTTCCAGCAAAGGGTAACCCCTGGCAACCTAATCTGCTGCGGCCCCGTATATATATCTACTCGCCTCTTCCCCATGCCTGCCCCCCGGAAGCCCGCGGGTCCACCCACCATGGCTTCTCCTCTCCTCGGACTCCCCAAAATCTATGCCAGCAAGGGCAACAAGTGCGTGCCCCCCGCCAATCACTTCCTGCTCGGCACGTGGCATGTCACCCACTCCAGTCTGCCCCTGTGGAAGGGCAAATGCAACGTCACCATCACCTATCAGATGCTTTCCCCTGACTCATCCGGCACAATGCGGATGGACGACCTGGTGCGGTATCAAGCCATTGGGTCGGAGAAAGTCAAGACGGTGCATGGCGTAGACACGCCGACCCCGGGGAACCCCGGAGCGTGGGACTGGCGCGGCAAGGGCTGGTTGAGGATCGTCAGCTCGCACTGGGAATGCCTCGGCTTCGGGACGGCCGCGGATGACAACCCGTGGCTGGTCACCTATTTTGCCAAAACCCCCTTCACCCCGGCCGGCATTGACATCTACTCGCGGAGTCCAGCAGGGCTTCCACAACCCCTGATTGACGCGATCCTCACGACCCTCCAGGGCCTTGGTGTGGAGGAAATCACGCAGCTGGCCGGGAGTATCTTCCCGATCCCGCAGATGGGCCCCCCTAGTTAAGCCCCAGTCGATTGGTGTATTGAGAATAGTCAGTAATGGCAAGCATTTTCATGTTGGATCATGCGTAGGATGCGCAGTGGCGCCAGGTGGCCGACGATGGGCGGTTCCTTGCAGCCGCTCGGAAGACATTGCGGGGTTGCCCTCCACCGGAGAACGACGAGAGGGAGGAGACCGGCAGCAGACAGACCCTGGCAGCCACCCTGACGACGTCTCGGCTTAAATTAATCAACAGCTGATTTCTCCCCCAATCATGGCCCCGCATGGGGATTCGGCCGAGTCCCCTCTTTCCCTCGTCCCCGCCTATATGTAGCACCCCGGGTGTCAGACGCAAGCGCCCGCCTCGTCGATTCGCACAGTTTCTGCTTGACTTGACCCTCGCAAGATGCGGACAGGTTTCCTTTTCACCTCCCTGGCCTTGGCCAATGCTGCGGTGGCATCGCTGCAAATTGTGAGCGCCGGCCATCGTCCTGCACGAGACTTTTGTCGGCTAACGTGGGCAGATTCCGGGCGCGACATGGACCGCCGAAGGGACCAACAAGCATATCCAGGCCCACGGTGGCGGTACAGACCCCGAGCCCCTGGGCAGACATGACCCTAACCTGGCCACGGGCAGGCATCATCGAAGTTGACTCGGTCTACTACTGGGCCGGGGAGAACCACACGGACGGCAGCGCGTTCCAATCCATCAACTGCTATTCCAGTACCGTGCGTTTCTCTGACCCATCCCCGGCCAGCGCGTATCTTCTCTAATCCGTCCAGAATCTGGTCGAGTGGACTCTGGTGGGCGAGCTCCTCTCCCTGGAGAGTAGCGGAGACCTGGGCCCCGACCGGGTCGTCGAGCGACCCAAGATCATCTACAACGACGACACCTCCACCTATGTCATGTGGCTGCATATCGACGACAGCTCATATGCCGAAGCGAAAACCGGGGTGGCAACCTCGTCGAGTGTCTGCGGAACATATGAGTATCTGTAGGCGTCCCTCCTAGGGCATCCCGCCCAGAGGCAAGATCATCTAATGTCGGCATCTAGAGGCTCCTTCCAGCCCTTAGGACACCAGTCGCGGGACATTGGGCTGTACAAGGATGACAACGGCACCGCCTATCTGCTGTCGGAAGATGTAAGTGGAGCAGAGCAGCCCCGTCGAGAAAGGAGCACCTGTTGACTCGCCAGCGCCCCAATGGCCTGAGGATCGACCGGCTGACCGACGACTATCTCAACGTGTCCTACACCACGCATCTCTTCCCCGAGCACTATGAGGCCCCCGCGTTGTACAAGCAGGACGGCGTGTACTTTATGTTCGGATCGCAACTGACCGGTCCGCCTATCCCCGTTCCTTCTGTCCCGCATTCTAGACTGACTAGCCGTAGGATGGTGTATGTAGCCACCGAGGAGAGAGAGCCTGATACCCGACTGACCGCGATGGACAGCTGCCAACGATAACAAGTATACCACCGCCACGGACCTCAACGGCACCTGGAGCGCCTGGAGCGATTTTGCGACCGCGGGAACCGACACCTATGACTCCCAGACCACCTTTATCCTGCCGGTCGGGGACAGCGTGATGTGAGGAGGCTCCAACATGGAAGGGCGTTGCACTGACCCGGGCAGGTACATGGGCGACCGCTGGATCTCGACGAATCTGATGGCCTCGACATACATCTGGTTGCCATTGACCTTGGAGGGCACCAACGCGACGCTGGTCAGACCCTCGGGGATTCCTTTCGGTGGCGGACGGCTAACCCCAACTGCAGACGGACAGCTCCAACTGGATCCCCTCCCTCGATGGGACCTGGGCCTCGGGCGGCGATGAAACCGACCCCGAGGCCGAATCCTCCAGCAACGTGCTCTCGAATGGCGCCACCGTCATTTCGTGCAGCGGGTGCTCGGGCAGCGAATCCGTCGGATGGATTGGCGGCCCCGACAATGGCACCCTCGCCTTCCACAACGTGTCCAGCGACGCAGCGACCACAACCACCATCCAGGTGCGCTACGAGAACGGGGACTCCTCCCAGCGGTTTGCGACCGTCACAGTCAACGGGAAATCGCACATCCTGGCGTTCCTGCCGTCCGACAATGGGAACACGCCGGCCTCGTCGGTGTTGAACGCCCAGCTGGAGAGCGGCGAGGGCAATGTCATTACGTTCAGTGCGTACGAAGAGGGATACGGTACGTGCTGCGGGAGAGGTGGTCTGACCGCTGCTAACATGATCGGGCGAGCAGGACCTGATATCGACCGCTTGTTGGTCCCCGACGAGTAGGCCAGCCGGGGGGGGGAGGGCTTGGGGCGATGCGGACGGAGACTATGCCGATGAGGGGGTTAGAGACGAAGCGTGTATTTCGAGTCAAGTAGGGTTTCCATCCTGGGGAAGAATTATACCTTTGTGTTGGCCTAGTGGCCAGCTAGCTTCAGGGAGTGAAAGCCATCACAGCCGTCGTAATCAAAAGCCGGCCTGAGCGCCGTCTCGGGGCTCCCCGAGAACCGCCCCGAAACCGTCGCCCTTCACCGGTCCATATATCCAGTTCATTTAGTTCATAGTTCAAGCAACAACGGCTGGGAATGCACTCCGAATCGCTTTATATGTGATCGTCCAGTTTGGATAGAGCCGGCTGGCTTACTTGGGGCTCCACCGGCTCTAGGAAAATTCGTGCACCCTCTCGGAGGCATTTTAGGGCTCGGGGCAGGTGCCCTCCCCCGCATGCCCCGGATTCTGCACAGCCAGCCTCTGCTCCGATGGCCCACCGACATGCATTGGCCTCCTCGGGAGGATGGTGGAGAGCTGCCGGGCTCGTCGCGATCATAAAAGATGTCCCCCCTGTGTCCATACTAAGGCATCCCTCCCGACTGCCGAGAACCCCACCAAGATGGCAGACAAAAAGATCGACGTCGACTGCCTGGAACATGTCGAGCAGGTGCTGGTGGACGAGGCGGGCCGCATCCAGCGGCTGCCGGTGCCCAGCGAGGATCCCAATGACCCCTTGAACCTGGCCCGGTGGGAGAAGACGGGCATCGTGGTGTGCTGCTGTTGGTTCTGTACGTCCGGCCCTCCACGACCGCGGTCCAGCCCTCGCTGCTAATCCACACAGCCATCATGTCCCTCTCCGTCGTCGGCGGATTGGGGTCCGTCCTGGACGTCTTCTTTCAGATGTACGGCGCCGAGGGCCACAGTACCAACCAGGTCGTCTGGCTCTCGACCTTCCCCTCGCTGTTGGTGGGCATTGGGAACTACATCATCCTGCCGCTGGCCCTCGTCTGCGGCCGCCGCCCCGTCATGCTGCTCGCCAACCTCGTCCTGCTGGGCTCTCTCATCGGCTGTGCGCTCTCGCAGAATTGGGCGCAGCATTTCGGGCTGCGGCTGTTGTTGGGATTTGCGACCGGGGCGACTGAATCGGTTCGATTGCTCCTCTTCCCCCCCCTCCAGGCATCCAGCTGACGCGCGACAGCTCCTGCCCCTGATGCTGGCCGAGGTCACCTTCATCCACCAGCGCGGAACCATCTACGGCATCTACTGGGCCACCCAGAATATCGTGACCAGCCTCCTGACGCTGGCCAGCTCCTACGAGGTCGCCGCGCTGGGCTGGCGCTGGTTCTACTGGGTGTTTGTCATCGCCGTCGCCGTCGGCCTGGTCATCGTCGTGTTCTTCGGCTTTGAGACGCGGTACCAGCGCCAGGCCATCATCGTCAACGATCAGGTCGTGATTACCGACCAGTATGGCGTAACGCGCGTCCTCGCGGCCGAAGAGACCCAGGACTACCTCGCCCGCGACGACCGCCTGGGTCCGAGCTTCGCTGACGAATCCCCCCCGAAGAAGACGTATCGCCAGATGCTCCGGCCCTGGTCAGGCCTGGCGCCCCGTCCCTGGCGCATGATCCTCCTCACCTGGTGGCAGATGCTCGAGACCTTCAGCTCCCCGGGGATCATTTACGCCACGCTGGTCTCCGCCGTCATTCTGGGCGGGTCCGTCGGGGTCTCCCTCACCTACGATACCGTGCTGCAGTACCATTATGGCTGGGACGCGGCCAGCATCGGCCTGATCAACCTGGGCGGGGTCTTTGGGGGACTGGGGGGCATGCTGTACGCGGGGATTTTCGGCGATCGCTTCATTGTCTGGGTGGCCCAGCGCTCGGGAGGGGTGCATAAGCCGGAACACCACCTGCTCTTACTGATCGTGCCCGGGTTGCTGGCGGTCGCCTCGCTGATTCTGTACGGCTTCACGGCCCGCGGCCACGCCACCTGGGGCGGCCCATTTATGGGCTGGACGCTGTACCAGGTCTCGTTCGTCTCCACCCTCATCCGCACGACCTCGTTTGCGACCGAGGCGTGGGAGAAGAACCCCGGTCCGGCGTTGGTGACCGTCGTGGGGACCAAGAATCTGATTGGGTTTGGGGTCAGCTATGGCTTGAATCCGATGGTGGCCAAGTATAGCTATCCGGCGGCCATGGGCATTCTGGCGGGGGTGGTGGGGGGGATCCTCTTGTTGGGGATTCCGGTGTACTTTTTGAATCCGGTGGTGAGTTGCTGGCCTGGACGTGGTTATCCTGTGGATGGCTAACTTGGAGGCAGTGGAGACGATATATCAGCCAACAGAGGACGCGGGGGTTGGAGTCGGTCATCTAGATGATCTTAGGTCAAGGTCATAGGGTGGGATTGGTCTGCACCAAGCTCGGGAGACTGGTCTAGATACATGAAGGACATATGAGCTTGCACTCAATGCAATTGGTTGCTACTGTTGTTATGCACGTACGATCGTCGTAGTTTGTATCGGCAATCCTAGATCAACAAGCGACTTTGCACGGATCACCGTTTACCTGGGAGATACAGACCAGACGTGGTCAGCTAGACTTCGCGAGGCTCATGCAACTGTCGTCCACTAAACAGCGGCATCCAACGGAGCATAATGTCGGGAAGTGGGGGACGAAGTCGACAGCTCACTGTTTCGGGATGAGCATCTCGGGGGCATCCGTCAGCCCTCTCGGTCGTGTCCGAGCCTCCCGCGCAGCCACTCACTCCATCATGTATACAGAGTATCATGGTGGTCTCTACGGATCCTGATCAAAATACGGTGTACGGCCTCAAGAGTTGCATTTACTCGATGTACTTGCTATCGAACAGAAGTAGACAGCTCTTGCCATCAGTTCTTGATTCAAAAACAGCCTGGAACGTCTGTCAGTCCGGCATGATGTCCTCGGCACAAATTCGACAGAAGAGCTAATTCAGGTTCCCCACGACCGGTACTCAATCTGTGGCATGCATTCCTTCAATCGATAGCGCGGACACTCGGCATTAAATCGCAGATACCCTTGCAGAAACAGTTCCGTCACCCGCTGTAACTCGGGTCGGCCAGCCGTCAACTGCCGGATATTTCGGGTGCTTTGTTCTGCCAGCGTGATGAAATGTGCCACGCTCTCCTGCACAGAGACCTGGTTGAACCGCGCATAGCGCAGGATGTGGTTCTCGACTTCATCACCCACGAGGCTTTCTTTGTAAAACGATAGCACGTCGTTCACGTGGTTCATAAAATCCTCCAGCTCTGGAATCAGCAGGATATAATCCTCCGGGGGGATGCCCAACGTCCGGGGGAAACAGAGATGCGCAAACGCCTCCCCCATCCCGGTCATTCGGCGGAGGAATTGGCCGTCGCACCTGGGAGACTGGGAAATGCGAGAGAGAATCTCTTCTTCTGCAATCAGTCCGCTCATGAAATCCACGACCGATTTGAAAATGCGACCAAAGTCGAATGCGTCGTAGTCATGAGATAAGGAGTGGATCACCGAGAGGTAGTCTCGTTGCTCGGGGGGGGATCGATCAGGCGAGCAGAGTAGCGTAGGGACGAACGCCTTGGCCGCAGAGACACTAGCGGAATCGCCGCGATCAAGACGCCAGAAGAATGCAGTGAAGAGAAGGATTTTCTCCTGGGTGGGTTCGTCCACATAAGAATAGAATAGCTTCGATACCATCACGGCCGCATTCCACTCGGGCGGGGAGGACCAGGTAGGACATGGGAGGTCCCGAGAAAACGGTCGAAATGGAACATGGTCTCTGTCAAAGGACAGCCTGTCCAGCAGTTGCTGGCATAGAGTACCGTAGAGTGTTTTATCCATGAGCCGTTGGGATGGAAACCAGGTTGGAAAACAACGCTCCTACAAGAGGGCGGCGATAATTGCTGCATGATGAATTGCGCATCTATATAGATCACGGCTCGTTGTTACACGTCGTAGACATTAGTTTAATCGCTATGGAATACAGACAGAAAGGCCGATGACAATATCAGAG
The DNA here is from genome assembly GCA_001990825.1 of Aspergillus carbonarius ITEM 5010. NCBI lineage: Eukaryota > Fungi > Ascomycota > Eurotiomycetes > Eurotiales > Aspergillaceae > Aspergillus > Aspergillus carbonarius. Next base: position 27,812 of record KV907493.1, read on the forward strand.
TTCCAGTCTGCTCGTGTGAGGATGCTGACGCGCCGTCTGACAACTCACCATGCGGCCAAACAGAGATGGTCCCAGCCAGATTCACCTCGTTGTGACTGATCTGACACCATCTGTGTTGCCTCACCACAGGGAACTGCTTGCTTCAGGCTTTGGGTCAAATTCCACAGCATCCAGCCATGTTGGTCGTGGGTGTCGTCATCAGGGATGGATGGCCACACAGACATCCTTTATCTGGAAAAAGCATCATTCCACCACACAGCAAGACGAATGGCTTCAGATACCACCATCCGATAACCGATGCTCACCGACGAAAGTGATGTTGAACTCGCTCTGGTTGTAAGCGAGAGAAAGGCTCCTGTTGGTCGGCCTGATGCTGACCGGCCGCCTAGGTAGATATCAGAGATGTCTGTGCCGTGCTAGCAGGCTACATAGTCTGGTCGGTGGGATTGTGCGATGTACAAACCTTCTTTACCCTCAACCCTGACATCCAGGCAAGAAAGCCCAGAACGTGAATGAGATGAGTAAGAAAGTGAGAAGGTGTAAGCTCATTCACAGCTACGGCTGTTGGCACACCCTAGTATGGTACGGCCAGGGTTTATCTCCCCATATCATCACGCCTGCGTCATCAGACTTCAACCCCTCCTGGCAAGAGCAAGGAACCCTGTCGTACGGGGATTTGTTGCCGCGGATGTGACATGCCGAGATAATGCCTCCGACCAGAGGACACCAATAGCCAGCTGGAATCCAGCGCAACCCACAGCCACTAATCGTCGAATTCATGCGTGCGAGGCTTCAGACTCTATCTCTTCGAGGGTCTGCAGGTAATGTTAACATGAGAAAGCGGGGATCTGAACAGCATGGCGATGGTATCCGGCTATCGATGGCCAAAAGCAATATAGGGTCAGACGCAACGCAGAGACCGGGATCACACTCGGGTCCATGCAATCGGTCGTTCTGGCTCTGTGCGGTGATCCCAGGTTTTTGGTTGCAATTGGGTAGTGAATCACCATGCTGGTTTCACCACTCCGTAAGATCTTCTCCAATATCGGTAGTACTCGTGGCCCCTACAGAAAATCCCGAGAGTTCCCCGTGGTAAACCATCCTAACCGGCCGTGGTCATCCAGGATGCTAGTGAAGCATCCACAGTGGCTGTCGACCAACCATCGTGATGACAATACATCTCTTCCTCAGGTATCCCGCTCCCTGTTCATCCCTGCAGGGCCATACCAACCCACCGCAACCCATGAGCGCCGAGCAGATGCTCCGGTAGTTCTCAGCTTCTCATCCCAGCCGGATCCAGTGAAGTCTAGGCCTGGTAAGGCGTGGCGATCGGTACTAGGGTATGCAGTATAGTACGTCTTTGAAAATATTTGCATTCGAGCGTCACTAAGCCAAGCGGCTATTGCGACCGGGGCGCTACAATGGCCCGGACTATATCCTGCAGATCCCCCTCCACGCTGGTGGCCAGCTGCTCCGTCTCCAGCTCCCAGGGAACCTGCGCGGCATCTCCCAGGCCCGCACGCACCAGGCGCACGCGGCCCTCGCCCTGCTCGACCAGGTCTTCATTCTCCCACCGCAGCACCCCGGGGGTCGACAGGCCGACGCCCAGCTCGAGAATCACCACCTTCCGTCGCCGGTCGGTAAGAAAGGCTTCCCGGAAGTGGTGCCACCGCTCCTCGCCGGCTTCGAAGGGTCGTTGGTTGAACCAGTCTCCGGCTCGGACACAGATGGACATGGCGCCCCCGCAGAACCGACAGGTCGGGATCTTGTCCGTGGCCGTCAGGGCCTGGGTCACCGGATCGAGGTGCGGCAGCGCAGCGTCCAGGTAGGGTGCCGACGGGAAGACGGCCTCTGGGCGGCAGTTGCTCAGACATTGGAGATAGGCATACTGTCCCTGGGGGGTGGAGCACTGCGTCTCTGGCAGGTCATGGGCGCGGAACAGCCCGTCCGCGTTCGACGTCCGGACGTGAACCTGATCGGGGGCAAAGCTCGAGGCCAGCCATTCTACGAGAGCGGTATAGAGGGACGAGCGTGGCCAGCGACGAACCAGGGCCAGATGGGTGAAAGAAAACCCCCACCGGACGTTCTCCGATGGCCAATCGCGGAGGGTCCGGTCAAAGGTGTCGTATAGCCGTCGCAGCCGATACTTCTTGAAGGCCGGGAAGTGTTGGGTAAACAGGGCAGTGGAGGTGTAGTCCAGCCCGATGGCCGCGGAGATGCCTGCCCCACAGCTCACCACGAGGGTATCGGCCGCGCTGAGCCAGGCGTTGGCCTGGCGGAGGGAGTCGCCGTGGACCTGGGGCGGGGCGACACAGGAGGGTCCGGGAGAGTACCGCGCGGCGAGGACCTGTTGGTAGATGGCGGTATCGGCATCGCGGAAGGTGTTGAAGATGATGTTGGTGATGGTGGTGTGCGGGTGGCCCTGCAGCCAGCCGAGGACGGCTTCCACCGCCAGGGGGGCCGCCTCGTTCACGGGAAAGGCGAACAGCCCGGTGGCGATGCCGCAGAGAGCGATGGTCTTGCCCTGCTGATCGGCTGTCGGGAGGGTTTCTGCGGCATCTAGGATGGCCTCGTAGCACTGCTGCAGCTGGTGACGCTGCTGAGGGGTCGGCGCGGGTTGGCCGGCATCGAGCTGAGGTCCCACGGTATGGATGATATAGGGCGCGGGCAAACAGTAGCCGGCCGTGGCACACGCCTGGCCCACAGGCAACTGGCGCCCGCCGGATTTCATGAGGCGAAAGCATTCCTCGCGCAGGCGGGGTCCGGCCCGAGCGTGGATGATGTTGTCGATGCATCGATGGGCCGGCTGGAAACAGCCCAGCATCTCGCCATTGGCGGCATTGGTGATGGCCGTGACCCCGTCCAGGGTGGTGATGTCGCCTTGCCAGAGATGCAGGGATGTGGATCGGATGGGGGTCGTATCGGCTGTCTCGACCCGAGTTAGGGCTGCAAGGGAGGCCGCATCGATGAGGACGCGGTGGGCGCACTCCTCCCGCAGGACCTGCTCGATGTCGTCGAGCAACGCGGGGTCCAGTGGATCGCGGGGGTGTCGCACACAGAGCAGCTGCTTCATGAGCCGGTATTGGGCCCATGCCTCCATAGACTCGATGGATTCAATGCCATGGTGGTGGTGGTGGCTGTGATGGTGGCACGAGTGTCGCCGGGGCTGGAAGTAGTGGGAGTCGCCCAGCAGGGCTTGCAGGACGGACAACACGCTGCCGGTCATGGCCGCCACAAGGGATCAGGGTCGGAGCAGTTCACGATGGCTACCATCTTGACGGGGTCTTCACTTTGGGGCCTCGTCTCATTTGTAGGGGGAGAATGACCCTTGATGGACATGGAAATGCCCCATCACCCCCGGTTTGGCTGGTTTGTCCTGTTTACACCGGGTGAGACAGCCAATCAGCGGCTGGCTGCTGCTTTGCACTGTTTGTCGGGTGGAACCAGTCCCAAAAGTGGGGCTCATGGTTGCACCATCTTTGCACTGTTTGGCATCGATGCAAATGCCGAGGCAAGTCCCGTCCAGTTGGCCAGTTGGCAGCGCATCACGGATAGCATATTTACGCAGTACTGGCATTAGACTGCTTCAAGGCCTGGATCCACTCCGACGTGGTACTGGTATTCGAATCAGACCTCTCGGTCATTCGAGCAAGTCAAGTGGGAATACGACTCCGGTTGCACCACCACTCATCTGACGCCGTGGTTGCCCAGACCTCGCCGGAAGCCAGCGGAAAGGCAGGGTCCTGTTGACATCATACCCCCCTCGCGATGCAGGCTGTCGGATTCCAGCTGCAACCCTCATCCTGATGCCCCCGGCCAGGCCAGCACGCCGGACAGGGGTATCACCCCAATCCTCACGGACGACCCGCCAGCTTGTTACAGCGGGCCTTAGTGCCTTCCAGAACACGCAAGGACCGGGATCGGGTGGGGAGGCCGAGGAGTGGAGACGCAGTCAGCCCAAGTTTAATGACATGTCCCATCCAGCAATCCTTCCAGGGTTCCCCCGGTGGGCTCAGGCCCCAGCCCTGGCCGTGGATGGTCCGGAATGGGGGATATGTCCGATGAAGCCCCCGGCAAGGCCCCCTCTCTAGACGAACAGGCCAAGCAGATGAAAGCGTCCCCATGCTGACACGCCACGACAGCATCAAGGGCAGCAAAAGCAATCGCGGACTGATCCATGGGTGGAGGACGTGCGACACGAACCCTGCGTCCACGCTGATAGGAGCGATCGGCTACACCAACGACTAGTGCAGATCCTCGTGCTACAGTCCCCATCCACCATGGCCCTATATCAATCCCCCCCGGCCTCTGCTCGACCATGCTGGTTCATCTTTCAGCACCTGGCTTATCTTGCTTTCTAATCTACCATTACAGCCATGACTGAATCCCCCTCCCAGCACCCCGGCAAGCCCGAGGCCATTGAGAATCGCCTATACATCAACGGAGAGTTCGTCCCGTCCCGATCCGGGGCCCAGTTCGACCTCTACAACCCCGCCACCGAAGCCCACAGTGCGTCCGTCTATGAGGCTGGTCCGGAGGATGTCGACCTCGCCGTTGCCGCCGCCAAAGCTGCCTTCCCAGCCTGGTCTGCCCTCGGCGCTCTGCAACGGGCCCATTATCTCGAGAAATGGGCCACCAACCTGGAGAGATGCATGCCCGAGATCTACTACCTCGATGCCATCTGCATGGGCAAGCCCATCAGCAATGATTGTAACACGCCCCCCCTCCCTCCCTCCCTCCCCTCCTCCAGGGCTAGAACACCTCACTCACATCTCCCAGTCTTCGGCAGTTTAGTTCCTCTGATGGTGCGCACCTTTGCCGCCAAAGCCCTCGACATCACTGGGGACTCCTCCCTGAACACCCCCGACTTCATGAACATCACCCTGCGCCAACCCTACGGCGTCTGCGGCGCCATCATCCCCTGGAACGGCCCCGTCCCCACCATGATCATGAAAGTCGGGGCCGCCCTCATCACCGGGAACACCATCGTCGTGAAGACGTCCGAAAAGGCCCCGCTCAGCTGTCTCGTCGCGGCCCGCTGCGCCCAGGAGGCCGGCATCCCCGCCGGCGTGCTGAACATCCTCAGCGGCCACGGCCGGCCCTGCGGCGAGGCCATCGCCCGCCACATGGACATCCGCAAGATCTCCTTCACGGGCTCCACGGCCACCGGCCGCGCCATCCAACGCATGGCCGCCGAATCCAACCTCAAGAGCGTGACGCTCGAGCTGGGCGGGAAATCCCCGCTCGTCATCTGGGACGACGCCGATCTCGCGCAGGCCGTCCCCGCCGCGGCGCAGTCCATCCTGGGCAACACCGGACAGGTCTGCATCGCCAGCTCCCGGGTGTACGTGCACGCGTCCATCGCCGACCCCTTCCTGGCCCGCCTCAAAACCACCATGACGGCGATGGGCCAGAGCGGCGACCCCCTCCACCCCACCACGGCGCGCGGGCCCCAGGCCGACGCTGCCCAGTTCGCGCGCGTCCAGGGATACCTGCACCGGGCGCGGGAGGAGCACGTCACAATCCCCCTCGGCGGCGACCGAGAAGGCACCCAGGGGTATTTCATCCAGCCGACGATCCTGACCGACGTGCCCGAGTCCTCCCCACTCGTCAAAGACGAGATCTTCGGCCCCGTGGTGGTTGTCAACACCTTCACGGACGAAGAGGACGTGATGACCCGGGCCAACGATACCGAGTACGGCCTATACGCGAGTATCTATACGCGGGATCTATCGCGGGCGTTGCGCGCGGCCAAGCGGTTCGAGGCGGGCAGTGTATGTATCAATTGCACGGGCCCGACGATGGCGTTCGATATGCCGTTTGGAGGGTGGAAGGCGAGTGGACAGGGACGGGAGTTGAGTCGGTATGCGACGGATTATTGGACGGAGTTGAAGTCGGTGTTTATTGCGTTGTAGGACTGTTTATGAAACAAGGGATGGATGGGATGGATGGGCATGGGCATGGGAGTCTGTATGGAGTGGTGTTTGACCTTCTGCTTATGTTTGGAGCAAGAGAGGAATGGGTTAGGGTACAAAAGCACCAGGGACAATCGGCAAGCCAATGGCAGGATGGCTGCTCGATACCCCAACTACACTACAGACGATTTACAGATGGAATCAAGATTAGGCAATAGAATCGTTCATTAATCATCACACATGGCTAGCCCTCATAACAGTACATCAAGGAAAGTCTCGTCAATCATCACAACGCCAAAACCACAGGGGGAAAAAAAAAAACAAAAAAAAAGAGGAAACCAGTAGACATTAGGGAAACAAGGAGTGTTGTCATCATCATTATCACGAATCAACGAACCATCCGTTACAGCTGATCCGGCGCTGGCACCTCGCCCAGCGACTTCACCACTGCCCGCAAGGCCGGGTTCACCTCCTCAGCCGCCGTCTCCAGCTCGCTCAGCGTGTTCAGCGCCTCGCGGCCGAGCTGCCGGATCAGGTCGTAGGTTGCCTGCAGGGCGCCCGTCTGCTGCACCAGCGCCACGATCTGGCGCTTGCTCTCGATGGGCAGCACGGCGCCGGCCTGCTTCTGGCGGAAGATGCCGAAGATGATGGCCCGGCCGGCCGGGTCCAGGTTGCAGGCCCGCACAATCGGGTACGTGACCTTGCCTTGGTCGAGGTCCTCGCCGAAGGCGCGCGCACTGGTCGTCAGCAGCCCCAGGTACTCGTGGCGGATCTGCGACAACCGGCCCAGCACCTTGGCGAAGGGCTCAAAGTCCAGGGTGGAGCCGCCCATGCTGGCGGCCTGCATGAGGCGCGTCAGCAGGCGGAAGCTGGAGCCGGCCTTCTGGTCGACCATGGCCAGGTACTCGCTCTCCCCGGGGCAGTGGGTGGAGAAGCGCCAGTTCAGCTCCCACGACTGGCCGACAAAGTGCGCCTCGAGTTCCTGCAGGAGCCCGTCCAGCATGCCGGGGCAGTTAAGGCTGGTGAGGATGCGGGCCGCACGCACGAACATGTACGCGGCGCTGTTCATGCACTGCGCCGGCCCGTACACCAGGTGGGCCGGCGTGCGGGCATCGCGCAGCACCGCCTGGTCCTGCACGTCCGCCAGCATGCGCGTGGAGTCCTGCAGCTCGGTGAGCACCTGCTTGATGAACGACAGCGGGCGCGTGGGCACCTGCAGCCAGGCATTGAGCGCCGTGAGGAGGTCGGTCTGCAGGGTGCTGACGGCAATGGTGCGGGCGTAGCTGGTGGGCGCCAGCAGGGCCGAAGTGTCCAGCTGCACCTCGGGGCTTTCGTCCTCGGGGGCCAGCGGCGTCCAGACGGCCACTTCGACGGCGTCCTCGCTCTCGGGCTGCTGCACGTCCTCGGCCGCCGCCGCCGCCGCCTCCTCGTCGGCCTCTTTGTCATCCTCATCCTCTCCCTCTTCGGTATCATCGTCCTCGGAGGTCTCTTCCTCGTCGGAACTGTCTTCCTCGGTCTCCTCCTCGTCCTCTTCTTCTTCTTCCTCTTCTTCTTCGCTCTCCTCGGCCGGGTCCGGGAGGGCATAACGGGGGGCGTTCTTGCACCAGTAGTGGATGCCGGCCAGGGAAGAGCCCAGGACTTCCATCCACTTGCGCAGCTGAGGGGCCAGGTCGGCATTGGCCTGGTAGAGGGCCTCGCGGCGGCGGACAAACTCGTGCTCGTTGTCGATGATCAGCTGCTTGGCCTTGGCCTTGGCGTCATCCTCGGACATGTTCTGGTGCTCCATGAGGAACAGGATCACGTTGGCGACGGGGCGCTTCTTCGAGACGCGCTTCTCCTTGGGCCAGCTGTAGTAGTCGTTGGTGAAGAACATGGTGCGCTCAGCCGCATCCAGCGCGTCGCGCACGACGGCCTGGTCCTCCTTGCCGAGGCGCGTGCCATGTGCGAAGCCCATGAGGGTCCAGTAGACGCTGCCGGACGGTTAGCGATGGGGGTTCCAGTTAGACAGCACGGCACACCACTTACTCAATGCCCGCATTGAGGCGTCTCCGGGCGACATAGTCGTCGAGGTTGGCGCAGTTCTCGGCCGTGGGGACCTCCGGGGTGACCAGCCAGTTGCTGCGGTAGCAGTCGATGATCTCGTGGCCGTCCTTGTCCTTCTCGGACAGCTCGGACATGGCCTTCTCCAGGAGCTGTTTCCGGGCTGCGACACGGGGGGATTCGACCGGCTCGTCGGGCTTCTCCGCTGGGGCTTTGCCTTTTGGTTTGTCTTAGACGTCAGCGGCGCGTCGGGGGAGAGGGGAGGGGGGAGGGGAGGACACGGAACATACCATCATGCAGACTGCCGAGTTCCGTGAGGTAGGCCACGGTCTCGAGGCGCTCGGGGAGACATTCGGGGTAGAGGAAGCTGGCGTAGTTGCCGACGGGGGAGGAGAGGTAGCTGGTCTGGGGCTCGTCGGAGGAGAGGGCGGCCGTCAAGTCCTGGACAAAGCGGTCGCTACCGCGCTGGGCGACATGGTCGTACTTGTGAATGCGGGGGGTCAGGGTGGTGAAACACTCCTTCAGATGCTCGTCATCCTCGGGCAGGGGCTGGGAGTACCCCCAGACCTCGACGGGCTCGGTGGCCGTGGGAGTCTCCGAGGCCGGTTCGGACTGCGCGGCGGACAGGACTTGATTGATGGTGCTGCCCCTGCTGCGTCGCCTCTTGTGGGACAGGATATGGGAGTATTGCTTGAACATTGGTGGAGGCGCGTCCGGCGATCACGATCAGACCGAAGGATAATAAAGAATGGAGCAAGAAAGGGGATGAGATAGGACCGGCGACGCGGGTCTCACAGGGTTTCACAACGCGATCGACGCGAGCAGAGATGGAGGAGGAAGGAAGAAAAAAGACCGGCTACCCTGGCGAGCCGGAGGGGGGTCTTTAATAGCCCTGGGATGGGCGGGCGTGCGAGGGATCCCCTCTCTCGGTCGTATGGGTGGAAAAAGTTCTCTGCAGGCGTCATGGCATGACAAAATTTTCTCTTATCGAAGGGGTACCAACGGCGTCGCCTTGGGGAGCTGCCGCGAGGCCGGGATGCGAGCTAAGCCGCGCAGATGCTGGTGATTGGGCGCATCACTGCAGCTGCGGTGCGGCTACAGCAGTTCGTGGGTCCGCCGAAGACTGGTTAGGGCTTTTAGCTTCATCGTCGCTTGCCCGAGTGGATCGCCGTGCGTCCTCACCGCTTCATCCACGACTCGCCCGGCGCCCTTTTCATTGGGCCAACACATGCCCACCCTTTGCGACGGGGAGTACCATGACGATGTTGTTACTGTCCGCCGCGGGGGCGATAGTGAGGATTCTTTTTGTTTTTTTTTTTTTTTTTTTTTTTTTTTTACTGTCGGTCAGTCGGGCGAAAGTAGGTTCACGAGGAGGAAGGGGGGTGGTGGTAGGTAGGGAGTCGCAAGGATCTCCCCCGGTCCAGGTGGCTGGCATTACACGACAGTGCGGGTGCTGCAGTGGACATCGGAGCTGCAGGTATGTATGTATATAGAGAAGAGGGGGTGAGATTACGATCTAGATAGATAGATATGCGCCGGCGCAGCAGCCACCGTGCAGCAACCACCACCAACCACCACCACTGTAGTCATAACAATAACTGCCATGGCAGGCTTGAGCATCACCCAACGGCCCCACCTGCCCGAGTCGGAGAAACACAAACATCCCTGGAATCAGGATTGATCGCGATCGCGGGTCCAGCACGGTTGGGACATGGGACATGGGGACCGTTGCCCGCGTTACCATCTCGGCAGTTGGGAAGCTGTAGCTGTCGGTATGGTGCGATGGGTGCAGGTTCCTCGAAGCCCAGGAGCATACCAAATGAATGACAAATGACATTCCGTTGTGGTTCTGAATGTCTGCTGCACTTCGGCTGGACACCGACCAAAGTCTATACGGGTTTAGGTTTAGCACCCCTCCAACCCTGGCGGCGTTGGCTCCCAGACGATCACCACCAGCCCGCCCGATACCAAACGACAATCTCTGCATTTTCTTGATGCTCGGACCAGGAGGGTCCTCGTCGGCCAGCGATCGCATCACTTTTTTTTTTTTTTTTTTTTTTCCTTGGGTGGGTAACGGTGGTGGTCCTCTACGGCTCTACCAGAACAATCTGTCATCTCTAGTGGGCCACTGGCCATGGTTAATTCTCCGTCGGGCCTCCCATTGGCACGCCTGCCCTGCTGGGATCCTTCTCGTTGTTACCTAGTACTTACTCCTGCCCCTCCGACCGACTTTGAAGGTGCCCGCCGGACTCTTGGGCGCTGGAAGCTCATCCCGCATTACGTCGAACCGTCTCTGCTGGGTGAGTGGTATCAACCCCCGTGGCCAATCTGGAGCTGCCAACGAACCCCCGCCCGATAGGTAACAACCAGGAGCTGCTGGGTTCGACCTCTTATCGGGAGGGGGGCCTCGTTGGCGGACATCGCACCGATGAGACAGGGTTAGCCCAAAAGGGGAGGTAGGCCATGGCGTAGGACGCCGGTCGTGGTGGTGGTCACTTGATAGCTCGAGGACCGGCGAGAGGGAGGCCGTGGAAGGGCCGGGGTGGAAGATAGTCCCGTGGGTGGGGAAAGCAGGCTGCAGCTGCAGCGGTGGGTTGGGATCGGCAGGCCCGAGGTGCAGGGCGACCAGCGAGACGGTCCGTCATGAGGATTTGTGTTGGATGCCTCGGTGGAGATGAGAGGGATGTGTTCAAGGTCGGAGTAAAAAAGGGGGGCGGCTTCTACTCCAGACAGCTCTAACTTGGGTCTCATATTCACATCAGACTCCGTGTTTTTTATTGAAATCACACCCTATCTCAGGCCGACGCGCTCCGACACTCCTAAGAAGAATCACAGGCCACAAAGTCATCCCCGCTGGCGCCCGTATGCGTGATCAGGCCCGCCAATTCGTCATTCCCGTTGAAAATCACCCGATCCGCTCCGGGCGAGCCTCCATCGTACACATCGAAGTCGCTCATAATGGGGTATTCGTAGTAGGTGCCGGACACGGGGAAATCGAAGCCCTCGTAATCGTGGTACTCGTGCGGGTAGTTGTGGATGGTCTCTCCCGACTCATAGAGCGAGTACCCCTGGGCCTGGGCGGCACTGACGTCGCTGGCCCAGTAGCAGGTGCTTCCGCAGGTGTAATCACAGCTTTGGCGGCCTTCCAGGTTCTTCCGGGCCGAGGGGGAGGCGAGCGAGACGGAGAGGAAGAGGGGGAGGAGGGAGATGATGGTCTGGATGGAATGGATCGGTTAGTGGTGTCATCTCAGGCGGCTGGACGACGCGGAGTCCGGCATACCTTGATCGGGAACATGATGACGGTCGGTTGGCAGGCTGTCGGCCTTCTGGCGGAGTGAAGATAGAGGGGATGGATGTGTTTGTTGATGTCCATGATCCCTGGACAAGACCACCTACTTATGCCTCCCTGGCCTCCCTCGCCTTCGTCGGGCTCGTCGGGGGGCTCCTATCTCTGAACGACCAGCAACATCCGAGGTTACATTGCATCCCCTGGTGGCCGATAAGATAGCCTGGTGCCTGACACGTTCTTCCACTCGCGTCCGCCAGAGGTTCAGGGTCCGCCGATCTTCACCCGTCAGGGCATCCCTCCCGAGGCCCTAGGCTGCCGGCCGCCTCCACTCGTCAGGGACTCCGGCGGATCTCCCCCATGCCCCAATGGCAGTCGATATCTCGCCCACGGAGGTGGCCGGCTACTATATCGACAACCCAAAACATCGGTGAAGAAACGCACGGGAGTCAGAAGGTCGACTATCTACTGTCCACCCACCGGCTGGGTGTGGGTCCCCTCCCCCTCCCCCCACTTTCGACAGGCGGCCCTCGCCGTTGGGTTATCTATGTGGTTCTCTGGGTGGCATGCAACCATCGGATGACCATCCACCGCCCACGAGGTTGGCATTACTGGAGGAGATACACCGAAACCACACAGCATGAGGAATCATTCGCTTAGACGCCAATTTTGGAGACCGGCCCTCGGAGTTTGCTTCCCTTACCCAGTGATGGCAGTTCTAATCTTTCCCTTCAAATCGGGGGTTGGCGGGTCGTCGTCCACCTTCAGGGCCTTCATCACTCGGGCCAATAACGCATAGATGCCGATCATCATCAACACCTCCACCAGCTCCTCCACGGAGAGCACATTCAGAGCATCGGTGATCGTGTCCGGCTGGTTCTCATACGTGTCCAGCTGTTCATCCACAATGCGAAGAATCACCCGATCGCGGGGGGTCCAGGGGCCTTTGCCTTGCCGAACCGCTTGTCGGGAGCACCCGATCTCCTGGATCTTTTCCTCGGGAAACCCAAAGACTTCAGCTACGGGGAGGTTGACCTCATACTCATACTTGGCCTTGAGCACGGTAGCGACCCGGAGAACGATCAGCTGCCAATCGAGCACCGGAAGCAGACGCTGTTTCCCATCGAAACAGGCCCCCAGGAGCCCGCTCAAATGGGGGAATAGACCGGGGGAGTGCGCCAGAATCAGCAGGATGTTGCGCCGCATGGGAAGCACTCGCAGCTTTTCTCGGATCGCTGGAGGGGCCGACTCCGGCTCGACGTAGGGCACCCGGCAGGTGTTCCGGTCGGGGCCTCCATAGGTCTCGTTGGCCTGGATGTCGGACATGGCGAGGATGTCCTGCCCGGGTCTTAGCATACTGAGTATGGCGGTCGACACCCATGGACGACTATACCTTGTCACTAGCGTGCACGAATGCTTGGGTAGATGAATCTTTATCAATTGAGTATCAACTGGCCCTTAAGCGGGTGTAAAGTTTTCAGCCCATCCAAAAATTTTCTCGATGCAATCCATGCGGAGGGCCAGTAACGGCTACATATATATGTATATACTAGTAAGAATCTGATATTTATTGGCCCTTACGCTGGCCATGGAGGCAGAACATGACGGTCGATGATGCTGATTTGACGCGTAGACATGATACAGACCAGCAGAATAACAAGCATACAGCAGACCATAAACCGGGCCAGACAGCTTCCAGCTGAAACCCATCCATGGCGAGGCGCATCGATGACGGGCCTCGACTGCTTAGTCACGGGGCAAGGGTCTGCCTGAGGCCCCAGGGGAGGTCTCCCCAGCTCCCCCAATGCGAGGGGAAAGACCTGAATGGTACTCTCTGAAAGCTCTCAAGCTTGTGTCGCCCATGGTCTGGGCAGCGCATCTTTCCGGGTTGCCAGTTGGTTGGATCTTGTTTTGGCCATCGTCTGACTCTGGCCTCAGGCAGCGATCCATGGCTGGGGTCTTGGCAGGCGGCGATGACTCGAAATCTCAACCAACTCAACCAACTGACGGGCCGAATTCCCCCTGAAGCCCAAACAATCCCCGGCCCCCGACACCATGTACCACCTCGTCATCTTCGACTTTGATGGCACCATATTCGACACCTACGATGCCATCCAGCACTCCATCCAATTGACCTTCCAGCAGCTGCTGCCCGCCCACCCGGTCCCCCTCCCCCGCGACATCCGCCCTCTCGTCTCCACCGGCGCTCCCCCCGGCGACACCTTTCGCAGTCTGCACCCCGATCCCACCACCTTCGACGAGGCCGCCTGGGTCACCACGTACCGCGAGCTCTATGCCCTCCATGGTCAATCCCGGACCCGGCCCTATCCGGCCGCCCGCCACGTCCTGGAGGCCTTGCACGCGCGGAAGGTGCCCATCGCCATCATCAGCAACAAGTCCGTGGTCGCGGTGAAGGCCGCCTTGGAGAAGGCCGACTTGCTGCGCTTCTTCCCCGATCCCCTCATCCTGGGCCATGGGCTCGCCGGGGTCCTGCGCAAGCCGGACCCGTCCAGCTTCACCGAGGTGCTGTGGCCCAACGTGCAGGCCCTCGGGACGGTGGGCGGACGGGCCGCGGGCCCGGTGCTGATGGTGGGGGACACCTTGACGGATATCCACTACGCGAGAAACATCGGTGCCGCATCGTGCTGGTGTCGCTATGGCCAGGGCGACCCCGCCGAGTGCGAGAGGCTGCAGCCGGATCATATCATTGATGCCTTGGAGGAGGTGCTCAAGGTGGTGGAGGGCACGACTTGATCGGCGACATCCCTTGTCGCGCAGTGGCTGGACGGTGCGGTGGACTAGATACCCCTATCATGATGGACCAGAGCATGGACGAGGATATCCCGACGGAGATGCCTTGGTTGCTGCAGTGCCGGGACGGATCCTCGCACAGCCGTTCAGCACCCCAGGGACAAGTCGGATAACCTGGGGTTGCTCCTCCGTGGGAATGGGCAGATGCAGGAGAACAATCCAGTAGACAGTCACCTTAGGGGCCATGGTAATGCAGCAGTCCCTGGATGCTCTTGGTCGTCGCAGGTGCTCTGTAGGCAACCCGGACGGGCTGGCGTTTTGCTCCGGAGTCGTCCGATACCTCACCAGGGGCACCATCCACCTCCACCACGCTCTTGCTATGGACCCTCCCAGTCGTGTGTAATGTAGACGCACCAGCCGATTGGCAGGCGAGATGACGTCATGGCGGACGGATGCGGGGGAAGCCAGGGCGAGCCTGGATCCTTCATCGATGGGTTTCCTTCACTTGGTTGCCTTCATTCCATCCCACTGGTCGACGACATTATGGCCCTTGCACGCAGATTAGCCATCCTTCCGGGTGGCCTTGGTAGGCCACCCCGCCCCCTCTGCTCGTAGGAAGATCGAAAAGCCGTCGTATTGACCTTGCGATCCATGCCAGGGGGCCTGGGCTCGAGTATCGGCAAGAAGCTCCGCCAGCAAGGCGCCCGGCTGGCCATTCTGTATGCCCCCTTCGAGGCGGCCCAGCGAGATCAGCTACTGGAGGCCGGCTATGGCGAGCTGTCCTCTCGTGATGGGATCCGGACCTATGAATGCGACATCACGACCCCTGAGGCCGTCCAGTCCGTCTTCCGCGCCCTGGAAGAAGAGGTCCGGGCACCCTCAGCACCCTCTCAGTCCTCTCGGTCCTCTCGAGCCTTTCCCAGTATCTTAATCAACACGGCCGGATACGTGTCGTTGAGCGACATGGAGTTCACCCCACCCACCGAGACGGTGAAACACCTGCACACCAACGTCCTGGGCCCGATGCTGTGCGCCCAGGCCTTTGCCCGGCTGTACATGGCCGCGGCCCAGGAGGTGCCCTCCTTGTCCAGTCTCCCGCCCCCGGGGCGCATCGTCAATCTCGCCTCTCAAGCCGCGCACGTGGCCCTCCACCGGCATGGGGCGTACTGTGCCTCCAAGGCCGCGCTGTTGGGGCTGACGCGCAGTATGGCGTCGGAGTGGGGAGGCCGCGGCATCACGGCGAACAGCGTCTCCCCGACGGTGGCCTGGACCGCTCTGGGACAGAAGGCCTGGGGGGAGGACACGGTGCGCGAGGCCTTTCTGAAAACGATTCCGACCGGCAAGTTCGCGCGGCCCGACGAGGTGGCGGACGCGGTCCTCTTTCTGTGTCAGGTAGGGCATGGGGTCACTCATGGATTCCAACCATTCCATCTGTACTGACCTTCCATGTAGGATTCCAGTGGCATGATCAATGGGGCGGATATTCGAGTGGACGGCGGCTTCACCATCCGGTAGCGGGAAAGGATCTAGATTTCATGTCCCGGTTATCCAGACTGGGGGAATTCTTAGGGCTACCGGGGCAAGTGGGGAGTGGATGGTGTAGGGAGGCCTGTCCTATGTATCATCGGCCAGCGCTACTAGTTACACGTACATGCATGTCCAGCGACATGGAATGGACTGGAGTAGAAAAGATGGATTGAGCGAGCGCATTTTCAATTAGATCCACCTCTTCAACCCTTCCCATGCTACGCGTCAACGCAGACATATGACAAAGAAGTAGACCACTGTTGACAAGCATAAGTAATATGGTCCGAGATATACTGCCATGGTCAAAGGCTAGATTGGCTACGTAGATTACAATTGTACCAGTCGGCCGCTAAGTCAATCCCAACCGCGGACAGACTTGTCTCCATCATTGACCACTCAGTGGTCGATCCATTTTATAACAGGGGCGATGGTCGCGAGAGCATCGAGATCGCAAAGAAGTACAAGTCTGGTCAATATATGACCTAACCGTTTTGTGTCGCCAGGCCCATCATCTCTTGGAGAGCACCGGCATCCGGCCCCAGATCTTTATCGGAGTACCACATGGGAGTGACCATACCGCCGTCTAGGTACTACAGGCCCAGCTGGCGCTGGCCGACGGTGGCCCAGAGCTGGACATGGTCATCAACCTGTCCGCTCTCCAAGGGGAAACATTGCATATGTCGAACAAGACATCCAAGCCGTGATGGAACAGGCCAAGGTATGCCTTTTCTCTGGGTAGCAGTACCGCAGCGTCGCAGTAAAGGGCATTGTCAGCAGGCGTCCTTCGGCCATCTGACCTATATAATGGCTGCAGCCGCAAGCCGGTCCTGCTGAGCGGCATCTCTATCATCTGCATGTCGGTCAATCTCCCCATGCTCAGAGTTGCCCGCCTCCTGGCCAGCTTTGGGGACATGTTCCGTGCGCAGTCCAGCCCGATGCTGATCGCCGAGCTGACATACCTGGCGCACTGGAGCTGGAGAGAAGATCTGAGGACCTTGGCTGCAGGAGTCTGGTAGCCACGCCGGGTGAGACTCCTTCTCCATCATCCGACCCGAAGGGCTAACCCTCTCGGAAGGAGATCGCAAGCGGAGTGTCGGACTAGTCGCGGAGTGGAAGGGGATCGCGGTCGTGTGACCCCTTTCTGCAACCCCATTGACATGGCCCATCTCGGCTGGAAATCTTACCCGAGTCGTCTGTATCTTCCTCACCGGCATTGTGGCCGTGGTGAAACCCAGGGGCACACGTTGGAGGACATTGCCGGCATCTTTGACAGCGAACCCGTCGCCCCGCGGGATGCTTCGGGACACCCGAGGCACAGTACCTGGGTAGTACTAGATAGGTAGGGAGCAAAAGCCCCTTTGGGTTGGTCGCACGAGCCAAGTCCAATACGCCTCGAAGACATAGAGACATCGTGGTCGTACCGGCCGGACTGACCCACGAATGAGGGTGGAGGGTGCGCAGGACCGACCATGGAACAGGCGCCGCCAGAGGCGGCCAGGCGGCCAGCTGGAAGCTTCACGGGCCTGTCGCTGAGTGGTGAGAGATAAGATGCCCGCCTGGAACCTTGTCTCTTCCCCTGACGCTAACGGCCACCGGACAAAGGCCGAACTGAGGCCGGCGGCGCTGGACGGGCTCAGGCCTCCAGGCAGCCAGCAACCCTACCCGCGATATCGGGGGGTCCCCAATTCCCCTTCCATCCATCCCCCCTCCCCTCTCACCCCCATCCGCCTCGATTTTACGCCGGCTGAACATCATGTGGTGGGACCTCGCAGCATCCTCGCCATCGAAGGGAATGAGTCAAGGACCCCCGCGTGGCTAACATGACTCCGGGAGCAATCCGGCAGAGTTTTCACCATAAGGTTTGGCGCTCCGATGTTAGTTTTGGCCGGAACCACACCAGATACGATGGGCTCGTCCTGCGTCGGGGCTTGGCCGGCCGACGGCGGAATTAATCACGCAGTGATGTCAACAATCGCCTTGTCCGTTGGTCTGGGTTTCCCAGCAAAGGGACGGACAGCTCCCATTCCCACCCCCTCCCCGCGCGATAGTTTCAGCTGGGATAAATCGGACTGCATGGGAGTGGCATTCTTCTCGATCCCCCTTTCACCCGGATGGCCACCAATGGCTCCCCAGGTCATCATCTAAATCTTCCTTCGTCCGATCGATCGCCGCGATCGGGCCTGGAGCCACGTGTGCGGAGGTGGAAGCATAGATGATAGAATCCTCCTCGATGGTCGTGCACACGCGCGAAATCTCCGGATTTAGAATGGGGTGGGCCGGACCTCGAGGCTCGAGAGACCCTAATATCCCTCGAGAGGTGGGGGGGGGGGTCTGCGTCAGACCCGTGGGGGGCCTCGGCCAGACATCCCTACACAAGAACCAGGCCTGGTCGTTCGCCAATTTCCCTCTCGTCCCCAATGGCAGTCTCCATTTCTTGTAAACACCCTGGTAGACCCCGCCGGCGTGGCGTTGGGTTCTGTGACCCTTATCACTGGCAAGGGTTGCCCTCACGAGCGGCGAGGCGAAGAAAAGGGGGGTAAAGACCAGGGGTCCTGCTGCTGTCACCTCAACCCCCTGAGCCGGTGTCTCCCTCCCCTCCAAGCGAGCACTCCTTCAGCGACAGGATGACCTCCAGTGTCAACACCTGGGTGTGGCTGGCGGTGGTGTTGTTGATCAGTAAGTGATCGCCGCCCTGCAACGGCGTGGCAAACCCGCTGATCGATGTTGATCGCTCGTGTCCGACAGCCCTACTGCGCTATGTGTCCCGCATCCTCCAGTTGGGCGTCCCCCGCCATCTCCAAGTCGAGGACTTGCTGATGTTCTTCACCGTCGTACGCCGGCCTGCCCGATGCTCCCTCCCCCGATCGCCGCTGACTCGCAGCCATCTTAGGTGTTTTACATCTTGCTCACGGTGTTCCTGGTCGAAGTGCAAAAGCATGGCACCAACGAGATTCCCCCGGACCAGTTCGCCGACATCGACCCGGCGTCCATTCCGGATCGCATCACGGGCAGCAAGCTGGTCATTGTGGTGGAACAGATGTGGCTGGCCACCATTTGGGGGTGCAAGGCGTGTCTGCTCTTGTTGTATTCCACCATGACGTGGGTTCTCCCCTCCCGCTGAGCATCCCGCTGAACATCCCTCTGAATCTCTCCTTATGTCCTCTAGGCTGGGCCTCTCCCAACACCGGATCGTCAAGCTCATCAGTGCCTTTTGCGCCCTCAGCTTCGTCGTCGTCGAAGTTCTGTTCTTCGCCGCCTGGTGCCGGCCCTTTTCCGCGTACTGGTCCATCCCGCCCAAAAGCCTGCAGTGCTCCGTCTATCGCGACCATCTGATTCTCGTCCTGACCCTGAACATCCTGACCGACCTGCTGATCATGGGCATCCCGCTGCCCCTGCTGGTGAAAGCCAAACTCACCCTGGTCAAGAAGATCACCCTGCTCGCCGTCTTCTCGCTCGGCGCCTTCGTCATCCTCTGCTCCATCCTCTCCAAGTACTACTCCTTGTCCCGACCGTACGGCGACCAATGGGTGGACTGGTATGTCCGGGAGGCTGCCACGGCCGTCATCGTGGCCAACATCCCGCAGACCTGGACGCTGTTCCGGCGCATGTTCAACTGGCGGGCCTTCTTGGCCCACTCGTCCTACGACCGCAGCCACGGGAAGTATACCAACCGGCTGGACAGCTCGACCATCCATCTGTCCCGGTTCCGGGGCGGCGACAAGTCGCAGGTGCGCACCGCCATCGATCCGACGGAGTCTGGCGAGCATATCGCCCGCGAGCAGCCGCTGGAGATCTGGGAGCATCGGCAGTTCCACGTCACGAACGAGCCCGAGGAATTGCGGAAGAGCAGCAGCATCAGCCAGGCGAGCAGTGGGAGTCTGGAGTTTGACACGACGGGGTTTCCCACCCACCAGTCGCGCACGACGGTGACCACGGCTGAGTGAGCGGTTCGCCCTCGACGTGTGCAGACCCTCGTTATGTACAATATGTTGGATGATAGCTTAATCTATATAACCCCCTCACTACGCGAGACCCCGCTTCACACCTCTCGAGATATCTTACCTGTCCGTGCGAGGAGGTCTAGGCGTGGAGTCTGGTGGGCCCCAGGATTGCTGACGGCTTACCGGGGGCACGAATTAGCCGCCGACTCGTAACCATCGCAGGATGAACCGCCAGCCTTATCCCCAACTCCAAATGGCTTAGGCAAACTGCCCACCCCCCCTTGCAGTCCGGCTGGAATTAAGATATGTCCGATCGCTGACAAATGCAGCCGCCAGCCCGATATAATCCTGAATGCCTCGTCTTCCACTCGTACCATTCACATACACATACTCTGCCATTCAACCTTCATCATGTCGTCCGCTGCCAATGGATTCTCTCTCCATATCACCATCTACATTAGCCCCGACGACCTCCCCAAGTTCTGGGAGGCGTTCCAACCCGTCTACGACAAGGTGATTGCCGAGCCGGAATGCACTTTCTTCGAGGTTTACCAGTCCCCCGAGGACCCGGGGACCTTGAGCTGGGTGGAGAATTGGTATGTCGTTATATCTCCCAGGGACGTTCGTCTGATACAGCAACGGTGGTTAACCGGCCATGCAGGTCCGCGTCAAAGGAATGGTTTTTCGAGGTATGCATTCACTGCAGGGCACGGATACAGGGCATTGGATGACACCGCGGGCAGAATCAAATCACCAAGGCTTACTACCATGATTATCTGGCCGTGACGACGCCCATGTTCGTCAAGCCCCGGGAGGCCAGGTTGTTGAGCCGGGTCGCCCCGTACAACATGATCAAGCGCTCCAATGGGGGGCATTACGATTAAGACCGTCCTTGAGGGGGGTATCATCTCATGTATCGTGCCAAGATGGTCGATTGCAGGAAATTCTTGAACGATCTGAGTTGTTGCTGGAAGGCCAACTATTGAGATTGAGATGTATCGGTAGTCAATGACGGGATAGGGCAGATCAATTATATCTGCCTGATGGAGAGTGGGAAGTATTTGCTTAGAGAGATATATAGGAGTCACATGAAGCCAGCTTCCCCATCTAGTGAGCTTCGTGGCTCGCAACTTGTCCGTAGCCTATTCAGTCGTAAGGTAGAGTTGTGACGGGTATAACTGGCATGTCGTGGCAGCTTATAATGGAGCATTCTGACGTGAGACGCGCTCAGGCCACCCACCAAAACAGAAACCGAAGAGCACAACCAATCAGACGTGGGGACTAGAGGCTCCCTCCAACTAGCTGTATCGGGACTAGCGCAGGAATGGCTGCAGGGGCTGGAGACCGTTTGCCCAAAGAGGAAATTGTGGATAGCCTCACCATCCCATCCGGCGATGGCCAGCACTCAGGAGGATGCAATGGGCTCATTGCGTGCCGATTCTGCCTGTCCAGAGGGGGGACGGAGAGGACATAAAAGGGAGGCAAATCCCCGTCCAAATCGCATTCTCCAGACCACAATCATTCGCTCACAATGTCCCAGCCGGACTCCTCCCTCAGCCTCCAGGGCAAAGTCGCCCTCGTCACTGGATCGGGCAAGACGAGAGGCATCGGCGCCGCCATCGCCGCCCTGCTAGCACGCCATGGCGCCTCCGTCGTCCTCAACTACGTTTCACCGTCCACCGGCCCCTCCGCCGCGGGGGTGGCAGAGCGCATCGTTGCCGCAGGCGGGAAAGCCCTCGTCGTGCAAGCAGATATCTCCCGGCCGGAAGAGGCTCAAAGACTGGTACAAGAGACGGTCACTGCATTTGGACAGATCGATATTCTAGGTGAGTCTATGTATCCCCGACCCTGGGGTGGGCGCTGGCTGACAAACCAGTCAACAATGCCGCCACCGGTGTCCCGGGTCCGGTGCTTCGTGCTACACCAGAGGCCATGTCGACGACCTTTGCCGTCAATGTCTTTGGACCGATATATCTGATCCAGGCGGCGGTGGCGCACATGCCGCCGCACAGTCGGGTCATAAATATCGGGTCGGTGGCGTCGAAGCTAGGCGTGTCGGGATCACCGCTCTATAGTGCCTCGAAGGCGACGATGGATGCACTGACATTTTCATTGGCGATGGAGGTATGTCGAACCTTGGTTTACTTTCAAGACGGGTGCTAATGTGGATATGCGTAGCTGGGTCGCAATCATGGCGGCATCACGGTAAATACAGTCTCCCCCGGCCCAGTGGACACAGATGGATTGCCGCCCCATGTGGCCGAGAAGATCAACCAGACGATGGTGCCCCTCAGCCGGGTGGAGGAGAGATTAGGCACTGTAGAGGATGTGGCGGATGCGGTGCTCTTGCTGTGCGCGGAGAAGAGTCGGTGGATATCCGGACAAGTGATCTCGGTTAGTGGTGGGATTGTGGGGGGTTAAGCCTCTCAGTACCCCTGTGAAGACTATTTATGTACATGAAGAGAGGACCAGCGCTGGCAGGAGATCGGTGGCCTGGACTCCCAGTATGTTAATTGAGAGAAGGCTGTTGACCATATCCATCCCTTCAACGCTAGTTATGCCTAGACGGCCGAGTACCGACCGGATATCATTAACATATAAGCCAGGCTGTGTGGAATGGGACAGGAGCGACACGGTAACCAGGGCCCAGAGGTATAATGTCCCACACGGGTGATCATAATCGGCCTCGCGCAGGTGCGCAACACGCGTCGAGAATTTGCATCGCAGGTAGTCGGCTTCATGCGCTGTGAATAGAAAGACCTCCTGCTTCAGAGCCGCCAGAAGCAGCAGCAGCGCTAACCGGATCGCTTCTGGTAGGAGTTGAATCCCCCTTGCCTCATCGTCCACTTCGATCGGCCGCGACATGGAGAGCAGGAAATGGGTGGCAGGGCCAAGCCATTCAATAAGGGCGAGGTTGTTCTCGTGTCTCCAAAATGTCTTCGAACGACGCAGAGTCTCTTCCACGGCTTGGACGATGGAGCTAACATGGTTGAATGCCGTGGCAATCTCACCAGATGAGTCACACCCGGGACCGAGGTCGGTGAGAAGCCTGCTCAAGTCCGGGCTCATGACATGAGGTGGGAGGGCGGCAAACCCCGGCGGCCTCGGCAATCGGGGAGGAGTATCCTCCATCACGCTGCCTACAACATCAAGCCTACCAAATCAGCCCATGTACGGGTGCGAAGGGTGCATGACGAAAGTACCATCCAGCAAACAATGTCACGTTGGCATCTAGACCTCTGTATCCACCTCTTAGTTCGAAGATGCGACCGAGACCACGGATATGCGTGTTCCAGCGATCGAGCATGCCCACATACAGCTGTCCACTCCGTTAGCATGGGCCTATCGCGTTGCAGCAAAGGGACACCCACATCATGGCAGATCAGCCCCAGAATGGCCGTGATAACCCCTTCACTGAGATTCTCCCGGACATCGCCCAACCGCCGCGTCACCTGCTGGACACACTGGCCGTAGTACGTCAGACACTCGGCACTCGTCTCATACCGATACGTGTGGGCCCGCTGTCTCTGATCGAGGAACATGGCCGCATTGGCCAAGGCCACCAGGACCGCGCTGGCATCGGTCAAGGCCATCGAGAACCAGACGGTTCGAAACGGGCGGAAGACGTAGTCGCGGTCGCTGGTCACTACCGGAGTTAGTCGGCGCGGAAAGCCTCGGCTGGTAGAGACCCACTGAAGTGCAGGAGCTGCAGGCCCCGGTCGTCCAGCGGGGTGGGATAGTAGGTGGTGTTGCCGGGATCCAGGGACGCCGGAATGCTGTCCAGCCCGGGATGCACCGGGGGCTTCAGGGCCAGCGTCCAGGTGAGAGGGCGGGCGTGAGTCCGACGCGCCCGGCCAATGTCCCGCATGACGTGGCGCCGGATGGTGCGCTGGGTGGACGCCCGGTTGATCTCATCGGGCCGCGAGATATTCACGAAGACAAACTGATCCTCTTGCATCCCGGACGGCTGCATCTCGGAGAAGGTCGAGCTCCGCGGCGAGAGAATGGGGAAGTTGGTTGGGGATTGTAGGGGGCGTCCGCGGGCGAAGCGAGGCCCAACCTCGTGCTAAGCCACGATGCGCATAGCCGAGCGGCGACTAGTCAGCCCCGGCTCGGCCACCAGGCCATCGTCGGACGCGCTTCAGAACTCGATGGAGCCCAATAACCCGGGGAACAGCGGGTAGCCCTCGGGCGAGACGGTAAAGGAGGTGATGGCATGGCCATCAAACGCCGGCCACAGGTCCCCGGCCCCAAACCCGACCGGGGCGAAGGGTTCCAGGCCCGGCCGGGACTCCCAGCACAGCGGGCAGTCGTGGGCCGTATGCACATCGCCGGAGGACCAGGCGGCCAAATGGGCAGTCCGGTCGTCGTCCCACGGATAATCTTCCGTTGCCATCTCCGTCAACATGCGCAGGATGTCTTTGTTCACGACGAGCGCATGGAGTCGGGGCAGTTGATGCTGGATGCGATCCGCCGAGGACCGCGAGATGCGCCTTTCGGTCAGATCATGTGGAGAGCAATGGACCGGGATCGCATCTGCCAGCAGATCGAAAACATCTCGTAACGGTTCGGCCTGGGTCCACCGTTCAGCAAGCACCGCCAAGATCACGGATATGGTTCGGATCGCCGTGCCAACCTTGGATGACTGCAGGGGGGCGGGTCGACGGGCTGGGGCCACGACCCAGAGGCAGTATAAGAGCGTGATCCCGATCCCAAACTGGCTCAACAACTGCAATGTGGTCAGTAGGCTTCGGGCGACCGGTCGGGGAAGACGACGACTCACCCCCGGCCATAGTTGGGCCGTTTGACGACTCTTGAGATATGTCCAAAAGGTCAGTGCAATGTCGGTGCAGGCTTGGATGCAACCCTCCACCACCCGGTCACACACATTCGCCTGGGTGGGCCGATACAGGAGCAGGACGGTATAGTTGTACAGCATGCCCACCCACCCTTCGCTGGTATAGCCTCGGGAGAGCGGGTCGCTATGGGGTTGCAGCTGGACCTTCCACTGGTTCAGGATCTCCAGCATGTGGAGACGCCATTGATGGGATGCTCCAAATCGCGGTTCATAGTCGGCACGCATCAGGATGCTCAGGATGCGGGATTGGATCCGTCTGCCCCGGATCAGATGCAGAGCAGAGGATACCTGAGTCCGTCGCGGTACGGATTCCACCTGCTCCAGCCGATCGGTCCTCGGTTGCCAGACTTTGATCTCATCATCATTCATGTTGGCAAATGGCTGGGGACGCCAAGTCAGTTTCATCCTGTTAAACGGGTCGGACGGGGTCCCACACCTCAACCTGGATGTCTTCATCGACCAGACTGCATGGAACATGATACACCCAACTGACCAAGCGATCGATGGCATACGCGGACCAGAACACCCGGCGGCGAATCTGCATCTCCAGCAGCGGATCTGCGGCGTGAGCCTCCAGTGTCGGGAGATGCAACTGTGCGATCACGCAGCACCGCATGGCTGCCGATATCATCGTCAACACAGTCTGCGACGATGGCGAGTGCAGGGCATGCAGGGTGCAAAGCAGGTAGGCTTGTGCATGCAGAACCGGATCCAGACAGGAGAATACGGTATCCAGAGACGACAGGGAAGAGGTATACAGCGCCTGCCACCGTCAGCGGGAGCCCCAAAAGCCCTACGAGAACGTTCCTACCTGGGAAGCTTTCATGTCGCTGGATGATACCCGGGGGGCGATCAGAAGGCTCACCGCAAAAGCCTACAGCCAAGGTCAGCCCGCGATCTGAAGCCACCAGCGGATGTCTGCTCACCATCTTGATGAAGAAGCCCTTCCATCGCTCGTCGGGCGGAAGAGGCACGCCCAAGCTTCTGGAGCTCTTCCAGGTATCGTACCAGGCGATGAAGGTTTCTTCATGGAGGAACGGGTAACGCGGATTGACCCGCTCGAGGAAGATCCGGACCAGTTCATCCTGCGTGTGCGGAGGGATTCCTGTCTCATAGGTGGCCGCGTCCGCTGCCGCGGGATTGGGCGAACTCGGGGCCAGGGAAGGGAGCATGGTGATGGAGGGGGTGCTTGCTGCTTGGGTGTCTGGGTCATTCCGCGAGTAGCCAGACACGACACGGATTGCCGGGGATGTCCCATCCTCGGAGCTTCCCTCCCCCGGGATCGGCATTTGCGACGGTCCCAACGGCTCTGACGTGTGCAAGTCCGTTGTTCTGAAGGGCGACGATGGAGCCGGCTCAAGCGGCAGGGGCCCAGAGCGCCGCTCGCGATCGGGACCTCGCTGGGCTTCGAGCTCGAGGATCCGCTCCTCCAAGGCGCGAGCGTATCTGAGAGTGTCAGCGTCTGCTTGATTGCTTGCCAGCCCGGCGAGTGCCAGCTCACTCTGGATTGACGTGACTCTGTCGCGCCGGTCGCTGACTGGGGACACAGGCTAGTTGTGTGTCGAGTGTCAGTACTAGCCAACCATGCGAGATGGGGTCATCGAAGCCCGTTACCTGCATCTGCCTGGACACAATTGGTACAGGGTCGCGGCTGGCTGCACTAGACGCCGTGTTAGCAGTGGTTCGCTGCAATCCAGGCCAGGACCCACTTTCTGCTTGCGAATGCGACAGCGCCGGCAAGCCAGACGAGGTGTCGACACAGGACTGGGAGGCATTGTGCAACCCGGCCTACTCCTACATACCACCGGCATCGACGATTGAGGAGTCACCCATGGGACAGCGGAAGACGAGAATGACGAGGCCGAGAAAGATGATTGGTCCACACTATTCCCGGACAGGCTTGGCTCCGCTGAGGTAATTGCTGACTCAGGCGAGGCAAGTGCCATGTCTGCCTCAGGCCGCCGTTTCCCCGGGGGGTCCTCGTCAGGTTGGATGCAAGCGGCCCTGACAGATGGACTTCCCTCACTGCATGCCTTACTCAGAGATGCCTCACTCAGGGCATGCCCATTTCAACATGTTGCAACTGACCTGATCGTTCTCTGCGGTTTTTTGGTTTTTTTTTTTCTTTTTTTTTTTTTACAGAACATAGTATGTGAATACCTTGAATGGCACCACCATATATGTATATTGCGCTTTCTACAGTAGACGTCGGCAGTCATTGGCATGCACCTTAACGTTCATGAATTCATTAGCTTCAGCCATTCTATTGCGGCGGAGGGTTCAAGTCTAGGCCTTCGACCGTCAGCTTAAAAGCATCATTCCGCGAATAACTGCCCGCCACGTCCATATCCAACCGCCCGCGCTCACAATCCTCCAAGTCAATGTCCACCACCGACAGCGCGGCGTTCAGATCCGCCGACTCGGTCAGATCATCCGTGCTCACCTCCCAGATGGGGGCCCGAAGGACCTCCCCCAACGGGCCCACAATGCAGGAACCCCCCCGGCACACATATTCCTCCCCATCACTTTGCCCCGGGGAAGCTGTCGTAATCCAGTCGGGCAACTCGCGGCGTCGCACACATTGGTTGGCGGACAGGACGAACGTGCGGCCTTCGGCGGCCACGGTCCGCATGAGCGGCAGCCACGTATCCCGGGCATCGGCCGTCGGGGCCAGGTACAGGTTGACGTTCTGGGAATACAGACTCTGGCGAAGCAGCGGCATGTAACTCTCCCAGCAGATGGCGGTGCCGATGGTCAGCCGGGCCCCATTGAGCTCGGTGGTGACGGCCTTGAGGGTCGAGGGCGAGCCCTGCGCCCAGATCAGACGTTCCGACGCAGTCTAGCACTGGATTAGCAACATGACTTTCCCGGGAGGTGCTGTCCCTTCACTCACCGGCATGACCTTTCTCCTCTTGCCCAGGGCACCATCGCGGGGATCGACATAGATGGCGGAACAGTAGAGACTGCCCCCTGCGCGCTCGATCACGCCACACACAATGAACACGCCCGTGTCCCGGGAGATCTTCTCCAGCGCTTCCCTCGTTCCATCGCCACGATACTCCTTGCCTCGCGGCAGAGGCAATTTGCGGTTCACCCAGTCATCGCCGGCCCCCGCGGGCGTGTCGCCCAGGTCGATCGCGGCATGGAAGTATTCCAGGAACTGGTCCCGGCCATGCGGGGCACGGGCACCCACGGCCGTGCCAAAGTCGCAGGTGCGCGGATATCCGCCGAGATAGGCCTCGGGGAACAGAATCAGATGGACCCCGCGGCTGGCCGCATGGCGCGTCACCTTCTGCAGAGCATCCAGCGTGGCGGCGACCGTCGGCTGGGTGCTCGCCTGGGCCACCGCGACCGTGATCTTCTGCGGCATGTTGTATGTATGACGGTGTGGGAAATGGATGGAAGTAGTACTGAATCGAGAGAGGAATGAAGGCAGATGGGGATGCAGAAAGTGTCTCAGTCATGCGGGGAAGAGCAGCCATAAATGCATCGGAGTGGGTGGACCCGTCGGACTGCTATCGGCGATGAATCTCCGAACGGCCTTTGCGGGGGCAACCCTCGCCACCACCCCCAAATCCCGATCCTTTCTGACCACTGGCCTTAGGCTATGCTTCTGGCCTAGTTACACGTGGATTGGGGTATAGTCAAGTGGAACTACTCCAGCTAGGAGAGAAGGACCAGTCGGGTCAAGCTCAGTGTCCCCGCCGTCTCGCCAGCCTACGCAACCCCCACGCCATATTGGCCAGGAATGATGCTGGACCCATCCTCTTGGCCGATGCTATCAACATGGGACTCACCCGTCAAGGCCCCGGTGCTACTGGAATCGACATACACCGCTGCAGACCACGGTGTGTTGCCCGCGTTGAGGGCCCCCGTTCCGCTGGACCCGATCAGATACAGAGTGATCGCGCTGATTTCATCCACATCGACATCGCCGGTGGCATCAATGTCGGTGGGGTACACATGGGCAATGGCCGCTGTGTCAGACAGCGAGCTCACCGGAATATTTCCGGTGGAATAGACCAAAGCAGAGAGCGTCCCATACGTGTTTGCAGTAGAGTCTTTCACAACAATCAAACCTCCTCCTTGGTCGGTGGCAATGGCACTGCCATGCCCGTCATAGGTGTATATTGCAAGATGATCGCCGTAGATAGTCCCCCCGCTGAATGAACACATTGGAGAGATAGGCGGTGGAACCATCCCCATAGGTGTGCAGACCATTGGCACTCAGGCCATTGGTGGTGATGGTGCTGTCTGTGATATACACCGTGCCGTTGGTCTCCACGCCAACCGCGGCATTGAGGTCTGTGAAGGAGCTGTCATCATCGCTGGTGGTGTCACCAGTCTTCGTCAGGGTCACGTCCGTCAGGAATGGCCACGCCTGTCTCCTTGGCGATAATCACTGCTCCATCAGTCCCAGTGGCGGTCAAGGTGGTGTGGGCAAAGGTGGTAGTAGTTTCACTGATGAAGGCAGCGGTGGTTGGGAGATCCCTGGAGGTTAAGGTTGGTGCAGCATCTGCTATGGCAAGGAAGTGCAGAATGCCCCCTACCAAAAGTTTCCAGGTGAAGTTGAACATTTGTTGTGCAATAAGCACCCTTCTGATGTTCGATACCCCACTGACTGGCAGCTTTTGTAGGATTCATGAATCATTTGGGGATCCTAAAATGGCCCGTGTTATATTTTGCCAGTGTTCTGTGTCTGCTACATAGCCTTTCCACATCCTAGGTCGGCATGGTGGCCCATCAGCGGCCTTCGGCGCTCTTCGGGTGCTCGTAGAACAAGTCTTTCCCCCCGACTCGAAGGTCAGGCCCGCTTTAGCCCAAGTGCTCCTAGAGGTGTCTATAGTGGAGATGTGGGGGAGAACGCGGGCGAATGGACCGCGAATCGTGGCAGGCTTCCTGCAAAGAGTCAGGCGTTGCCCTCCTTGTCTGGATATGCTTGTCGGCCAACCTGCAGCAATCATCGCCAGGCTTTGTTAGGCAGGGATCAATCTCCTTTCGACATTGGCCTGCAGCTCAAACAGGCTTCGGCCCCACGGTGATATTCTCGCCGTGTTGTTTGAAGTGTTCCATGGAAGATCTCCCTACGTTTCGGAGGGTATCTGGAAATATCGTGAATGGCAAGTAGATTAGATTAATCAATAATCCAGCCGGTGGCCGGCGATCGGTTGAAAACAGCCTTTGTTCCATCGAGATAGCGGGTAGCTATAGACGTATCTCAACCTCCCACGGCGTTGTTGATGGGGAGACATTAAGCTCGAGTAAGGTGATGATGATGTGGAGCCGATATGGGGGCATTGCCCCATCAAATTCCATGCTTTGGAACCCGATCACGAGTGAGACCCAATCAAGGTGCCTTCACATGAGAGGTGAGGCGTCAATCTTGTAGATGCTGTGTGGGGGAAGTTCATGGCCGAGTACTGCCTGAGCCATATATCAGACACGACCCGGCGGCGTCATGACCATTCTCCATGACATTATTTCTCATTCCACGATGCCTTCTGTATTGAGAATGTTGTGCCTCGTTCTATTTCTCTCTACTTTCTGTGCGGCTACAGTCACTGTCCGCGACCCCCAGTGATTTTGCTGATCTTGCCGCTGATGCAGCCGATGATGCTCTCACGGCGGACTGGGACTATACCCCAACCACCTCCCAGGTTGACGCCATCACTGGGGCATATGAATACTCCAGCACAACGGAGGTCCTCTCTCAGGAGACATTCACCGTCGCCGCCAACGATACCAGCGTTCTTGTCATCACGGAAAGCTGCGAAGTAAATGTATCCTATTCCACCATCATCAAGCACGGATACTCGAGCGACCTGTATCAGGCCAGCTTCTTCGGCTTAAATGCCGCTGCTAACGTGGCCAATGCGTCCGTGGCGTACTTTGACCACGTCAACGTGACGGTTCACAATGGAGCAGCCAATGTCTACTCCTACGGCAACAACACGTTGGTGTCCATTTCCGACTCGACCCTGTACAGCTCCGGCCCGGTTTCCCACGGCCTGGATGCGGCCGGCTATGGCACCGTCGTCGGCAGGAATCTGGCACACTACTCCGGCGCCTACCGATCGTCCTCTTTTGCGGGGGATAGTCCTCAGGGCTATGTGTACGTGTATGACTCGGTCGCCCACACCGCCGGCATCGGCAGTGCCATTATTTATGGCCAAGGCACTGTCTATGCCGAGAACATCCTGGGGTACGCAGAGAACGCCCCCATTGCGTTCTTGGATACGGCGCAGATTGACATTCACGATTCCGATCTCACCGCAGGCCTGCTGGCGGGCGCAGTGATTTTCTCGTCTGCGACCCGCGGATCAGGTTCCGAGATTAACTTTACCAACTCTCGTTTGACTGTTCTCCCCGATACGGCTGCAGCGCTCTGGTTCGGCAATGTCATCGCCAGTGCCCACATTGCAAGCACAATTATCCACACCACATCCGGAATCCTAGTCATTGCGAATTCCTCGCAGGTCACGCAGGACTTTCGCTACTTTGCGGAGTCCACGGCCGCTGCGGAGGCGACCATCACGGTATCGGAGTCCGATCTGACCGGGGACCTCGTGGCATACAATGGCAGTAGTATCTGCTGGTCGTTGACGGAGTATTCCTCGTGGACAGGAACCGCGTACTCTGGCGATGGCCCGTCGTTCTTTGCCGTGTCGCTGGATGCCACTTCGACGTGGATCTTGACGAACGATACCGTGGTCACCAACTTGACGACTTCGGACCCGACGCTGAGCAATGTGAATAGTGCAGGATACACGTTGTACTACGATGCCAGCGCGTCGGCAAACCGATGGTTGAACGGGACGACCATGAAGATCCCCGGCGGGGGGTACGTCAAGCCAGCATCACAAGCGCAGCTGACCTGATGCATGACACATTCAGCTTTTAACAGATATCAGTCATCTTCGGGCTTTCTTCCGACATAGCGCCTGGGATGACCGTTGTGACGCATGGTGTCGCATAATCGGTCTGACGACTTTGGATCAATAACTCGAGATAGGCTCATGATGGTAATTCTGTTGACTATTCTGCGGGGAATAAGATTGCGGTCATGTTCAAAGTATGTAAGTCGCAAAAAAAAAAAAAAAAAAAGGGCTTGCCCCTCACCTGGCATCGTAATGAGATAAATGTCGGACTTTGATCCTGGCCAATCCTGGCCGGGCATTAACCGGCTCCTCTCGACGAATCATGGTTTGAGGATTTCCAGCAAAGGGTAACCCCTGGCAACCTAATCTGCTGCGGCCCCGTATATATATCTACTCGCCTCTTCCCCATGCCTGCCCCCCGGAAGCCCGCGGGTCCACCCACCATGGCTTCTCCTCTCCTCGGACTCCCCAAAATCTATGCCAGCAAGGGCAACAAGTGCGTGCCCCCCGCCAATCACTTCCTGCTCGGCACGTGGCATGTCACCCACTCCAGTCTGCCCCTGTGGAAGGGCAAATGCAACGTCACCATCACCTATCAGATGCTTTCCCCTGACTCATCCGGCACAATGCGGATGGACGACCTGGTGCGGTATCAAGCCATTGGGTCGGAGAAAGTCAAGACGGTGCATGGCGTAGACACGCCGACCCCGGGGAACCCCGGAGCGTGGGACTGGCGCGGCAAGGGCTGGTTGAGGATCGTCAGCTCGCACTGGGAATGCCTCGGCTTCGGGACGGCCGCGGATGACAACCCGTGGCTGGTCACCTATTTTGCCAAAACCCCCTTCACCCCGGCCGGCATTGACATCTACTCGCGGAGTCCAGCAGGGCTTCCACAACCCCTGATTGACGCGATCCTCACGACCCTCCAGGGCCTTGGTGTGGAGGAAATCACGCAGCTGGCCGGGAGTATCTTCCCGATCCCGCAGATGGGCCCCCCTAGTTAAGCCCCAGTCGATTGGTGTATTGAGAATAGTCAGTAATGGCAAGCATTTTCATGTTGGATCATGCGTAGGATGCGCAGTGGCGCCAGGTGGCCGACGATGGGCGGTTCCTTGCAGCCGCTCGGAAGACATTGCGGGGTTGCCCTCCACCGGAGAACGACGAGAGGGAGGAGACCGGCAGCAGACAGACCCTGGCAGCCACCCTGACGACGTCTCGGCTTAAATTAATCAACAGCTGATTTCTCCCCCAATCATGGCCCCGCATGGGGATTCGGCCGAGTCCCCTCTTTCCCTCGTCCCCGCCTATATGTAGCACCCCGGGTGTCAGACGCAAGCGCCCGCCTCGTCGATTCGCACAGTTTCTGCTTGACTTGACCCTCGCAAGATGCGGACAGGTTTCCTTTTCACCTCCCTGGCCTTGGCCAATGCTGCGGTGGCATCGCTGCAAATTGTGAGCGCCGGCCATCGTCCTGCACGAGACTTTTGTCGGCTAACGTGGGCAGATTCCGGGCGCGACATGGACCGCCGAAGGGACCAACAAGCATATCCAGGCCCACGGTGGCGGTACAGACCCCGAGCCCCTGGGCAGACATGACCCTAACCTGGCCACGGGCAGGCATCATCGAAGTTGACTCGGTCTACTACTGGGCCGGGGAGAACCACACGGACGGCAGCGCGTTCCAATCCATCAACTGCTATTCCAGTACCGTGCGTTTCTCTGACCCATCCCCGGCCAGCGCGTATCTTCTCTAATCCGTCCAGAATCTGGTCGAGTGGACTCTGGTGGGCGAGCTCCTCTCCCTGGAGAGTAGCGGAGACCTGGGCCCCGACCGGGTCGTCGAGCGACCCAAGAT
This sequence comes from Aspergillus carbonarius ITEM 5010, assembly GCA_001990825.1. Taxonomy (NCBI): domain Eukaryota; kingdom Fungi; phylum Ascomycota; class Eurotiomycetes; order Eurotiales; family Aspergillaceae; genus Aspergillus; species Aspergillus carbonarius. Next base: position 60,863 of record KV907493.1, read on the forward strand.
CATCTACAACGACGACACCTCCACCTATGTCATGTGGCTGCATATCGACGACAGCTCATATGCCGAAGCGAAAACCGGGGTGGCAACCTCGTCGAGTGTCTGCGGAACATATGAGTATCTGTAGGCGTCCCTCCTAGGGCATCCCGCCCAGAGGCAAGATCATCTAATGTCGGCATCTAGAGGCTCCTTCCAGCCCTTAGGACACCAGTCGCGGGACATTGGGCTGTACAAGGATGACAACGGCACCGCCTATCTGCTGTCGGAAGATGTAAGTGGAGCAGAGCAGCCCCGTCGAGAAAGGAGCACCTGTTGACTCGCCAGCGCCCCAATGGCCTGAGGATCGACCGGCTGACCGACGACTATCTCAACGTGTCCTACACCACGCATCTCTTCCCCGAGCACTATGAGGCCCCCGCGTTGTACAAGCAGGACGGCGTGTACTTTATGTTCGGATCGCAACTGACCGGTCCGCCTATCCCCGTTCCTTCTGTCCCGCATTCTAGACTGACTAGCCGTAGGATGGTGTATGTAGCCACCGAGGAGAGAGAGCCTGATACCCGACTGACCGCGATGGACAGCTGCCAACGATAACAAGTATACCACCGCCACGGACCTCAACGGCACCTGGAGCGCCTGGAGCGATTTTGCGACCGCGGGAACCGACACCTATGACTCCCAGACCACCTTTATCCTGCCGGTCGGGGACAGCGTGATGTGAGGAGGCTCCAACATGGAAGGGCGTTGCACTGACCCGGGCAGGTACATGGGCGACCGCTGGATCTCGACGAATCTGATGGCCTCGACATACATCTGGTTGCCATTGACCTTGGAGGGCACCAACGCGACGCTGGTCAGACCCTCGGGGATTCCTTTCGGTGGCGGACGGCTAACCCCAACTGCAGACGGACAGCTCCAACTGGATCCCCTCCCTCGATGGGACCTGGGCCTCGGGCGGCGATGAAACCGACCCCGAGGCCGAATCCTCCAGCAACGTGCTCTCGAATGGCGCCACCGTCATTTCGTGCAGCGGGTGCTCGGGCAGCGAATCCGTCGGATGGATTGGCGGCCCCGACAATGGCACCCTCGCCTTCCACAACGTGTCCAGCGACGCAGCGACCACAACCACCATCCAGGTGCGCTACGAGAACGGGGACTCCTCCCAGCGGTTTGCGACCGTCACAGTCAACGGGAAATCGCACATCCTGGCGTTCCTGCCGTCCGACAATGGGAACACGCCGGCCTCGTCGGTGTTGAACGCCCAGCTGGAGAGCGGCGAGGGCAATGTCATTACGTTCAGTGCGTACGAAGAGGGATACGGTACGTGCTGCGGGAGAGGTGGTCTGACCGCTGCTAACATGATCGGGCGAGCAGGACCTGATATCGACCGCTTGTTGGTCCCCGACGAGTAGGCCAGCCGGGGGGGGGAGGGCTTGGGGCGATGCGGACGGAGACTATGCCGATGAGGGGGTTAGAGACGAAGCGTGTATTTCGAGTCAAGTAGGGTTTCCATCCTGGGGAAGAATTATACCTTTGTGTTGGCCTAGTGGCCAGCTAGCTTCAGGGAGTGAAAGCCATCACAGCCGTCGTAATCAAAAGCCGGCCTGAGCGCCGTCTCGGGGCTCCCCGAGAACCGCCCCGAAACCGTCGCCCTTCACCGGTCCATATATCCAGTTCATTTAGTTCATAGTTCAAGCAACAACGGCTGGGAATGCACTCCGAATCGCTTTATATGTGATCGTCCAGTTTGGATAGAGCCGGCTGGCTTACTTGGGGCTCCACCGGCTCTAGGAAAATTCGTGCACCCTCTCGGAGGCATTTTAGGGCTCGGGGCAGGTGCCCTCCCCCGCATGCCCCGGATTCTGCACAGCCAGCCTCTGCTCCGATGGCCCACCGACATGCATTGGCCTCCTCGGGAGGATGGTGGAGAGCTGCCGGGCTCGTCGCGATCATAAAAGATGTCCCCCCTGTGTCCATACTAAGGCATCCCTCCCGACTGCCGAGAACCCCACCAAGATGGCAGACAAAAAGATCGACGTCGACTGCCTGGAACATGTCGAGCAGGTGCTGGTGGACGAGGCGGGCCGCATCCAGCGGCTGCCGGTGCCCAGCGAGGATCCCAATGACCCCTTGAACCTGGCCCGGTGGGAGAAGACGGGCATCGTGGTGTGCTGCTGTTGGTTCTGTACGTCCGGCCCTCCACGACCGCGGTCCAGCCCTCGCTGCTAATCCACACAGCCATCATGTCCCTCTCCGTCGTCGGCGGATTGGGGTCCGTCCTGGACGTCTTCTTTCAGATGTACGGCGCCGAGGGCCACAGTACCAACCAGGTCGTCTGGCTCTCGACCTTCCCCTCGCTGTTGGTGGGCATTGGGAACTACATCATCCTGCCGCTGGCCCTCGTCTGCGGCCGCCGCCCCGTCATGCTGCTCGCCAACCTCGTCCTGCTGGGCTCTCTCATCGGCTGTGCGCTCTCGCAGAATTGGGCGCAGCATTTCGGGCTGCGGCTGTTGTTGGGATTTGCGACCGGGGCGACTGAATCGGTTCGATTGCTCCTCTTCCCCCCCCTCCAGGCATCCAGCTGACGCGCGACAGCTCCTGCCCCTGATGCTGGCCGAGGTCACCTTCATCCACCAGCGCGGAACCATCTACGGCATCTACTGGGCCACCCAGAATATCGTGACCAGCCTCCTGACGCTGGCCAGCTCCTACGAGGTCGCCGCGCTGGGCTGGCGCTGGTTCTACTGGGTGTTTGTCATCGCCGTCGCCGTCGGCCTGGTCATCGTCGTGTTCTTCGGCTTTGAGACGCGGTACCAGCGCCAGGCCATCATCGTCAACGATCAGGTCGTGATTACCGACCAGTATGGCGTAACGCGCGTCCTCGCGGCCGAAGAGACCCAGGACTACCTCGCCCGCGACGACCGCCTGGGTCCGAGCTTCGCTGACGAATCCCCCCCGAAGAAGACGTATCGCCAGATGCTCCGGCCCTGGTCAGGCCTGGCGCCCCGTCCCTGGCGCATGATCCTCCTCACCTGGTGGCAGATGCTCGAGACCTTCAGCTCCCCGGGGATCATTTACGCCACGCTGGTCTCCGCCGTCATTCTGGGCGGGTCCGTCGGGGTCTCCCTCACCTACGATACCGTGCTGCAGTACCATTATGGCTGGGACGCGGCCAGCATCGGCCTGATCAACCTGGGCGGGGTCTTTGGGGGACTGGGGGGCATGCTGTACGCGGGGATTTTCGGCGATCGCTTCATTGTCTGGGTGGCCCAGCGCTCGGGAGGGGTGCATAAGCCGGAACACCACCTGCTCTTACTGATCGTGCCCGGGTTGCTGGCGGTCGCCTCGCTGATTCTGTACGGCTTCACGGCCCGCGGCCACGCCACCTGGGGCGGCCCATTTATGGGCTGGACGCTGTACCAGGTCTCGTTCGTCTCCACCCTCATCCGCACGACCTCGTTTGCGACCGAGGCGTGGGAGAAGAACCCCGGTCCGGCGTTGGTGACCGTCGTGGGGACCAAGAATCTGATTGGGTTTGGGGTCAGCTATGGCTTGAATCCGATGGTGGCCAAGTATAGCTATCCGGCGGCCATGGGCATTCTGGCGGGGGTGGTGGGGGGGATCCTCTTGTTGGGGATTCCGGTGTACTTTTTGAATCCGGTGGTGAGTTGCTGGCCTGGACGTGGTTATCCTGTGGATGGCTAACTTGGAGGCAGTGGAGACGATATATCAGCCAACAGAGGACGCGGGGGTTGGAGTCGGTCATCTAGATGATCTTAGGTCAAGGTCATAGGGTGGGATTGGTCTGCACCAAGCTCGGGAGACTGGTCTAGATACATGAAGGACATATGAGCTTGCACTCAATGCAATTGGTTGCTACTGTTGTTATGCACGTACGATCGTCGTAGTTTGTATCGGCAATCCTAGATCAACAAGCGACTTTGCACGGATCACCGTTTACCTGGGAGATACAGACCAGACGTGGTCAGCTAGACTTCGCGAGGCTCATGCAACTGTCGTCCACTAAACAGCGGCATCCAACGGAGCATAATGTCGGGAAGTGGGGGACGAAGTCGACAGCTCACTGTTTCGGGATGAGCATCTCGGGGGCATCCGTCAGCCCTCTCGGTCGTGTCCGAGCCTCCCGCGCAGCCACTCACTCCATCATGTATACAGAGTATCATGGTGGTCTCTACGGATCCTGATCAAAATACGGTGTACGGCCTCAAGAGTTGCATTTACTCGATGTACTTGCTATCGAACAGAAGTAGACAGCTCTTGCCATCAGTTCTTGATTCAAAAACAGCCTGGAACGTCTGTCAGTCCGGCATGATGTCCTCGGCACAAATTCGACAGAAGAGCTAATTCAGGTTCCCCACGACCGGTACTCAATCTGTGGCATGCATTCCTTCAATCGATAGCGCGGACACTCGGCATTAAATCGCAGATACCCTTGCAGAAACAGTTCCGTCACCCGCTGTAACTCGGGTCGGCCAGCCGTCAACTGCCGGATATTTCGGGTGCTTTGTTCTGCCAGCGTGATGAAATGTGCCACGCTCTCCTGCACAGAGACCTGGTTGAACCGCGCATAGCGCAGGATGTGGTTCTCGACTTCATCACCCACGAGGCTTTCTTTGTAAAACGATAGCACGTCGTTCACGTGGTTCATAAAATCCTCCAGCTCTGGAATCAGCAGGATATAATCCTCCGGGGGGATGCCCAACGTCCGGGGGAAACAGAGATGCGCAAACGCCTCCCCCATCCCGGTCATTCGGCGGAGGAATTGGCCGTCGCACCTGGGAGACTGGGAAATGCGAGAGAGAATCTCTTCTTCTGCAATCAGTCCGCTCATGAAATCCACGACCGATTTGAAAATGCGACCAAAGTCGAATGCGTCGTAGTCATGAGATAAGGAGTGGATCACCGAGAGGTAGTCTCGTTGCTCGGGGGGGGATCGATCAGGCGAGCAGAGTAGCGTAGGGACGAACGCCTTGGCCGCAGAGACACTAGCGGAATCGCCGCGATCAAGACGCCAGAAGAATGCAGTGAAGAGAAGGATTTTCTCCTGGGTGGGTTCGTCCACATAAGAATAGAATAGCTTCGATACCATCACGGCCGCATTCCACTCGGGCGGGGAGGACCAGGTAGGACATGGGAGGTCCCGAGAAAACGGTCGAAATGGAACATGGTCTCTGTCAAAGGACAGCCTGTCCAGCAGTTGCTGGCATAGAGTACCGTAGAGTGTTTTATCCATGAGCCGTTGGGATGGAAACCAGGTTGGAAAACAACGCTCCTACAAGAGGGCGGCGATAATTGCTGCATGATGAATTGCGCATCTATATAGATCACGGCTCGTTGTTACACGTCGTAGACATTAGTTTAATCGCTATGGAATACAGACAGAAAGGCCGATGACAATATCAGAGTTCCAGTCTGCTCGTGTGAGGATGCTGACGCGCCGTCTGACAACTCACCATGCGGCCAAACAGAGATGGTCCCAGCCAGATTCACCTCGTTGTGACTGATCTGACACCATCTGTGTTGCCTCACCACAGGGAACTGCTTGCTTCAGGCTTTGGGTCAAATTCCACAGCATCCAGCCATGTTGGTCGTGGGTGTCGTCATCAGGGATGGATGGCCACACAGACATCCTTTATCTGGAAAAAGCATCATTCCACCACACAGCAAGACGAATGGCTTCAGATACCACCATCCGATAACCGATGCTCACCGACGAAAGTGATGTTGAACTCGCTCTGGTTGTAAGCGAGAGAAAGGCTCCTGTTGGTCGGCCTGATGCTGACCGGCCGCCTAGGTAGATATCAGAGATGTCTGTGCCGTGCTAGCAGGCTACATAGTCTGGTCGGTGGGATTGTGCGATGTACAAACCTTCTTTACCCTCAACCCTGACATCCAGGCAAGAAAGCCCAGAACGTGAATGAGATGAGTAAGAAAGTGAGAAGGTGTAAGCTCATTCACAGCTACGGCTGTTGGCACACCCTAGTATGGTACGGCCAGGGTTTATCTCCCCATATCATCACGCCTGCGTCATCAGACTTCAACCCCTCCTGGCAAGAGCAAGGAACCCTGTCGTACGGGGATTTGTTGCCGCGGATGTGACATGCCGAGATAATGCCTCCGACCAGAGGACACCAATAGCCAGCTGGAATCCAGCGCAACCCACAGCCACTAATCGTCGAATTCATGCGTGCGAGGCTTCAGACTCTATCTCTTCGAGGGTCTGCAGGTAATGTTAACATGAGAAAGCGGGGATCTGAACAGCATGGCGATGGTATCCGGCTATCGATGGCCAAAAGCAATATAGGGTCAGACGCAACGCAGAGACCGGGATCACACTCGGGTCCATGCAATCGGTCGTTCTGGCTCTGTGCGGTGATCCCAGGTTTTTGGTTGCAATTGGGTAGTGAATCACCATGCTGGTTTCACCACTCCGTAAGATCTTCTCCAATATCGGTAGTACTCGTGGCCCCTACAGAAAATCCCGAGAGTTCCCCGTGGTAAACCATCCTAACCGGCCGTGGTCATCCAGGATGCTAGTGAAGCATCCACAGTGGCTGTCGACCAACCATCGTGATGACAATACATCTCTTCCTCAGGTATCCCGCTCCCTGTTCATCCCTGCAGGGCCATACCAACCCACCGCAACCCATGAGCGCCGAGCAGATGCTCCGGTAGTTCTCAGCTTCTCATCCCAGCCGGATCCAGTGAAGTCTAGGCCTGGTAAGGCGTGGCGATCGGTACTAGGGTATGCAGTATAGTACGTCTTTGAAAATATTTGCATTCGAGCGTCACTAAGCCAAGCGGCTATTGCGACCGGGGCGCTACAATGGCCCGGACTATATCCTGCAGATCCCCCTCCACGCTGGTGGCCAGCTGCTCCGTCTCCAGCTCCCAGGGAACCTGCGCGGCATCTCCCAGGCCCGCACGCACCAGGCGCACGCGGCCCTCGCCCTGCTCGACCAGGTCTTCATTCTCCCACCGCAGCACCCCGGGGGTCGACAGGCCGACGCCCAGCTCGAGAATCACCACCTTCCGTCGCCGGTCGGTAAGAAAGGCTTCCCGGAAGTGGTGCCACCGCTCCTCGCCGGCTTCGAAGGGTCGTTGGTTGAACCAGTCTCCGGCTCGGACACAGATGGACATGGCGCCCCCGCAGAACCGACAGGTCGGGATCTTGTCCGTGGCCGTCAGGGCCTGGGTCACCGGATCGAGGTGCGGCAGCGCAGCGTCCAGGTAGGGTGCCGACGGGAAGACGGCCTCTGGGCGGCAGTTGCTCAGACATTGGAGATAGGCATACTGTCCCTGGGGGGTGGAGCACTGCGTCTCTGGCAGGTCATGGGCGCGGAACAGCCCGTCCGCGTTCGACGTCCGGACGTGAACCTGATCGGGGGCAAAGCTCGAGGCCAGCCATTCTACGAGAGCGGTATAGAGGGACGAGCGTGGCCAGCGACGAACCAGGGCCAGATGGGTGAAAGAAAACCCCCACCGGACGTTCTCCGATGGCCAATCGCGGAGGGTCCGGTCAAAGGTGTCGTATAGCCGTCGCAGCCGATACTTCTTGAAGGCCGGGAAGTGTTGGGTAAACAGGGCAGTGGAGGTGTAGTCCAGCCCGATGGCCGCGGAGATGCCTGCCCCACAGCTCACCACGAGGGTATCGGCCGCGCTGAGCCAGGCGTTGGCCTGGCGGAGGGAGTCGCCGTGGACCTGGGGCGGGGCGACACAGGAGGGTCCGGGAGAGTACCGCGCGGCGAGGACCTGTTGGTAGATGGCGGTATCGGCATCGCGGAAGGTGTTGAAGATGATGTTGGTGATGGTGGTGTGCGGGTGGCCCTGCAGCCAGCCGAGGACGGCTTCCACCGCCAGGGGGGCCGCCTCGTTCACGGGAAAGGCGAACAGCCCGGTGGCGATGCCGCAGAGAGCGATGGTCTTGCCCTGCTGATCGGCTGTCGGGAGGGTTTCTGCGGCATCTAGGATGGCCTCGTAGCACTGCTGCAGCTGGTGACGCTGCTGAGGGGTCGGCGCGGGTTGGCCGGCATCGAGCTGAGGTCCCACGGTATGGATGATATAGGGCGCGGGCAAACAGTAGCCGGCCGTGGCACACGCCTGGCCCACAGGCAACTGGCGCCCGCCGGATTTCATGAGGCGAAAGCATTCCTCGCGCAGGCGGGGTCCGGCCCGAGCGTGGATGATGTTGTCGATGCATCGATGGGCCGGCTGGAAACAGCCCAGCATCTCGCCATTGGCGGCATTGGTGATGGCCGTGACCCCGTCCAGGGTGGTGATGTCGCCTTGCCAGAGATGCAGGGATGTGGATCGGATGGGGGTCGTATCGGCTGTCTCGACCCGAGTTAGGGCTGCAAGGGAGGCCGCATCGATGAGGACGCGGTGGGCGCACTCCTCCCGCAGGACCTGCTCGATGTCGTCGAGCAACGCGGGGTCCAGTGGATCGCGGGGGTGTCGCACACAGAGCAGCTGCTTCATGAGCCGGTATTGGGCCCATGCCTCCATAGACTCGATGGATTCAATGCCATGGTGGTGGTGGTGGCTGTGATGGTGGCACGAGTGTCGCCGGGGCTGGAAGTAGTGGGAGTCGCCCAGCAGGGCTTGCAGGACGGACAACACGCTGCCGGTCATGGCCGCCACAAGGGATCAGGGTCGGAGCAGTTCACGATGGCTACCATCTTGACGGGGTCTTCACTTTGGGGCCTCGTCTCATTTGTAGGGGGAGAATGACCCTTGATGGACATGGAAATGCCCCATCACCCCCGGTTTGGCTGGTTTGTCCTGTTTACACCGGGTGAGACAGCCAATCAGCGGCTGGCTGCTGCTTTGCACTGTTTGTCGGGTGGAACCAGTCCCAAAAGTGGGGCTCATGGTTGCACCATCTTTGCACTGTTTGGCATCGATGCAAATGCCGAGGCAAGTCCCGTCCAGTTGGCCAGTTGGCAGCGCATCACGGATAGCATATTTACGCAGTACTGGCATTAGACTGCTTCAAGGCCTGGATCCACTCCGACGTGGTACTGGTATTCGAATCAGACCTCTCGGTCATTCGAGCAAGTCAAGTGGGAATACGACTCCGGTTGCACCACCACTCATCTGACGCCGTGGTTGCCCAGACCTCGCCGGAAGCCAGCGGAAAGGCAGGGTCCTGTTGACATCATACCCCCCTCGCGATGCAGGCTGTCGGATTCCAGCTGCAACCCTCATCCTGATGCCCCCGGCCAGGCCAGCACGCCGGACAGGGGTATCACCCCAATCCTCACGGACGACCCGCCAGCTTGTTACAGCGGGCCTTAGTGCCTTCCAGAACACGCAAGGACCGGGATCGGGTGGGGAGGCCGAGGAGTGGAGACGCAGTCAGCCCAAGTTTAATGACATGTCCCATCCAGCAATCCTTCCAGGGTTCCCCCGGTGGGCTCAGGCCCCAGCCCTGGCCGTGGATGGTCCGGAATGGGGGATATGTCCGATGAAGCCCCCGGCAAGGCCCCCTCTCTAGACGAACAGGCCAAGCAGATGAAAGCGTCCCCATGCTGACACGCCACGACAGCATCAAGGGCAGCAAAAGCAATCGCGGACTGATCCATGGGTGGAGGACGTGCGACACGAACCCTGCGTCCACGCTGATAGGAGCGATCGGCTACACCAACGACTAGTGCAGATCCTCGTGCTACAGTCCCCATCCACCATGGCCCTATATCAATCCCCCCCGGCCTCTGCTCGACCATGCTGGTTCATCTTTCAGCACCTGGCTTATCTTGCTTTCTAATCTACCATTACAGCCATGACTGAATCCCCCTCCCAGCACCCCGGCAAGCCCGAGGCCATTGAGAATCGCCTATACATCAACGGAGAGTTCGTCCCGTCCCGATCCGGGGCCCAGTTCGACCTCTACAACCCCGCCACCGAAGCCCACAGTGCGTCCGTCTATGAGGCTGGTCCGGAGGATGTCGACCTCGCCGTTGCCGCCGCCAAAGCTGCCTTCCCAGCCTGGTCTGCCCTCGGCGCTCTGCAACGGGCCCATTATCTCGAGAAATGGGCCACCAACCTGGAGAGATGCATGCCCGAGATCTACTACCTCGATGCCATCTGCATGGGCAAGCCCATCAGCAATGATTGTAACACGCCCCCCCTCCCTCCCTCCCTCCCCTCCTCCAGGGCTAGAACACCTCACTCACATCTCCCAGTCTTCGGCAGTTTAGTTCCTCTGATGGTGCGCACCTTTGCCGCCAAAGCCCTCGACATCACTGGGGACTCCTCCCTGAACACCCCCGACTTCATGAACATCACCCTGCGCCAACCCTACGGCGTCTGCGGCGCCATCATCCCCTGGAACGGCCCCGTCCCCACCATGATCATGAAAGTCGGGGCCGCCCTCATCACCGGGAACACCATCGTCGTGAAGACGTCCGAAAAGGCCCCGCTCAGCTGTCTCGTCGCGGCCCGCTGCGCCCAGGAGGCCGGCATCCCCGCCGGCGTGCTGAACATCCTCAGCGGCCACGGCCGGCCCTGCGGCGAGGCCATCGCCCGCCACATGGACATCCGCAAGATCTCCTTCACGGGCTCCACGGCCACCGGCCGCGCCATCCAACGCATGGCCGCCGAATCCAACCTCAAGAGCGTGACGCTCGAGCTGGGCGGGAAATCCCCGCTCGTCATCTGGGACGACGCCGATCTCGCGCAGGCCGTCCCCGCCGCGGCGCAGTCCATCCTGGGCAACACCGGACAGGTCTGCATCGCCAGCTCCCGGGTGTACGTGCACGCGTCCATCGCCGACCCCTTCCTGGCCCGCCTCAAAACCACCATGACGGCGATGGGCCAGAGCGGCGACCCCCTCCACCCCACCACGGCGCGCGGGCCCCAGGCCGACGCTGCCCAGTTCGCGCGCGTCCAGGGATACCTGCACCGGGCGCGGGAGGAGCACGTCACAATCCCCCTCGGCGGCGACCGAGAAGGCACCCAGGGGTATTTCATCCAGCCGACGATCCTGACCGACGTGCCCGAGTCCTCCCCACTCGTCAAAGACGAGATCTTCGGCCCCGTGGTGGTTGTCAACACCTTCACGGACGAAGAGGACGTGATGACCCGGGCCAACGATACCGAGTACGGCCTATACGCGAGTATCTATACGCGGGATCTATCGCGGGCGTTGCGCGCGGCCAAGCGGTTCGAGGCGGGCAGTGTATGTATCAATTGCACGGGCCCGACGATGGCGTTCGATATGCCGTTTGGAGGGTGGAAGGCGAGTGGACAGGGACGGGAGTTGAGTCGGTATGCGACGGATTATTGGACGGAGTTGAAGTCGGTGTTTATTGCGTTGTAGGACTGTTTATGAAACAAGGGATGGATGGGATGGATGGGCATGGGCATGGGAGTCTGTATGGAGTGGTGTTTGACCTTCTGCTTATGTTTGGAGCAAGAGAGGAATGGGTTAGGGTACAAAAGCACCAGGGACAATCGGCAAGCCAATGGCAGGATGGCTGCTCGATACCCCAACTACACTACAGACGATTTACAGATGGAATCAAGATTAGGCAATAGAATCGTTCATTAATCATCACACATGGCTAGCCCTCATAACAGTACATCAAGGAAAGTCTCGTCAATCATCACAACGCCAAAACCACAGGGGGAAAAAAAAAAACAAAAAAAAAGAGGAAACCAGTAGACATTAGGGAAACAAGGAGTGTTGTCATCATCATTATCACGAATCAACGAACCATCCGTTACAGCTGATCCGGCGCTGGCACCTCGCCCAGCGACTTCACCACTGCCCGCAAGGCCGGGTTCACCTCCTCAGCCGCCGTCTCCAGCTCGCTCAGCGTGTTCAGCGCCTCGCGGCCGAGCTGCCGGATCAGGTCGTAGGTTGCCTGCAGGGCGCCCGTCTGCTGCACCAGCGCCACGATCTGGCGCTTGCTCTCGATGGGCAGCACGGCGCCGGCCTGCTTCTGGCGGAAGATGCCGAAGATGATGGCCCGGCCGGCCGGGTCCAGGTTGCAGGCCCGCACAATCGGGTACGTGACCTTGCCTTGGTCGAGGTCCTCGCCGAAGGCGCGCGCACTGGTCGTCAGCAGCCCCAGGTACTCGTGGCGGATCTGCGACAACCGGCCCAGCACCTTGGCGAAGGGCTCAAAGTCCAGGGTGGAGCCGCCCATGCTGGCGGCCTGCATGAGGCGCGTCAGCAGGCGGAAGCTGGAGCCGGCCTTCTGGTCGACCATGGCCAGGTACTCGCTCTCCCCGGGGCAGTGGGTGGAGAAGCGCCAGTTCAGCTCCCACGACTGGCCGACAAAGTGCGCCTCGAGTTCCTGCAGGAGCCCGTCCAGCATGCCGGGGCAGTTAAGGCTGGTGAGGATGCGGGCCGCACGCACGAACATGTACGCGGCGCTGTTCATGCACTGCGCCGGCCCGTACACCAGGTGGGCCGGCGTGCGGGCATCGCGCAGCACCGCCTGGTCCTGCACGTCCGCCAGCATGCGCGTGGAGTCCTGCAGCTCGGTGAGCACCTGCTTGATGAACGACAGCGGGCGCGTGGGCACCTGCAGCCAGGCATTGAGCGCCGTGAGGAGGTCGGTCTGCAGGGTGCTGACGGCAATGGTGCGGGCGTAGCTGGTGGGCGCCAGCAGGGCCGAAGTGTCCAGCTGCACCTCGGGGCTTTCGTCCTCGGGGGCCAGCGGCGTCCAGACGGCCACTTCGACGGCGTCCTCGCTCTCGGGCTGCTGCACGTCCTCGGCCGCCGCCGCCGCCGCCTCCTCGTCGGCCTCTTTGTCATCCTCATCCTCTCCCTCTTCGGTATCATCGTCCTCGGAGGTCTCTTCCTCGTCGGAACTGTCTTCCTCGGTCTCCTCCTCGTCCTCTTCTTCTTCTTCCTCTTCTTCTTCGCTCTCCTCGGCCGGGTCCGGGAGGGCATAACGGGGGGCGTTCTTGCACCAGTAGTGGATGCCGGCCAGGGAAGAGCCCAGGACTTCCATCCACTTGCGCAGCTGAGGGGCCAGGTCGGCATTGGCCTGGTAGAGGGCCTCGCGGCGGCGGACAAACTCGTGCTCGTTGTCGATGATCAGCTGCTTGGCCTTGGCCTTGGCGTCATCCTCGGACATGTTCTGGTGCTCCATGAGGAACAGGATCACGTTGGCGACGGGGCGCTTCTTCGAGACGCGCTTCTCCTTGGGCCAGCTGTAGTAGTCGTTGGTGAAGAACATGGTGCGCTCAGCCGCATCCAGCGCGTCGCGCACGACGGCCTGGTCCTCCTTGCCGAGGCGCGTGCCATGTGCGAAGCCCATGAGGGTCCAGTAGACGCTGCCGGACGGTTAGCGATGGGGGTTCCAGTTAGACAGCACGGCACACCACTTACTCAATGCCCGCATTGAGGCGTCTCCGGGCGACATAGTCGTCGAGGTTGGCGCAGTTCTCGGCCGTGGGGACCTCCGGGGTGACCAGCCAGTTGCTGCGGTAGCAGTCGATGATCTCGTGGCCGTCCTTGTCCTTCTCGGACAGCTCGGACATGGCCTTCTCCAGGAGCTGTTTCCGGGCTGCGACACGGGGGGATTCGACCGGCTCGTCGGGCTTCTCCGCTGGGGCTTTGCCTTTTGGTTTGTCTTAGACGTCAGCGGCGCGTCGGGGGAGAGGGGAGGGGGGAGGGGAGGACACGGAACATACCATCATGCAGACTGCCGAGTTCCGTGAGGTAGGCCACGGTCTCGAGGCGCTCGGGGAGACATTCGGGGTAGAGGAAGCTGGCGTAGTTGCCGACGGGGGAGGAGAGGTAGCTGGTCTGGGGCTCGTCGGAGGAGAGGGCGGCCGTCAAGTCCTGGACAAAGCGGTCGCTACCGCGCTGGGCGACATGGTCGTACTTGTGAATGCGGGGGGTCAGGGTGGTGAAACACTCCTTCAGATGCTCGTCATCCTCGGGCAGGGGCTGGGAGTACCCCCAGACCTCGACGGGCTCGGTGGCCGTGGGAGTCTCCGAGGCCGGTTCGGACTGCGCGGCGGACAGGACTTGATTGATGGTGCTGCCCCTGCTGCGTCGCCTCTTGTGGGACAGGATATGGGAGTATTGCTTGAACATTGGTGGAGGCGCGTCCGGCGATCACGATCAGACCGAAGGATAATAAAGAATGGAGCAAGAAAGGGGATGAGATAGGACCGGCGACGCGGGTCTCACAGGGTTTCACAACGCGATCGACGCGAGCAGAGATGGAGGAGGAAGGAAGAAAAAAGACCGGCTACCCTGGCGAGCCGGAGGGGGGTCTTTAATAGCCCTGGGATGGGCGGGCGTGCGAGGGATCCCCTCTCTCGGTCGTATGGGTGGAAAAAGTTCTCTGCAGGCGTCATGGCATGACAAAATTTTCTCTTATCGAAGGGGTACCAACGGCGTCGCCTTGGGGAGCTGCCGCGAGGCCGGGATGCGAGCTAAGCCGCGCAGATGCTGGTGATTGGGCGCATCACTGCAGCTGCGGTGCGGCTACAGCAGTTCGTGGGTCCGCCGAAGACTGGTTAGGGCTTTTAGCTTCATCGTCGCTTGCCCGAGTGGATCGCCGTGCGTCCTCACCGCTTCATCCACGACTCGCCCGGCGCCCTTTTCATTGGGCCAACACATGCCCACCCTTTGCGACGGGGAGTACCATGACGATGTTGTTACTGTCCGCCGCGGGGGCGATAGTGAGGATTCTTTTTGTTTTTTTTTTTTTTTTTTTTTTTTTTTTACTGTCGGTCAGTCGGGCGAAAGTAGGTTCACGAGGAGGAAGGGGGGTGGTGGTAGGTAGGGAGTCGCAAGGATCTCCCCCGGTCCAGGTGGCTGGCATTACACGACAGTGCGGGTGCTGCAGTGGACATCGGAGCTGCAGGTATGTATGTATATAGAGAAGAGGGGGTGAGATTACGATCTAGATAGATAGATATGCGCCGGCGCAGCAGCCACCGTGCAGCAACCACCACCAACCACCACCACTGTAGTCATAACAATAACTGCCATGGCAGGCTTGAGCATCACCCAACGGCCCCACCTGCCCGAGTCGGAGAAACACAAACATCCCTGGAATCAGGATTGATCGCGATCGCGGGTCCAGCACGGTTGGGACATGGGACATGGGGACCGTTGCCCGCGTTACCATCTCGGCAGTTGGGAAGCTGTAGCTGTCGGTATGGTGCGATGGGTGCAGGTTCCTCGAAGCCCAGGAGCATACCAAATGAATGACAAATGACATTCCGTTGTGGTTCTGAATGTCTGCTGCACTTCGGCTGGACACCGACCAAAGTCTATACGGGTTTAGGTTTAGCACCCCTCCAACCCTGGCGGCGTTGGCTCCCAGACGATCACCACCAGCCCGCCCGATACCAAACGACAATCTCTGCATTTTCTTGATGCTCGGACCAGGAGGGTCCTCGTCGGCCAGCGATCGCATCACTTTTTTTTTTTTTTTTTTTTTTCCTTGGGTGGGTAACGGTGGTGGTCCTCTACGGCTCTACCAGAACAATCTGTCATCTCTAGTGGGCCACTGGCCATGGTTAATTCTCCGTCGGGCCTCCCATTGGCACGCCTGCCCTGCTGGGATCCTTCTCGTTGTTACCTAGTACTTACTCCTGCCCCTCCGACCGACTTTGAAGGTGCCCGCCGGACTCTTGGGCGCTGGAAGCTCATCCCGCATTACGTCGAACCGTCTCTGCTGGGTGAGTGGTATCAACCCCCGTGGCCAATCTGGAGCTGCCAACGAACCCCCGCCCGATAGGTAACAACCAGGAGCTGCTGGGTTCGACCTCTTATCGGGAGGGGGGCCTCGTTGGCGGACATCGCACCGATGAGACAGGGTTAGCCCAAAAGGGGAGGTAGGCCATGGCGTAGGACGCCGGTCGTGGTGGTGGTCACTTGATAGCTCGAGGACCGGCGAGAGGGAGGCCGTGGAAGGGCCGGGGTGGAAGATAGTCCCGTGGGTGGGGAAAGCAGGCTGCAGCTGCAGCGGTGGGTTGGGATCGGCAGGCCCGAGGTGCAGGGCGACCAGCGAGACGGTCCGTCATGAGGATTTGTGTTGGATGCCTCGGTGGAGATGAGAGGGATGTGTTCAAGGTCGGAGTAAAAAA
>KV907493.1:102696-362460 GCA_001990825.1 Aspergillus carbonarius ITEM 5010
TATATCCAGACTGTCTAGAGAGGAGCTGGAGGATGCTTAGTTTGAGCAGATTGTTTTTCTATCCTGTATCATGATTATGAGCGTTATGAATAGATCCATTTTATATTTTCACTTTACCAGGATGGGTGCGTTGTTAGGGCTGGTCCCTCCCATGGCAGATGGCCGGCGATGGCGGCCCTCGAGCGTTGTAAACCCATGGCGACAGACCGCCTATCCGTCCCGCTCAATCCATCCTCCCCGTCTGAGACACCGCCTTGGGGCCTTGTTCATCCATTGTCCTGCCCTCTTCTCCCTTCCATCATCCACCAGCAACTCATCCCCTCCGACTGCGATCAATATCCAGTCCCCTTCTTCGCACTCGTGCCAACCCCCTCTTGAATTCGTTTTGCAGGATGGGATGTAGGGGTTTCTGGAACTTGCGTGTCAACGGTGGGTATGACTCTGGGGCGGGAATACTGCATCCGAGGCTGAAAGTTGCTGGATAGGTCAATGGTATCGCTTCTGCAACTCCGGAGGACGCATCGGCTCGCCGGACTATCCCCAGACCTTGAGGACAGTAAAGCAGCTATGTGATAAGCCCCACCAGCTCGATGGGTGGGAGAAAGCCCTAGTTCCCGGCCCGCTTCACTCAAGTCTCGATTGGGTATACACCGTGAACCTGGACGCGGGGACGTTCGCCTTTACGTTCTGGGATGTGGTGGACGGTGGTTTGCGACCGGGGACAGTCTGGATGGATCTGGCCACGGTATGTCAAGCCTCAAGTTTGTCCATCGACGATTTGGATCAGCGCCCTCGATATGTGCCCCGTGACAACCTCCACAGCACCAGCAAAGCCGAGCCGTCCTGGATGACTCTGCGGACGTTGGCGATAGACCTTGGCCCCCCGACTCCGTTGAACGAACTGCAGGCCCGATTCTTCATTGATTTCATCTTCCCCTGGCGCTTTTACATCGACGACCCGCAGACCTGGCACTACCAGTCGCCCGTTTTCAATCTCATGTGTATCGCCCTGCTACGTCTTGCTGCCTGGGATTTGGAAGTGTCAACGGATTGTGACGTTGGCCTTCCGATCTCCTTCCAGTCCATTCCTACCTGGAGTTACCCGGGGGACCACGTGTACTGGTTCCACGGATTTCTCGTCATTCTCCATCCCAATATCGAATCCCAAGCCATGCTCCGCTCCGCTCTGCTAAAGGCCCAGAAACATACCGAAGACTCGGCGGCCCAAGGTCGGAGTGTCCACTTGATTCTCATCTCGCCGCGTCATATCGCCTTGGCAGAGCTCACCAACCATACCGTAAAATCTACTAGACATCTCGCACTGCTCTCGGATCTATCGGCGACCCAATGCTCACCTGGCTTCCGCGTCCTCTCTCGGATTCTGACCTCGGACTGCTGGGTCCAATCGAAGATCCCCCGAGAAGCATGGCAGTATCAGGTGCCTTCAGAAATGCTTCGGCTCATCGTACAAAAACTTGAGCCGCGCGATGCTGTAGCCCTCGCACAAGCCTCATTCACAGCCGAGAGGTGCTATTATGCCTTCCTCTCACAATTCCCGGACATGACGGTGCGAAGCTTTCCCCTGCTGATCCCCTGTTGTGGGAAACGCACTGGACTCGAGCAGTGCGGCATAACCTGCTCGATATGCTATTCCTGGCAACACTCGGATTGCGTGGCCCCAGAACAGACGGTGTCGGATGGACAGTACGTTTGTGCCGGCTGCCGCAGTGGCGAATCATCTCCGGGACTCAACCCGGGAGGCATACAGAGGGTCAGTCGGCGGAAATGGAGACAAGGTTGCCCGGTTCGGATCCACGGTTCCCCTCGGTTGCTGCAACCACGACTTTACCAACCGGCGCACCTCCGACCCACGCTGCGCTTCCGAAGAGATATCTCCGCCGTGCCCCCGGAGCTGATCGACTACACGATTCGGTTCAATGGCACATTTTCGGGATTAGCCTATGGCTTGGACAATGCCTAAGAGGCTGGCTGTGGTCGTTTGTTCAACCAGGATATATTCCACATCATGTGGAGCGGACATCAATCAACCGCGGATGCGCAACTGATACTTCATCCCACGGGCCGGTTTCGTTGAAGATTGAATAGTGTTGATAAATGAGTACGACATCGGAGCCGCTTCTGTGCAGACTTTATAAGGTATTCTAAGAGGACAAAGCGCTACCGCTCGCAGGGTTGTCTACTTCAAGGGGGGAGAGGAGGGAGCATGGAAAAATGAAGTCGTTTCAAGGTCATCATTCGTCCGTCCAATGATAGCATATATAGATCTCGTCTTCCACCACTCACCATCTCTTCGGAAGCGCCAGCTCCTCAACCTCTTAGCGCTGGATGCAGCCTTGCCTGGCTGCCAGTGGTGTGTTCGTTCGAGGGTTTTTTGTTCAAGGGATTTTCACTCATTTGATAAGTTGGATGTAAAGCGCGCGGTATTCATCGCCAATCAAGCCTAGGGAAGAGGGAGGCATCAGTGCGGTTCACCCCCTGTCACAGACTCACAGCACATCAGCCAGTGGGCGGCGATTGACATATCTGATGCATGTGACAAGGGCAGTCTCATAACAAGATTGTGAGAAGAAGAAGGAAAAGGGAAGGGAAAATTTAAAAAAAAAATCAAAATCAACAGCTAGCCCTGGGCGCCATTTTCTCCAAGTTCAGGGTTGGTAGAGTCAAGACAGAAAGACGCACATTCCAGCAATACCATCTATTATTTATCCTCGGAAAGCAACATTCCATATCCACACCCCCCAGTCCTGTCCTCTATATACAATCCGGGACCAGCCTCGGACTGGGCTCACACCTCCCAGTTCGCTTGCCCTGCGCCAAACGCCATCCAAAATACTACCGAAACGTTGGTACTCTATATGTACGTGCTGAAGAGGTTGAGAAATGAAGAGACAAAAAATCAAGCAAACCACGCATCACAATCCCATTATGCATCATTTTTCCCTGGTCCCCGCCGTGGTGTCATGACCACTAGGATCCACTGATTCCGCCATTAAACCACTGGAAGCTCTCACAGGTTCAATTCGGAGGCCTTCCGGACCTGTCCACCATACTTGTAGAAGAGAACCGGCACCGGAATCATCGCCAGCGTGACGAAGCCCAGCAAGGAATTTCCCCATCCGTAGCCCAACGCCGCGTACATGCGGGGACCCGCCAGAGGCAGGAAGGCACCCATCAGCGACCGAGTGATGACCATGGCGGCGGTTCCCGATGCGGCATACCGGGGGTAGCAGTCAATCACATAGGTCTGCAGCGTGTTGTAGATGCCGACCATGCCGAACGCGAAGGGCGCCAGTCCAATGATGGGCACGATCCAGAAATCCTTCTCCTTGGCCGACCATCCATACCAGAAGAACGAAACCGGGATGAAGAAGGCGAAGAAGATGGTGATCGACAGTCGCATCTCCGGCTCGAACACATTATTGTTACGCACCTTCAGTCGCGTGATGATGCGATCGCTGACCAAGGCAAAGAAAATCTGGCCGCTGATGAAGCCCACGCCGAGTCCGAGATACGCAAGACCACTGATCTCCGTGTCCCACCCGTAGGTCTTCTTGAACACGTCGGTGATGGTGGTGAAGAGCAGGTACAGACAGCCGTAGAGAGTGGCGAGATAGGTGGCGACGGGGAAGACGATCGGCGAACGGACTAACAGATAGAAGGGCATGATCAACCGCTTTCCTAGGGAGCTTCGGAACGAGGCTTTGGCGTCGCCTCCGTTCGCCTCGTAGCAGCTGTAGAGCTCGGGGCGATTAAGCTCCTTGCGAAGACGCTCGGTTTTCCAGCGCATCAGCACGACGGGATTCGTCTCGCGGTTAAAGATCATGACCAGCGCGGAGAGCGTGCCGCCCGCAATGACCAGCACCCAGAAGACCTACCAAGATGTGATGTTAGTATTGGGAAAGAGATTGGGAGCGGATAGGAGCATCACATACCCAATGCCACCCTGCTCTCTGGGCGATGAAGCCTCCGAGAAGCGGTCCCAGGACGGGTCCAATCAGAATACCGGTCGTATAGACGGCCATTGCGATTCCGCGCTGCTCGGCCACGAACAGATCGGCCACCACACCACCACCCGTGGTCAAACAGGCAGATCCACCGATACCAGTGAGGAAACGAAAGACGATCAGCGCCGAGATATTGGGAGCCAGCGCGCAGCCCACCTGGAAGGCGACGAAGAACGTGTTGGCGCCACTCAGGACGATTCGTCGGCCAAGTATCTCACTCATCGGGGAGAAGATCAGAGGCCCAGTCTAGATGGGGAGGAGTGGTGAGCACAAGCCGCAGGAGAAGAGATTGAATCCACACGTACCACATAGCCGATCAGATAGCCTGTCACCGACAGTGTTCCCAGTATACTCGATGTGACGCCAAATTCCTCCTCTGCGTACACAACACCCGGGGAGAAAACGGAAGAAGCGAACGGACTGAGGTGGAGTCAGTGACTATGGATCTTCTAAGAAACCGGTAAACAGGCTCAACCATACCTGATGAACGTGATAGTGCTAACCAGCAGCATCAGAAACCATTTCCGAGACACAGGGTAGTTCCTGTTCAATGTTAGATCGGGCGGCCAGCTGGATTGACTTAGAGTGATCCTCACCTAGGGTTCGCCGGGTCGTCGTCGCCCTCCCATCCTACCATATCCTTCTCCAAGTCTTGGACCGGATGCACTTCTGGTCTCTGGAGGGTTCATGTCAGTAACCGGCCAACCGGAGGGATGCTTGGATTCCCAGGGCGCGCCATGCTTACCTTGCCGCCCGCCATGGTGCTGGATGATCTGCTGCTGTCTGATTACCGTATGCACGAGGAACGAAGGGCTGGAGTCAAGACAAAAGAGACCATGGATCGAGCCGTGGTCGCCTACTCCGTTTTAGTGTCAAACGCCTGTTGGAGGGATCGATGCCTCTGGGTGCCATTATATGGGATATATAGGGGGACGCCATCCATCCTTGGGGATGCTCGGGCCGCGGCGACATCAAAATCTGACAAGTTCTTCGAAAAGGAGCCGTGCCAATGCACTAAGCATGGAATCCCGGCACGCGATTCACCGCCACGTTGTGTCCGGCCCTCTGCAGCGTTGGGGATCAGCTCGTAGCGACGTGGGGTTCCGGCAGCCCGGCTCTCGGCCGGCGAAATCCGACCTGGCGGTTAGTCTGCTCGGCCGCGTCTGGCTCGGGGCAGCGCGGCCAGCCACTCGGATCGCGCGCTGCAGTCTCGGATGTCAGATTAGACACTGGGATCAGCAGCAACCACACCGGCCAAAGTCAAAGAAATCAGGGGGATCGAAAAAAAGTAAGATGAAAAGTGGAAAGTCAAAAGATGAAGAAACAAAAGGAAAACAAAAGGAATAAAAAAAAAAAAAATACGAGAACCGTTTGGTTGTGGCGATCACTCCCACACGGCAGCACGGTCAGCTATTATAGGTCGGATCTTTTTTTAAAGGCAGACACACAGGCACACACTCTGAAACGAATTACAAGACGGTCTAAAATAGATAGTCGAAGCTCAGTAAATCTCCCGTCATCCCGTCGAAATCTCCAAACTCGCGCCCAAACAGGTAGTCCTCCCCCTCCGTGGGTCGCTGCAGATTGAAGGGCCGTGCCTCCAGGTAGTACGTCTGATCCGAGAGCCCTGGCTCCGGTCCATAAGTGGGAGGCCCCCCCGACAGGGCCTCCATCACGCGTTCAGCTGATTGCGGCGTGGCGTTCTCGGGCGCCGGCGTTGCCATGGTTGCACCCGGCACACTGACTGGGAGCGAAGGAACCGCGTACCCTGACGCTACCGGGGTAGCGTCGAGATGGGTCATGGGGGGTTGGGATACAGGAACAAGGGGAAAGGTCTCGGTCGCGTTCCCCTGGGCAGTATGCGTCTCCATACCGCGCGGGTATACACTCGGATCGGACGCAACCGTCTCTTCCACAGCAGGGCCAATGTATTTCTGGTTCCGCGGGGCGGAAGCGTCAAAGGCGTGTTCCGTCAGTCCGGCGGTATACGGCTCGCTGGGTCTTTCCGAGCCCACCTCGACCGTGTCATTCGGACTTTGCGACTGTGAGCCGTGATCCGATTTGGTAAATGTAGCTGTCAGTACCTAGCAGAGGTCGGTTAGCGAGAGCCCATCCTCGGACTAGGAATGGCCATACCGTCAATGCCACGTGAAGGCGGCGGGAATGGGAGCTGTAAGGGGTGAGGCACATCAACATGCGCTTGGCCGTGTTTAGGTCGATCTTCAGCGCCTTGACGGTGTCGGGGCTCTTGGAGCCCACCACCACGTATACTAGTGACAGACCGGCCGTGCAGACCATGTACGCAATCCGCCAGTGCGCACCATAAAGAAGCCCATCCCGGTGCATGTCCTCCGTCAGATGGATGAGATTGCGACTCGCATCAACGCACGCCGAGGCGTATTTATGGAATCCATGCTCGGCGTGTCCATTACCCTCGGTACTGTCGACAAAGTAGTGTAGAAACGGCCGATAGAGAAGAATTTGGACGTGTGAGTAGGTCATCCACAACTCGTACTTGGCCCTGTGAACGGTCAGCCTAATGGAACGGGGATCATCGCCGGAATGTGGTCTGCTTGCTTTTCCAGGTGAGGGGCATATCGGCTTCTCCCCATTCTATAGCCCAGCGGGAGCGACGCAGCCCACTTCTGCAGCTCGCCTTCGAGCTGCGTAACGATTTCGTTGCTGACTAGGTGGCTCATCGACCCACTATTGGTTTTCCGTCGGACGCCCCCTGACGGATAGAGCTCATGCACAATCCGATCGAGAATATTATGTAGTTTTAAAAGAGCCACAGACCCAGACATACTCCGGATCAAGGCAGGATCTTGTAAGGACTGTGATATTCTGGTCGACTTGAGGTCGTTATCGTCCAGATCGAGAGGCAGTTCAATGTCGACCTCGGTGCTACGGATTGGCTGGGGATAGCCACACATCGACGCGACAACCATCAAAAGCTGTCGCAGGGACCAGAAGAGCCGGCGTTTGATCTCCGCGACAATGAGGCTGTCCCTCGAATTTGGTAGCTGCAGGTTCATGCGAACGGCGAGTGAAAAGGCATGGGAGAGACACGTGTAACATGGCGAGAGTCTCTCAGTGCTCAGGATAAATAGATTCATGTAGAAGATTGCCTGTAGGGTGACGATGTCGCTGCAGTCATGTAGGTCCACGAGATCACGGCATGTCGCAAAGTAATTCGTCCTGCTCCGGTTAGCATAGACCGTTTATCGCAACGCGTCCCAGTGGAGGTACCTCTCCGCAGTGATGTCGTCTCCACTCTCCGACGAACCATCTGCGACTTTCTCGAATAGACAGCCCAAGGCCATGAGCGCATAGACCAGTGGGATATGTCTCATTTCCCCCTCCCCATAGTCGCTCCGATCCAAGCTGTAGAGCAATTCGAAGGCCGAGTCAAATGTTGGTCGGTGCACCACATGATAGAGCACGCTGGCGTCCAAAGCGATGTTGATCAAATGCTCCGCCCGTTCGCGCAGTGGCAGAGCAACGACGCGGGGTGCTGGGTTGGCCGACTGGAACAGCTTGACGCCTGGTTTCTCCCTGATGCGTAGGCGGCTATCGAAATCGGCCCCGGGCCAGTCTCCCAGCTCGGCCTTGAGGCGCTCGATAAAGGCTCGGTCAGCCGAGGAGACACCAAACCGGGCTTCCCCTTGGCTTGGCCGGGCCTGAGCCCGGGGATCGGTCGGGTCGGTATCGACATCGTTGGCGCCGGTCGCGGACGAGGGATGCGGGTGAGTGGACGATTTGTCGGACGGGGGCGAGTCTTTGACGGCGGAAATGGTTTGATAGGACTCCTCCATGGCCTTGACCCTCTTCTCCAACTCCTGCAGCCGATCAAAATGCGGGGAAGCTTTTCGTTTGCGACGTGGTTCCGGATAGACGCAGTCTGTGCCCGTTAGCCCAGCCCCGATCTTCCGTCTGTGCTCTCCATTTTATGCGGGGAAGATCGCACCATTGAAGGAGGTGCGGCAATGGTTGCAGGTGGTGGCACCATCGCACTTGATTTTCATCTGGCGACATCGCTCGCATGCCCGGCGGGTACGGTCCTTGGGTCTTCCGGCGGCATCGGACTGGGCAGCGTTCCCATTGGGGGGCGGGGGCATCTGAAAGTGGCGGAACATGGCGATAAGGAGAACGAGAAGAACCCGACTGCGATGCAGTCATTAGGGGAGGGGGGGAAGGTAGCATGCGACCATGAGCCGGGGGTAGATTGGGGGGGGGATGGGAAATCAGAGAAGTGAAGTGTCAGATTCCGCCCGATCGCGAGTTTTCGCCAATGACGCACGACTAAGCTGGAGATCACGTGGTGGCCGGGGGTCGTGCTGTGAAAGGAGCCGCGGCCGTTGGTTGGTTTCGTATTGAGCGCATCCTCGCATCAAACTAGCCACCGTCGTAGTAAGCTAGCAGGAAAGCGTGGTGGCGGTCGGGCTGGTCTTATTGCTCACGGCTTATCTCACTAGTGAGTTAGTGACACCTTTTACTCCCACTGACTAGTGAGCCGCCCACCCGGACAGCCAGAACACTCGGGAGGTCCCGGGGTTACCCACCGCCCCGTAAATCACTCCACTCCCTGTGTTGCTTCTACTACGCCGTGCTCCGTCCCAATATAATTCCTGTCTCTTGTAGCCATGCCGCGCGTCTGATACAAATTATCAGGGCCAGACCATCAACATGAGGATCATCTATGAGCCACTCACTCCCCCTCGGAAGATTGGTAGATTGTGCGGATTCCTAGATTCCATGCCCTCTTCTTTTCTCTCTCACACCATCATATAGTGTGGAGAGTGTGTTCCCTCATCTGCGCAATGCCTCTCCAACTGCTTCTGGTCTCGGCCCTCATGCCAGGATTGCTAAGGCCCGGGTATTCCGGCCAAGAAATCCTCTTCCCTACGATGCTCCTATGACTGTGGTCTCCGTCCTTCCCGTCCAATCCCTTTTCTCGATCTGAGTTTCAACGTACGGTCCTACAAGCCCCCTCTCGGGGAACGGATTCCGGCACAGAGGCCAAGTGGGGAATGCTCAAATCACAATCATATTTAGGGCATGGTCATTATCCATTAGTCTACTCCCCGAAGCTACTAAACCGCTCCATCCCCCCCGTCCATCATCCCTTTACGCCTTCAGGTGCTCATCGAACCACTGCAGGGCCTGGATGAACGCATTCTCCTTAGCGAACAGCACCTTGGGGTCGCTGAGGTCTCCACGGAGGGCAAATCTATGTCCACGTCAGTAGGGTGCATCTCTTTTGTCGAATTCAAGCATTGCTCACCCGTGTCCGACACCACCATAGAGGGTAACGGCGTAAGGCAGCGCCAGCGCCTCCAAGACCTGCTCCGACTCGTGGCGCTTCTCCGCCGGGAAGACGTGGTCCTTCTCAGCCGCCGCAATCGCAAGAGGGCCCTTGATGGCCTCCAGCTCCGGCTTCTCCACCAGACTGGGGTGTGCCAAGAAGCCCACGTCCACCTTGCCCTGGTCGGGCTTCAGGAAGCGAACGACGTACTTGGCACCGAAGCAGTACCCAATGGCTCCGATTTTCTTCCCGAAATCAGTCTCCATCAAGCAATTCAATCCCATGGAGCAGACAACATACCTTGATGTTGTACTTGGTGCGCAGTTCAGCAATGGTCTTCTCCAGAATAGGGTCGATGACGGGGGGAGTGTGCGCGATCTTCTTGTCGTTGTATTCGCCCACCAGCCACTTGGGGAGTTCCAGGCCAGCGGCTCCACCAATGGGGACGGGGTCACCATAGAAGAGATCGGGGATCAGGACGAGGTAGCCATTGGCGGCGAACTGATCCGCGATCAGCTGAGCGTTGTTGAAGCGGTGGCCAAGGATATCGGTCAATCTGCAGGATCTCGGTCAGCCAAGCCTGGGTTAAACTTAATCTCACTTCACCCCCTGCGTGCGGTGGGACGGACAGGATGATGGCCTTGTCGGTGGGCCCCTCGGGAGCCTTCTTATAGACCTCAAAGTCATCGATGGTGATGAAATCGCCGGTCGCGTCGCCTTCGTGCTTGACGCCCTGGAAGCAGCACTTTCTGGGGGGGTACGAGGCCATGTTTAGTGATGGAGGGGAGGCGGAATGGAGGCGGGGTTCAGGGGAATGATAGTGGCGGTTCGCTGTGAGGGGGTTCCGTGGTCTGGATGCTTGACTCAAATGACAGCGGACTCGTCCCGGTTTCTTATATCCCTTTCTGCTCCCGCAATTCATCCACTGCCTTACGTGAACGATTCCGTTTGCTCGGAACATGATAATCGTATCTCCCTTAGTTCCGATCATAAGCCGTGTCTCTCAGAGGGGCGCTTGCGAAGAGTTCTACTGCTCTGTCCTGCCCGGGTCTGGCCCGGGGCGGATGTGCGTCCAGCGGCGCCCGAGTTGCAGTCCGATTGGAGGCCGACGGGAGACTTCCCGACCGGGATGCAGGTTAGCGTTCGTATGGCGCTAACCCCAATGTCGGCTCCCGGGTCCGCGTTCCCGAGCGCGAGGCAACTGCTTACTCTCGCCTCCGTCCAGAGGACTAGTCTGTGGTCCGGCGTCCAGAACGTGTCTTTTCGGTGGTTCCGGTTGGGCATCACACGGACACCCCCATCAGTCTGCTGCAAGCCCGTCTTCAAGCCATCTGCCAAGTGCCAAGGTGCTGCAGGTGCTGACACCTCAGGCAACAAGGCCCCCGGCACGGAGTATACGCTACCCAATTCGGACATCCGTCACAAACAGACGTCCTCAGGCCAGGAGAAGTCATGTGAGAGACGCGGGGCTGCAGGCCCGGCTTTGTGAAGCGAAGCTCCGGTCCTGCCTCACCCCGGATCCAACCTCCCGCAACAATGCCAGCAGTAACCGACCTGTTCTCCACCTCGGAGGTCCATTGACATCGGACGTTGGGAATCGGTGTGACAATGGCAAGGGCCGTACGGTGAGACATTCAATTCCCATCCGTGTAGTGGAGTATGCATCCTGACCAGCTCTTTTGTCCAGAGACCAAATGCAACCCGACCCCTCCCTACTTGACCAGCGTCGCAGCCACCATGAGTTATCGCATCGCGCGTTGTGCAAACGAAACCGACGGCGCGCTCTCTCCCATGACTACCAGGGACACCTGGAGAATATGTTCGCAACGAAGCACCATCAGGAGACATCTCATGGCAGTACAAAGCAACCGCATGGAGGGTCGCAGGGTACCGAAGAGACCCGTCATAGGCATGTGTCGGCTGGGTGACGATCTTTGAAGATGCTCCTGCAATCGCGGACGTGCAACACCTCATACGACGTTCTTACTGCCGTCAGTACACAACGACGATCTACATGCCGTCGACAGCGAGACCAGCACTCTCAATGATGCCCATACTCATTCTCTATCCACTCGCCCCAATGCCTAGGGTTGGAAGGCGAATCGCGCTTCCTAGAAATGGTGCTCACAGTCCACGGTCTGCTAAACACAGCTCGAATAGCAGGAATTCCACGAAGCACGAACCCCCCGAGGAATTCCAAAGGGGCTCATTGCGCAATTACCGGGTAATATTGCAGAGTGGGCTATGGTCAGCACAGGGCTCCCAGGTTTGATCAAGCCAACTGCAACTTCAAAGAGGATTCGCCGCCTTCGTAAAACAGCATAGCGGCCCTGACCCTGCACTTAGCACCAGTATCTCGCGTTGGAAAATTACCGTGTACTGGAAACAGCATGAGCCTAAAGAACAGGCTGCCCAGGATCAAGCTCTTCCCAGCACAACCCTTTCTAGTATGAGAGTATAACCGAGAAGTAAGTAATACCAGGCCAGAAAATTCTGGTATCCAAAAATTTCTATGGGAGGACCACGAAAATTGGATCTAGAAGAGTTAAAAGGTTTGCACACCAATGGGGCCGCAAGAACATAGATACACCACCATAAGGGTCTTGCTCCTGGCGTGGATGTCTGTCGGTGATTTCCAGCCCGTGCTGGCGTACTGCCCCGATCTCTCGACCATGTGGCTCCGGAGCGCAAGGTGTGGCCGCAAGGCCTACACACTCAGTCCTACCGCTCGGGTCGTCCTCCCCGAACTCTCCGATCCTCTATATACTTAGATGACATACTTGAGCCTGTAGTGGACCTAGAGCCTCGGGCAGCTATTCAAAAATTGCTTCGGAGTACGCGTGTGCAATATCCGTCATTAACGGCCTGCGCCGAGGCACAGAACAAACGAGATCCTGATGTAATTTACGTCCATGGGAACGATTTCAAAAACCCAGAGGGTCCTGATTGGAAAGTCAATTGGCGGATCTGCCACGGGAACTATTCAGCCGGCGCTTAGAGTTGGGCCATCGATTACGCAGTCATTTTTTGCGGCATAGCTTGCTCGCAGCACCCTCGAGGCCTTTGGCGCCTCGCTTGGCTCCAACCGACCAGCAGAACCACTCATTCCACCCCCCAATGCATCAGATTGTCACGATTTGGAGACATATAGGCCTACTAAGCATGCCAAGGGATCCCAGGCATGGACATCAACAGGTGGCCACACACTCCAAGCTATCAAGCATTGCCCACGAGAGCCAATCAATTCCCCAAAGTTCAAGTGGAAGCTTCAATGGTTACAGGTTTTATCGAGCTAGTCGGGCCCATTTCCAGCGGCTACTTGGAGTCCTACTGCAAACGAGCTCCTTGTTGCAGCTATTATTAGAGGTGGCGCTTACAAGCATACACCATTCATATACTAAACCAATTAGCATGATAGCTCATTTTTTCTATTTAATTCTCTGGGACAAGAAGTGTTTCAGGATTAGTGTGTGTGCTTAGACGAGTCTCCAGATTGGTCAGCTTGATATTCATGGGCTTCACAACAAGGTAGCCGCCACGATGGGTCCCTATCCTGTTGGAAGTAGGTGACTAGGTAGTAGGCGCCATCTTCTATGCATCGCCTCACTACCACAGCTTGCTATCTGCTGGAAGGCAAGCTTTTAAAGGATGTCGAGTCTCACGAGAATGACCTGATTCTACTCAACTATATACTCAAACTCTCGTTCTTCCCAACTTATTCACTTAATTTCATCTATACTCTTCATAGATTTCCAGTTTCTATTACCCTTCTACTATGTCTTACGAAGTCTTTACTGCGGAATACATTGGCCAGCCAAACCATGTTGCTATCTATATCGAAACGCAGCCCAGCGCAGATGAACAGACTCGGAACGGACTAATGTATCACGTCGTGGGAAATATCCTCCAAGGCATGGCCTACCAAAAGCGAGACACGAAGGACCCTCTCCTCTCGGCCACCTACGTGGCGCACACCAAAAAGAAGATCGGAACAATCATGGTTGAAAACCTGACAAGGTTCGAAACGGAGTGCTGTAATACAGTTGCCCCACCAGGGGCTCAGGTTACTCTTGGTGGTAAACGCAAGGACCCTTCCAAGCCTCTTTATCGATGCAACCACTGGCTCGACGATGTCATCCAGTTGGCGTTTCAAAAGGGCATTTTTGAGCCTTGACATTGTAGGTGCGTTTGTTCCCTTCACGTTCAGCAATGTCGCAAGCTAATAGAAACTTAGCCTCTGTTTATCACTTGAACTAGCGCGCTGGGAAAGGAGCGGCGGTAATGGAGATTTTCCTGCCTTTTACGGCTCCGGAGGGGGATGTGTCTTTTGTTCTGTCCCTTGTCTTTCGATCCGCTTTGTTTGTTTGCTACCTAGTAGAACACAGAAGAATATACCACCTGCATCATGAGAAATTCCACCGGGTATTGATCCAGTATATCAGGCACAAGTTCAAGCCAGTCAGGTTTGAACCTACAGGCAATTGTAGCGTTGCAGAAATCCCAAAACTCCGGATACCACCCAGCGCTTTCCCAGTCTAGTAGAGTGATCTTAAATTCCGGGCATCCGTCGCGATCTTCGCGCCTTTCAACCATAATATTCTTTGGCTGAAGGTCACCGTGGGTGAAAACAATGCGGTGGTGGTTCAGAGTCCGATTAACCATAGTCCGCAACAATTGAATGTACTGGTCTGATTCTGTCTGGCGGAGTTTCTCAATAATGGCAACATTCATTTCGTCCTGGTTTTTGAAGGGACCTGAAATTTTAGGATTTAGACCTTCAGTCCAGAACACCCCGTCAAGATAAGGCTGACGATTCAACATCCCGAAGTAATCAGGCGGCGGTACACTGCGTAGCTCTGTAATCGCGTCTTTAATCATTTTGCAAATTATAGCTTTCTCAGGCGGCGCAAGGGATGGCAATATTTTTTGAAGGGTATCGCCCGGGAGATATTGCATGACAATATAAGTCTTGTTGGTGCCGGGGTCCTTGAAGGCCGCGTAGACTTTTGGGACGGGAACTTTGCTGTTTGCTGCGAGAAACCTCATGTTTTCAGCCTCGATTAGTGTTACATTGTGACCCATTTTCACTGCGAAATGCTCATTCACCCGGACGACTTTGGCGGATGTGTCTGGCGTGCTTATGAGTTCCGTCGCAGCCTCGATCTCAGCGACGTTCGGGAGGCGAATGGCCTCAAAATCAGACTCTTTGAACATCCTGCAGACAAGTCTAGGTTCAGTGTGTATTTGTTGGAAGAAATCAGGATTGTGACACAGATCGAAGCGGGTTGAGGTGGGTTGAGGTGAGCTGAAGTTGACTTTGAAGTGGGCGCTTTGTTACTGTCGATGTGTTGAAGCTTACTGCCCTCCAGCACCGCCTGCCCTATGGGCTCAAACGCCCTTAGTCATTATCTAGTAAGCTAATATCTCATGTATTCTTGTCCTTTGTTGAGAATCTTGTGCTCAGCAAGGAAATACATGTTCAAGAGCCTCTGCCTATTCAGATTAGCCTTCTAGCTGTGGGGTCCAAGAAGCCTAGCATACCTGCTGCATGTGTTTGTGGATATTGCCATTCACACGGCGCCGGGCCAACAGGATAGTATAGTACTTCCTCCGATTATCATTCGACAATGACAAGACCTCTATGGTCGTGGACTTGAAGCTTAGGAAAGGCCATTCAAAGCTGCGGAAATATCCTAGTCTAGCTCAAGTCCCCTTGCAGAGGGTCAGTCCAATACGGGTACATGGCAGAGGCATGTCTGATAATGCCAAGTGAGAGGGCTCATGTACCTCATCGACCAAGGCCGGTTGAGATGAGCGTTCAGGGAGAGCACACAGCTTCAAGTTACACTTGCACCGCATATTGTTCCACTCGTCCTCTCCTTCCATCACGTGGAGGTAAGCCGATGACATGTTCATCCGCGCTAACATCCCGGCAAGAATGACTTGTGCTACTATCCACGAAGCGATGCACTAGTCATTGGTGTCCTGTCAGGACAAGCATCGGTTCGCACGTGCAAGCATCCCTGATGCGGAGTGGCCCAGTGGGTCAAAATGGATGAGAAGGAAATTAACAGCCCTGGCTTGGTGCCATTCCTCGAGGACACACTATCTACCATCCCCACTACTAAATGCCGCATGTCGGCTAGTGATGAGCCTATAGCCCTAGACCTATCCCAGTCCCAGATTTCGCTGGCTTCTTCGGGGCTTCTGTTCCTTGCATGCGAGCGCAACCCATGAGAGGAACAGTGTGTGCCAGTGACATCGCCGCGTGGCGGAAGGACTGGCGCCTTGGCTCGCGCGACCAAGCTTTGGCCAAGGAAGCTTGAGGTCGGCCAGGATTGCCGGCCGGGCAGCACCGGCTAGGTACCGAGCTGTGCAAGTGCATCTCATTACAGTCCCACCGCTTGCTTGCCTGGCCTCCCATGTCGTTATTCCACAACCCAGCTGGCTCTGTGCCCCAGATTCCGGCACCATTGCGAGGCACGGAATGCGAGACAATGGGAGGCGAAGTGGGCAAATGGCTGCAGGAACCCCGGAGATAAGCGCGGGTCGAGCTTCCCCTCATCTCTGCCGCCGACATGCGCTAGAGTGCTTAAGCTGCTGCCATTGACCAACCCGCAGCCGTGCCTGTGGCCGCTCCACCGCGAGGTCCGTCCAATGGGGAAGCTGTCCGGTGCCACGCCTCTTGTCCTGGCGTGTGATTCGAATCCGCGGGGTCCACCGGGACTTGGCCTCAGCCCTGTTGCTTTGGGATGCTGGGCACGTGGGCTCTCGCAGGCGGCCGTCACTGGAGGACACTCACCTTGCGTTCTTCCGCTGCCTTCCTAACCCCTCACGTCTGGCATGAGGCCATTCCGGGTACCTCCAATTGACTCCGATGGAGGGTATAAAAGGCCTTCCACGACCTCCCCCCTTCTCGGAATGCACCGCGCTCGTCATTCCCAATCTCTGAGGCCCCTCCCCAGCTTCTGTCAATCCTCAGGCCACCGCCATGCCTCGTGCTTCCCTCATCACCCTCGCCTGTGCCCTGGCCACCGGTGCCTCCGCCTTCTCCTACGGCGCGGCTGCCCCCCAATCCTCCCAGGAGAAGCAGTTCTCCCAGGAGTTCCGCGATGGTTACAGCATCCTCAAGCACTATGGTGGTAACGGCCCCTACTCTGAGCGAGTGTCCTACGGTGTCGCCCGCGACCCTCCCACCGGCTGCGAGGTCGACCAGGTGATCATGATCCACCGTCACGGCGCGCGTTACCCCTCCCCCTCTGCCGGCAAGGGCATCGAGGAGTCCCTGGCCAAGGTCTACAGCATCAACACCACCGAGTACAAGGGCGACCTGGCCTTTCTCAGTGACTGGACCTACTACGTTCCCAACGAGTGCTACTACAACGCTGAGACGACCAGTGGCCCCTATGCCGGCCTGCTGGACGCTTACAACAACGGTAATGAGTACCGTGCTCGCTACGGTCACCTGTGGGACGGCGAGTCGGTCGTCCCCATCTTCTCCAGCGGATACGGCCGTGTCATCGGCACGGCCCGCAAGTTTGGCGAGGGTTTCTTCGGATACAACTACTCGACCAACGCCGCTCTCAACATCATCTCCGAATCCGAGGATCAGGGTGCGGACAGCCTGACTCCCACGTGCGACACCGACAATGACCAGACGACCTGCGACAACCTGACCGGTATCATGCCCCAATTCAAGGTCGCTGCTGCCCGCCTGAACGCCCAGAACCCCGGCATGAACCTCACCGAGACGGATGTCTACAACCTGATGGGTATGTATTCGTGGCCGGATCTCAGAACCGAGCTAATAAGCACCTAGTGATGGCTTCCTACGAGCTCAACGCCCGCCCCTTCTCTAACTGGATCAACGCCTTCACCCAGGACGAGTGGGTCAGCTTTGGCTACGTCGAGGATCTGAACTATTACTACTGCGCCGGGTGAGTCCCTCCATCCATGCCCGAAAGAAAGTCACTAATGATCGAGTTAGTCCGGGAGACAAGAACATGGCCGCCGTCGGTGCCGTCTATGCCAACGCGAGTCTGACTCTCCTCAACCAGGGTCCCGAGGAAGCCGGTTCCTTGTTTTTCAACTTGTATGATCTCCCCCACCCTTTCACTTTAAGCCTCTGAACTAACTGACTCTCTCAGTGCGCACGACACCAACATCACCCCCATCCTCGCCGCTCTGGGCGTCCTCATCCCCGATGAGGACCTCCCTCTCGACGGCATTCCCTTCGGCAACCCCTACTCAACCGGTAACATTGTGCCCCAGGGTGGTCACCTCACCATTGAGCGTCTGAGCTGCCAGGCGACTCCTCTGTCGGACGAGGGTGTCTACGTGCGTCTGGTCTTGAACGAGGCCGTGCTTCCCTTCAACGCCTGCCAGTCCGGTCCTGGCTACTCTTGCCCGCTGGCCAACTACACCTCGATCCTGAACAAGGATCTGCCCGATTACACCACCACTTGTAACGTGTCGGCGTCGTACCCGCAGCAGCTTTCTTTCTGGTGGAACTACAACACCACCACCGAGCTGAACTACCGCTCGAGTCCTATTGCCTGCCAGGAGGGCGCGTCTATGGATTGATGGGATGAGTGAATGATATGATTGGCCTCGCTGCTGGCTGACGGATTGATGTGTTATGGACGGAAGATGATAATCACCATGTTAATATGTCCTGTGCACAGTCTGGTGGTGAATGTATATAATGTCAATAGTAGCTATAATACCTATCGATTTGTCTGAAAAGGTGTTGTGTATACAACTAAGCGAGTAGTTATCCAGGTCAACATTGGTGACCCCCACCGACTACTTAATTCAGCATAATGGTTCACCACCATATTATGAAATGGTCATTTACCAGCGCAATAATTCAAAAGCCTAGCCGATAAGTTCATTAAAGGCAGTGGGTAATGTCCTGAAAGATTCGAAGGATTTGAAGGATTTACGTGAAGGAATGCTCGGGTTCAACTGTAGTGGGGCCTCAGCTCAACCACGGCAACCACCCATCCTGCGGCTTCTTCCCTACGGTCGCATTTCTGTAATAAGACTAGGATCCGGCTGTAGGTCTATAGATTAGACTTGAGATTGATTGTTGAGGTAGTACCTGTCGGATTTTGGAATGAGTGAAGCGAATAGACTCAAATTAGAATGTAGAGTGTAGTATTTAAACAAGGTGCAGAGAAAACTATATATAACCGCTCGGATTCAACTCCACCACACCGACACCATATGCAACCCATCAAGTTCGGATAGAGAGCCTGTAGGATATTCTCCAAGCCCCATGACATTAACTACTCCTGAGATACTGCCATGATCGGACTACTAAGAGATCGAAAGCAACTCGGGGGTACAATGCTAGCTGACCAGTGGATCGTGGCGTGGTGGTTCCATTCGAGTCCCGGTTTGTGCAGACATCGCCAGGAGGTAAGAAGGTCAGTATGTAAAGAACAATATAGAGAACACTACCATTGACCAATAATTCCTGTTTTCAGATAGCGAGGGAAAAAAATAAACCCCAATAGAAAAGACACTTGCCAGTAACAACAGAAGCGACAAAAAGAAAAGAAAAAGAAATGCTCCCACGCGGATTTGAACCGCGGACCTCATGATTACTAGTCATGCGCTCTACCAACTGAGCCATAGGAGCTGTTGATGTAAGATCTTTACTAGCTTGCATTTATGTTCAACGGTACGTTTTTTGGCTTACTGGTGCTGCCTTGGCCGTTGGTTACATGCTGACATCTGCTTTCTACCAAAATCTATTGAATTTCTCTACTGACACCGGGCATCATCACCCCAACTGCCAAATCTGGATAACAATGAAGACGCAAAGAAACCTCAGGAAGGAAGGCTGATGATATGAGCTTCCAAGACTTGTCCTTACACTGCAGACACATCACACTAGACGGCTCACGCCTCGGATTTCGCGTTGCGCCGGCGATCGCCAGGGGCTGGGGATGGGCTCTGCCATTGCCCCGGGCTGCCCCAGTGATGATTGTTGCTTGGTCCAACACTGCCATCCGGAATCCTTCAATAATGGAGAAAATGGAGGGGGAGGGGCGCGGATAAGCACTATAGTTAGCCTGCAGCCATGCATTGCGCGATACTCGACAACAGATCATCCACAACGGATGTTACATTCCAGCTTCTTGAGTTGAACACTTCGGAAAAGCGGATCACCATGGAAGCTCGATAAGCAAATCCACACTGGCGCAGAGCTCCGAGGCGCGAAGACCGTGGCCTGTAATCACCAACAAACCTAGTCCTCGCTACGTGGCATCGTATCAGACAGACCGAAGCCTGTCTGCCTGCACTGGAGGAATATCAACCCGGCATCGCGACAAGGCCCTCACTCCATCTCCGTCGAGGAAAATTGCGTTTACCATTCATAAATGGCCTTCTATCTCATTACTGGAGCCGGAAGAGGCCTAGGCCTTGAATTTGTGAAACAGCTGAGCGAACGTCCTTCTAGTGAGGTGTCTACTATCTTTACGACGGTCCGCGGGCCTTCCGAGGCCCCACAGCAACTGGTCACCCAGTCCCCAGGCCGCATCACGGTGGTGCATTTGGTGACAACAGATCGAGACAGCATCCTCACAGCATTGAGCCAGGTCAAGGAAAGCCTAGGTGGAAAGGGCCTTGATGTTCTTATCAATAATGCCGCGATCATGGAGTCTTCTCCGGACGGAGTAGCATCAATGGACAATCTGCGGCGGGCTTTTGGGGTCAATGTTGAGTCGGTGCATAATGTAACTGCAGCCTTTCTGCCACTATTGAGAGAGGGCACTCAGAAGAAAGTGTTGAATCTGTAAGGACTGAAGGTCCTTGCCTCAACACGATCAGCCACTTACCACCGGAACAGGAGCTCGGATGTGGGTTCGATGACCTTAGGTCGTCGATTTATCGAGATGCCGTTTCCAGCCTACAAGATTTCCAAAGTTGCACTTAATGCCCTGACCGTGCAGTACGCGTTGGAATTGGAGACGGAAGGCTTCGCATTTGTTGCTGTATCCCCCGGACTAAGTTTTGACCTGTTTCCTCCAGGTTGGTTCTAACTTGCAACGCAGTGGTTTCGGACAGATGTGGGAACCGATATTGCCGATCTCGACGTTTCCACCGGGGCGAGCGCGGTACTAGATGTTCTCTCTCGCCTAGGAGCCCAACTCAATGGCAAGTTCTTGAACGTTCATGTCCCGGGATGGGAACATGCGGAGGGCCTGCACCAGCATGATGGGGGTGAACTTCTGTGGTAAGTCGCGCCACCTTCCAATAGGTATGCATATAGAGCACTGTTGGAGATTGTGTATCTACATACTGCCTAGTTTCACCAATAATCGCTGTTCTGCAATTGGTGTAAGGACTTGTTACGAGATTGTTTACTTTGCGCATAAAACCAATGCACAAATGACGTTATGACGAGGCCTCGCGGCTGCGGTTATCTTAGAAACCATGGTGCCCAACAGTTCAATTGGCATTTCCAGTGACGTCGCACTCTGACCGCTAGATCTGTACGACGATCAAAACGAACAAAGAAGATAGAAAGCCAGAAAC
Organism: Aspergillus carbonarius ITEM 5010; assembly: GCA_001990825.1. NCBI lineage: Eukaryota > Fungi > Ascomycota > Eurotiomycetes > Eurotiales > Aspergillaceae > Aspergillus > Aspergillus carbonarius. The sequence goes on from KV907493.1 coordinate 123,577, forward strand.
CGATGACGTGAGCGTGCCCGACGGACTGGCGAGGCTGAGGGGTGGCGGAGCTATAGCAGTGGGACTTAAGGGCAAGGCCCGGGAAGCGCCCCCACCCTCAGCCCCAACTCTGTCAGATGTCAGCCAGATATAAATATCACGAACAGGTGGTGGTGCTTACGACGATATATTTTCCGCAGATCACTTAGGGTCTGAAACATTAAACCAACCCTCCGACTACCACACTCCTCCACATTCACATCTCCCTTCCAAAGCTATGTCCAGCCACGCGCCCCCCGCGTTCGACGTCTACTTTATCTTCCAGAAACAGGAGCTCAAGTTGGTCTTCAATTCCGCCACCCACGCAAATGCATACCACGCTTTGAACCGCGAGGGCCGTATCTTCGCCCGAGAGCCCACCGCCGTCTACCTGCCTCTCTCCCCAGCCATGACCTACCTCCGCGACAGCAGCAGCGGCCTCGTCATCGGCTTCGCTACCCCCGACGACGCCGACACCTGGTGCCGGAACTCCATCCTAGGTCATCTTTACGCGACCGCACCCTCCACCGAAGTCCGGATCCGACGTGCCTGGACCGACGAGGAACTCGACGAGATGCTTCACGCGCATCACCATACCAATGGCATCCGAAATAGCGTCCCTCTTCCACTGCGCGCAGCCATGGCACCGAACACGCCTCCCTCCCATACGGGCTCCAAGTCACGCCCAACCAGCGGCCAGTTCGCGCCTCCGCCCTGGGCCCAGGTGTCGATGCCGGGGTCCGCATCCCCGCCGGCGACCTCCCACCAGACATACTCGCCCGAGTCCACCCAGCCACCCAAGAACACCCACACGGCCTATCGCCCATCCCATGCGCCATCGGACTCGATACAGCATGCCAGACCAAGTCATCCTCCGGTAGAGGTGGAGCATTTGGATGTACCGCCTCTCCGAGTCGGACATGCGACGGGAGGTGCCCCGGCGATGCATAGCGCACCTGTTCACTAGTTCGGGAATACTAGATGGGATGAACTAGAAGATTGAAATGAGGTTGATTTCGCATAGCGATGGCGTCTGTTTATAGAATGCATGTTTTCTTTACTCCGCAGAACTAGATACCAGAATACTACTATTACTACTACTATTACTACTACTACTACTACTACACTACTACTACTACTACTACTACTACTATAAACATATACTATAGACATATCAACTCATCACATATCGAATTACAAACGGAGACGACTTCTCGAAACTCTCCTCTAACAAACATATACACTAATACTCATAACCCCGGCTACTATAGATACACTGTACAATTCGCCGAGACCTTATTTTTCACCATCCCACCAACCACCACGCAGTGAAATGGATTCAAGTCCGATCCGGCCACGCATCATACAATCCCTCGGAAAGCGTAACATTCTCAAACTTGACCTCACCCTCCCCATTCTGGAAGAAGCTGATTCCAGTCGAATTGGCATACCATGATCTGTGCACCGCATTAGCCCACATTCCCACCCCACCAAGAAAAATAAAGAAAGAAAATCACTCACCTAACCCAGGTACTCAATGCAAACCTCCCATTCGCATAAACCTCCAAGACGGAATTATCCACCACGAGAGTCAAATCCAGTGTCTCGATGACCTTCTCCCCACCCTCACTCAACACATCAAACAAGCGCAATTTTCCCGCCTCCGACGAACTATCAATCCCATTGGTTGTCCTCGCCGCAGCACTCGTATTATTCCTATCCACGATAATCGACTCATTCGAGAACTGGTAATAGATGGTCGTACTTTCGTACTCCGAGGCAAGGATCGTGAATCCGCTCTGTAGAGTGGACGAGTTCCTGGCTGAAGCAGGGAAGGTGAGTGTAGCGGAGAGGACGAAGAATTTCGATGATGGGGAATGTTGGAAGGGCACGGTGGTCGTGGTGGAGAGGGTGCGCGATGGTTCCGTGGAGGATGTCCCGGAGAGGAGAGCGGTTTTGGTTTCCCGGGCGATGGAAATGCCCAGGGTTTGGAGGGTTACTGTATGTGTATCCGCGTCGCGGTGGACAACGCGCCATGAGGCACCGGATTCCCGGGATAGGGCGTTGTCGACGACATTGGGGAGGGACAGGACGTGGAGTTCACGCGGAAGAAGCAGCGTGCCAGTCCAGTTTTGTTGGCTGGTGGGGAACCCCTCGGCTTGTTCGAAGAGGTCACCGGAGAGCCAGACGTAGGAGATGAAGCGGTCCGGGGCGCCGCTGTTGGTGGAGGGTTGGGAGGTGGCCGGGAGGATCTTGCCGGCGGCGGCGTAGGAGGAGAAGCCCCAGTCGAGGAAGCCGGCCATGGTGGGGGTGAAGGCGACGGAGTCGTTGTTGGAGACGATGCCGGAGACCCAGAGCATGTCGTGGATGCTGGTGAGTTGGGGGATGATGGGTTGGTTGGAGCCCTCGGTGCCGAGGGTGGCGAAGAACTGGCCATCGGGGTTGTAGCCGTCGGTATCGAGGGTGAAGATGTTGCCCGTCTCGAAGTTGAAGCCCCAGCGGCCGGCCCAGATGCCGGAGCCCCAGGTGGAGTTGGTGGGCTCGTGCCACCAGGGACCGAGGTACTCCCAGTACTGGAAGTCGGGGTCGTATTGACGGTAGAGGAATTGGGCGGGGCCTTTGCCGTGGAGACCGCCGGAGATGACGGTGTACCAGGTGTTGTTGGGGCTGTGGAGGAGGGAGTCGAGGGTGGGATTCTGGAAGACGTAGGGGTCGCGGAAGGCCGTGACGTTGTAGGCGAAGGGCGGGCCGGGGATGACGGGGCCCTGGGCGAGCTTGGTGAAGTTGCGGCCGCCATCGGACGAGACGGCGAGGGATTGGGTCTCGCTGCCGCGGGTGTAGGGGATGGACCAGTGGATGGGGAGGTAGGAGACGGAGGTGTAGAGGAGGGTGGGCAGGCCGTCGATGCCGGCGGGGATGACGGAGCCATCGAAGACCGCCAAGGGGTCGTTGATTCCGCCGGGGACGATGGACTGGCTGCCATTGGGGTTGAGGTCGTGGTAGGTGGCCAGGTCATCGGTGGTGGCCCCGGAGATGCCCTCGCTGTCATGCAGGAAGCCGACGTGAAAGAGGCCGGTGGCGGGATCGGTGTAGTGCATGCAGGGGTCTCCGACCTGGCCGGTGGGGGGCAGCACATGGGCACGGGGCCGCCATGTGTCGAAGAGGGAGCCATTGGGGAGGGTTGACAGGTTGGGGGGTGCGACGTTGTAGTCGAGGAGGATGGAAGACCGCGACTGCATGGCCGAATGGGTGCTCAGGAGCACGGCAGCCGGTGGGAGCTTCATGATGGGAGGGCCTTGGAGGGGTGCTTCCATTCGTTGGCCATGGGAGGGATGACATGGGTTAAATAGTGGCATGGTTGTCATGCATGGGCCGGGAAATCTCCGTGGACTATCGACCGAGTGTGATATGGTTTCGGGGAAATGTGAGATGCGGAGGGGCCCCGCTTAGGGTTCCGGGGGAGATTCAGCGCGGAATCCCCGAGGTTTCCCCCTTTTCCTCCGAAACAAGGCCCTTGGGCCGCCGATCTTCCCTGATCGGATTCGGAGAGGGGTGAATGACGTGAGGGAAATTGAAATTGCATGTTGGGTACGCTGTATCTGGGCCAGCTCTTGGTGTGGGTTGATTCCACCCCCATAGGAGCAGGTCGGAGCCTCGGAGGAGTGTCGGACATGAAAGGGCCAGAGAATGGGTCAGGCCAGGAACGCCCGCGGAGAAGAGAGAAGCGGGTGACGGCGCGTCCTGCAGGTGAAGGGATGCTTGCAGAATGCCAAATCAATGACTCTAGGTGAATTGGAGCAAAATCTTGCCAACACGTGCTCTTGTATTCACCCGCCTTGCCATCTCATCCCCAAGGACGATGCTCTCAAGGGCAACTGCCGCTGATCGCGATTCAAGCATTATTCTGCCAAGAGATAAGTTCCTAGCCTGTTGAGTAGGCAGAGAATGAAAGTACGTTTCACTGCAGCATTCTGCGCCGGCTAGATGGAAAAGACCTCCGTTTCTCATGATTTGGGCTCCCGGGGGACGGCCTACTACGTTCTCACAGCTGAAATCGTTCGCCTTTTGATGATGCTCTATGCTCTGAGAATTATACCATAACAAGGCTTCCAAGAGGCATCGGCTCGAAACATGCCTGACAGTTAGCATACATATCACCACACGCCAGACACTGACATTTTATTAGCTCATATCAATAGCACTTCATGGCCATCAACTGAACATTGACTCTAATATCTGTCCGGAAATGTGGTCTCAACGATCATTTTGAAGCTTCCCAAACTGCCGGGATTGGACTGTACCTAGTACGATACCTGGACCGAAAAGCGCAAACCGCTTAGCCACGGCCAGGACACAAGCAGCTTTCATCAAACCCAAGTGTGGCCGCAAAGGGCAGGGTCGCAGCCAGCAGTGCCCCAGGGAAATGAAATGAATCAATCGTGCCGTGCCTCATAATCTAAGCCGACGATGACAGGTAATGAGCAGCGGAAGGATACTATCATACCACGCCTGCCAACCCCGCACAGGCCATCCACGTGATCTGCAGACCCATTACTTTCTGGATAGGCTGACAGATATTCAAAGTTGGTGACAGCCTCTATCGGGCCTATGGGGCAACTGACCGGTCGCATTGGACTTAGACCGCAATGTCGCGCAAAGTGACTGGTATTTCCCAATACTAACGTGTCGGTCGAGCCATTGGATGAAAAAGAATCACACTCCTTGAATCATGCACGGATGATGTATCGATGCAAAAGCCGGGTTTTCGGTAATTCCTCACGGCTATTTAGCCTTTTCAAGCCATCGGCCCACATGGCTTCTCCTGCTGATCGTCGACAGACCGATGCACACGGGATTGCCTATCGAGAGTCGAAATGGTCTGAAGGATGCGGCGATGGATCTAGCTCCACTCCAACCAGTCTAGCCGCAGGACACTGACATTTCGCTTGCTGTTCTGTTTATCCTTTGGGTGCCTGTAAGCTACCATTGAGTCAACTAGCCATGTCGTATATGCACATAAGCTGGGAAGTATGCAATGGACTGGAAAAAATCACAATGACTCGAGGCCCAATGTAGAGAAAATCGATATAGGATTTGGATAACAACTTCGGGGTGACCCTCTAGCAGTTACGTGGAGGTATGACCTTTGCTTCCTCGCAGGCTCAATCCATCCGAGGTATAGGAAAGGATCGTTTCACCATAACAGACGTCATGCGTATAGCACTCGACTCGACACCCTTCTCCATAAATCCACTTCCTGACAAAGAGTTCCAGCAGTCCGTCGTTCAGGCAATGAAACACCTGTTTTTCTTTTCGACACGACACATCTTTTCTCGACCCGGGTATTGCATCAATCGTTTAAGAAGTGCCATCCGGTACAGTTCGTATGGACGTGGTGCTTATCGGCAATGTGGGTTTCGTGGAAAGGATTCACGTGCGCGCCTTGTTCCCGGTGGCTCGTCCGTAACAGCGGCCTGGAGTTATGTGGAAGACGTTGACGTTGACTCGCACGTTGATCGCACAGCGTCGATACATCCCATTTCAGGTATGTGTGTGCGAGTCGAATGTATGGCGTCTCTGCATTGCTCTCAGCGCCCCAGTTCCACCATCTTAATTTGTTTTGTCCGATTTCACTCAATCAGGTTTTTGTAGCAGGCTGGCTTCTCGATCGCGTTGAGAATTGATTGTGTTGTCACCACGTGTGATGAGCCTGATATATTCAAGAATGTCGATTTTCTTCTCAGTATTGGATATGGAATACTCCATACCCAATCTTGAATTGACTTAAGCTAGAGCAAGAGTTGTGGCGGTGCTATGGCCTTTGAGGCATAAGCCCTGGTTGACGCGGAAAGAGCCCGGAAATACAAGCCAAATGTCGCCTGTCAGCATGCCACAACCGAAATGAATGTTGGCATTCAAGGAACAGCCATGGCGTGTGAGCCGAAAGCTCGTATTCGAGGCACATAAACAGACCAAGCATACCGCTACCGCAGTGGAAGCATGGAAAGTCCCGTATATCTAGAGTACTTGACTTATTGCAAAACTAATCGTATCGCGGTGGCTACTACCGAAGTGATCTTCTCTGTATGTGGTTGAGAATGGCTCATTTAAACAGGTCAAGACCTGTTGGTAGACGTTTGGTGCATCAGATGATTGAATGGAGGAATGAAATCTTGGGCAATTCCAGTCACTCAGCTGGGTGACCCGGATATATTCGACCCCAGTATATTATAAAGCTCTGGGGCATTCATCCCATGCGTAGTAGTCAGTTGAGTTGATGTTGATAGAATCATCTGACTCACCGCTCGGCAGGCGCATTCGCGGAAGGTACCATTATTATGATTAGGCCCCAAACTCTCTTATAAGGGCGTCCTAGCCCCTGCACCTGGGTTCCCCCTCCTTCACGTCACTTCTCCCCTGATCAAACACCCTACAAGACACCTACCATGGCGTCAAACCGCCCAGAGATTCTCCTTCTGTGTCTTGCTTACAAAGAATTCCTTGATGACACTTATACCCGTCTCTTCGACCGATTGAGCGAATCGGGTCAACTGAAACGCGCCAAAACGGCTGCCGGGGCACTGCGTTACCTTGAGACGAATAGTCCCCAAGCCATCATCGTCGCGGATGAAGGTATAACTGAGCACGCAAACCGCACCGTCCTGGATAAGCTAGTGTCCTACGTCCGTAACGGTGGCGTGGCTATCGTTGGCCTACATTTCCCCAACTTCACGCCTCCTGCCCGCCTCAACAGCTTCTTTCAGCAGGCATTCGGGCTGCCATGGGCGCAAGGGGATTACCACCGGTCCAGTTTCGCATTCAATCCCGCGTGCACCCTTCCCCCCGGAATCGTGTCCAGCTCGTTCCCTGGGCCATATAGCATGAAGGTGCTTCACATTATGAATGCTCGCCCCCACGAGAAGCTCTTCGTTCCCATCGAAGGGGCTCAGACTCAGTCGCTTGTTTTCGAACCGACACCCGTCGACCAGACGCAAGCTGCGGTGGTGGGAGCGAAAGTGGGAGATGGATACGTAGTTTATTCCGGGGACGTCAACCCGGAGGAGGAGTCGGATCAAGTCATTTTATCTCTGTGTGGCTGTTGAGGGGATACCGACAGATTCCCTAGACCTGCCCGTGCCACGGCGACCAGGGAGAGCACGTCCGATATTTGAGCGAAAAACACATGAATATTCCGGTCTGCACAGGAATGAATGCATGATAGCAAGGGCAGGCCACTCGGCCCCCGACGAAAAATGAAATCTATTGTAGTTGATGCACGTCATGACGAAAGTATTATACAGGAGAAAGTGAAATTAAGGAGCGTAGATGAAGAGAACCCGGCCGGTAACGGTATTAGAAGGAATGTGTCCTGACGAGGCGATGGTGTGTTGATCGACGCGAGGGCAGAAGGGGTATACTCGAGAAGGTGGAATCGGCTCGGGACGGCCATCACTCGTTGCCGATGAGTTTTTCGCAGCAGCTGCAGCAGTGGCAGCAGAAGCAGCAGCTGCAGAAAGAGAGGAGGGTCAGTTCGTGCGGGGCGAGAGGGATTGCTCCGACGGGATGATCACTTACGCATCTTCGGGTCCGTCACCACCGCGCAGACGCAATTCCATTCCTTCCCCGGGCACCTGATTCACTGGCGGTTAGCTCTCCAGTCCTCGGGGAGGCACTGACCAAGGCCATGGCACGTACCGGCTGGTCGGTCACAATGTTGTCCGTCGTGGGGGCGGGGGGACTTTGAGGTTGCTTCATGGTCAAGGTGAGGGGATCCCAGGACATCTCCTGAACCTGCTCCTGGGCGGAGGGGCGGAACCAGCTCAGAACGTTATCAAACATTATGGGTAGGGGTATTTGAAGTGAGCGAGAGGCGTGTGAATCGGTAATGAGGAATCGAGAGGGACTGGATCGGCCGTGGATCGGAATGAGCGACGAAGGGAATAAAATGAGCGTGAGGAAAAGGTGTCTGGGGGGGGGAGGGGGTGAGGCAGAGAAGAGCAGGAAGGCTGACGGAACAGGCTAAACTGACACCATCGACGGCATTTAAGATTGAGCGAGCGGACATGGCGGAATTGTGATGGCTCGCGTGTTTTTGTGCTGGGCCGCAGGGGCTCGATAAGGCTTGGCCCAATCGGCCGTTAGTGGCCGAACCATCGGGGGATGGCCTCGTCGCCTGCCCACCCACACGTACGTAACTGGCGGAGTGACCACGTACGTACGTCCTAGGTAGGGACTACCTCCAGCGAGGTAGAGATCGATCGAGAGGCAGCGTAGAGCATGTCCTCAATCTCATCGGGTTAAATGCTTAACCCGTTGGGCCCAAGAACGGGGCCATCCAGTCCAGTGCGGTGTGCTACCGAATACTGAGGTACGGAGGAGGAGGAGATCATCAGCATGCGGTGGCCATGATTGGCAGCGCTGGCCATGTCAAAAACCGGGGGGTCAATCCGGCCAGAGTGCCGAGCGAGTTCTAGACTGACAGGCAACAGCGGAAGAACACCGGCAGGATGGAGGACCATCGAGCCTAAGGCTGACCAACCATCCGAGAACGCGACTAGTCCGCGCGCTACGGGGCCCCCAAGGCCACTAGTGCCCTCTAGCGCGTCGCAGTCACCAATGGGATGCCAGAGAGGGGGGCTCGTCAGCCCCGGAACAGTAATCGTCCGATTGGATCAGGAGAACGGCCATGGAGACTAGGCCTCTTCGGGTGGACGGCCAGGTACCCGGCCCGATTATTGCTCTTGCAGTCTGCGGTCATGATCCCCTGGACCTCCTGAGTATGCGTTGTTGTTGTTGTTGTGAGAAACCGCAGCTAACCAGGAACGGTTGATTGACTTAGGTAGTATCCCTGGCGTCCTCGGGGCTCCATAATCAAGGGGCAGGCGAGGTGCTCCGGAGGCTGGTATGCTAGCCTTGCCCGCATCCGCCAATGGCAACTGCGGGCTGTCAAAAATAGGACGATCAACATGGTCAACCCGGGACGTCCTTCACATCGGGGGCTCCTAGTCCTCTTGGAGACGGCATAGCACGGGCATTCCGAGGATGGTTACGTGTCGCAAGACGTTTCGAACTCTTGCAGTTGCCCGGTACCGCTCCCATTCCAGCCTAAGATAGCCCACTCCCACGGAACTCGTGGGGCACCATCAAAGCATGCTCGATCAGAAACATGTCTGCCCTGTGCGGTGCAGACTGCCTATTTGAGTTCCGTGATAACGCCTCTTCGGGTCTTCCATGGGGTTCATCTCCAGCGTGTCTCGGACACCCCGGATTGGACAGAACGTAGCCTCCGCTCCGGGATGGCAGTTAGATCCGACGGACGGTCCCCGACTCGAAAGAAAGGACTACGCCAGCCAGCCACAAAATACGTGTCAGGCTGTCAGATGCTTGGCCAAGCTTTTTGGTCGGATGCTAAGCTTTATCCTGGTGCCTAATTCGATCGAGGTTTCAGGTTAAAAGGATGTCCACTTCATGTTTTCTAGCCTGTCGGCTACCAGCCGGCCCCAACCTCACTTCTTGTCGCAATATTACAGCCTGGGGAAGCTCTAGTTTCCATCAAACCAACAATTCGATGGAAGTGGACAGGCGCATACATCCAGAGTCTGATGCTGAGAATAAACATCATCACTAGAGCGTCATCCATGGATGTGCTGGGTTGGTGTGAGTTCCCTCAAATCCAGTGTTGACACACAAGAACTCACACCGCTTAGCTGATGGTTGAATCTTGTAACCCTCAGACCGAAAACAGAATGGACCAATAATCATCACCACCGAATATCTCAGCAACCTGACATTCGTTCAAGTTCCCAACAAACGCACATTGCGTGCGATAATGGGCTGGATCTGTTTGAGCCACACATTGCACACGAATACACAGGATGACACGGGTCGGCCTGCACAATGTTTTGATGCAACACACTGCATATCTGCTATTCCAACATGCATCTTGTCTCCTAGTAGACCGTCATCAGCTGGCACCGTCTCGACTATGCCGATTTGTGGTCCGTGAGATTTGTTGACTGTCAATAGCCACAGGGGTTTTGTTGATAACATCACTGCCAATGGACTCAGGCACAGCCCGCCGGTATCGTAGGGAACCCCCAGGGCAACCTAACAGCTGGCATCTGCATGTCACCATGGTCAGCATGGAATGACGGAAGGATGGGTAACAGACCGCAGTCAAACATGGGTTTGGCACCTGCGCTATCCCGAAATAAGGTGCATGTCGAAACGTGACAACTACCCCATGGCCAGGATCAATTGAGTTGCGCCGAGAGCTGATGAGCATTGGAGACGATTGAGGAAAGGAGACTGTTGTGGCGGTGCTGCCCGCGGCCCTGTGGCCAATCAGCAACGAAGACCGAAAATTCTGCCGATCATCTCTCAACCCGGTGGTGGCGATCTGCCGGGCTAAACCAGACGCGGTTAAAAGGGTGTTTCAGAGTGGCTCAGAATGACCTCACCGCCTGCCCTCCCGGCAGGATTGCCCCCCCGGGGATTGCCTCAATCAGGAGCTATCGTCGGCCAAGATGGTCCATCCCACAAAGCTTGACGGTCTTCTCTCGGATATGAGAGCCCTCCCTCGACCATCCTGTTCACCCCCTTCCATGTGCCTCACGACCCCTGCCTCCGGCCCGTAGTCAACATGAAGGCCCTCCAGGATGAGTACGATCTGGGGTATCGCAACCTCGACGAGCCGGCGGAGCCCTCCACGCGCCCGTTATCAACCATGCTGCTGCCACCCCGGACGGCCGGGTTCTGGGGAGCCGGGTGGGCCTGGGAGATTGTGAGCTGTGTCATTGCCGTGGCCGCCCTGGTCGCCATCGTCGTCGTCCTCTACAACTACGATGGCCGGCCCATCCCGGACTGGCCCTACGGCATCACTCTCAATACCCTGATTTCCCTTCTGGTGACGGTCATGAAGGCAGCCATGGTCTTTCCCATCACCGAGGGGCTGTCGCAGCTCAAGTGGTCGTGGTTTAACCGGGGAAACCGACTGAGTGACTTATCGCTGCTGGACGCGGCCAGTCGGGGAGCTGTCAGTGCCACCTTTGTTCTGTTCCGCTTTTTACCTCGGTGCGTGACAGATTCGTATGTATTCGACGACATGTCGACCTAACAGACACAGCCATTTGGTATCTATTGGATGCTTCATTCTCGTGGTGGCCGCAGCCATTGCGCCGTTTGTCCAGCAAGTCATCAATACCACCGCGCAGCCGGTCACCTCCCCCGACCAATCCTCCATCCGCGTGTGCAATACCAGCAGCTATGTTGACTATGGCGAGGGGGCTGGCCCGGGTATGAACAAAGTCCCTTTGTCGACCACTGGAGCCATCTACACCGGGCTTTTCCAAAGCCAAGGGCCCAACAGCAACGTGATCACGATGACCTGTCCCACGGGGAACTGTACATTCGCCCCCTACCAGTCTCTGGGGTTTTGCAGTCGCTGCGCCAATATCACCGAAGATCTCACGCTGGGCAATACCTCGACGAGTACCATGGGATCCTACGACTATCAGCTACCCAACGGATTCAGCTTCCATACCTCATGGACCTCGATGTATTTGATGAACTCTACCACCGGCCTGGACCTGGTTCGGCTACAGACTGACGACCTGCCGCTCATTCTGAACTTTACTGCGATCAGCGCCGCCGGCTACGGCGTTCCCCCGCAAATCAGCGCGACCGAGTGCGCGTTATACTTTTGCGTCCAGACATACGAAGCGGCCGTACAGAAAGGCCGATACAATGAGACCCTGGTCTCCACGGCTACCTCATCCAATAGCTCCGCTACGGATATCACAGAAGACATCACCCTGATGCCTGAGACATGCTATGTAAACGGCACGCAGCGCCAGGACTACACCAATTGTACCTACTCCATCAACTGGCTTAGCCGGCTGGCCATGTCCAACTCCGTGACGCCACTGCTGGAGGGCCAGGGGTCGCTGTTCGTCAGCAACCGACCCGATTGGTCGTCAGATACCATGCGTGCGATTTACGGAGTGGAGGGCAATTATACCGACGTGAACTCCATGTTCCAATCGCTGGCTTCGGCGCTGACCACCCACGCGCGGTCTGTCGTCTGTGCGGCATCGTTCAATGGCACCACCTGGACAACCGAGTCGTTTGTTCACGTCCAATGGCCATGGCTAACCCTACCCATTGTCCTGATGGTGTTGACCCTCGTGTTTCTCATCACAACAGTGATCCGTACGCGGAACCAGTTCATCTGGAAATCGTCTCCTCTGGCGCTGTTGTTCTCGGATATCGCCGTGGAGGCGCCCCACGCATTCGAGCGCAGTCCAGACCTGAACCATATGGAGGAGACGTCGCGGAAGATGAACGTGTGGCTCGAGACGACGATGAAGGGAGCGAAACTGAAAGCGGTAGTGGGCTGAGATCATTCTGTATCATAATCTTACACAATCATTGATTAATGCCTTTAGCACCAGTACCCGGGTCAAGACCGTTGCAGCGATACTCGCAACAGCCTGATACCACGTCCCTCATTTCCTTTCTGAATATCATGATGGGCAAGTGCTTGGCAAACCGACCAATCAATCCATTGCAATCCACGCCAGGACCGACCATCACCCAGCTATAGTTACATGCAATTGAAACTAAGCCCCGTGTCTTTACCGTTTCGATCATACATCGACAAACTCTATCCTATTCGCACGCAACCCTGATCACAAAAACTTATACATTACTAGTAATACCTATAGTATCCACAACGACGACACCTCACTCCAAGTGTACTAAATATACTGGCACCCAACCCAACTAAGTCACCATCACCCCCACCTAACATTCCTGAGTCGTACACTCCACCACCTTCAGATTCGCAGCCATATACTCCGAGTTATGCGCCCCATACCAATTCACCTCCTTGGCAGGAACATCTCCATATCCATCAATGGCAAACCAGGCCTTTCCACCATGAGTCAGGAGACCCTGGTCATTCACCCCGAAGCCGGTGGTGTTGGCGTGGGCGGGCACATCAGCCGAGTGAGGCACGGTGAAGGAGATGGCCGTGACGGTGTCTTCGATGATGTAGAGGTTTTGCCACGCGGTGGGGACGGCACCTTTGGCGAGGTAGGTGAGGGCGCCGTTGGTTCCGGAGGTGACTGTTGTAAAGTTAGGGAATGTTAGTATAGGGGGGTGGTGGTGGTGGTGGTGGTGGTTGCGTTGGAGGAAGGGGAGGAGAGGGGGAACGTACGGATCAGCTTCTGGGTGGGCTTGGAGGTGTCGTTGCCGATGTAGACGTATTCTGCTCTTGGTTAGTTGATGGTGGTGTGGGTAGGGTTAGGGAAGGGAGAGGGGGGATGGCGTACGGCCGTTAGTGAGGACAGGGGAGTTGTCGTCAGCGACGAGGGAGAAGCGCGCGGGGAGGGAGGCGGCGGAGACGGCGCTGGCGAGGCCAGCGAGAGCGACGAGGGAGAACTTCATTTTGAGGACTGAAGGGATAGAGAGAATGATGGTTGTAGAGTTTGTGTGTGGTGGTTTGTTGATTGATGGTGATGATGGCAAGAGGAGGAGCTGGACGGGTTTTATACCCTTTGCAAGGCTGTCGGCATCGATCTCAGGGATATTGAGGTCATTTCAGACCCAAAGATGAGACCGGTGGACACTCGATGGAGATGATTGTCGTTCTAGGCTGTGGATCGTCAGGACTATATGAGACATGTCTTGGTGACCCGCGTGGCGGCCGTTTCCCCGGGTTTTGATCCGCCGCAGGATGCAGATATGTGACAGACTCCAATCAATGAGGCTGTAAGGAATGCGACAGGATAGGTTAATTAGTGTTTGAGAGCAGATTGGCATTCACTGGAGACCTCCTTTCAGGAGGCAAACTGGTGGACCGTTTCTAATTCTGGCGCGGCCGTTGATCGGCCCGTTGGTTCAGATGATCTTCTCCAGGCCTACCCCTTCAAGACGATAACCTTAATTGCTCTTCTAAGTTCTAACAGGGTCGAAGATCTGCCGTCGCTGGAATAGCGTGCCTGGTTGGTACCTGAACCGCCACCGTCGTCACTCGCATCCACGGCAGGAGTTCCACAATGCCAAGGGGGTCTTGAAACCTTCTGACGTCGGATTATCTCCGCCCTCTGGCTTCTACTCGTTTCCATCACGTACACGGCAACTTACCTGTGACACGAAATGTCGATCTATGGCAGCGTCTCTCTGCCACTGAGAGAATGCTCATGCGGCTGTGTTTGATACTCGACGGATCCTCGTTACCAAAGAGAAGAGAGGATTTGCGGCACAGCACTTGTTTTGTTCGAGGGTTTGAAGAAGAAGGAATGGAGGATTAGAGTTAATAGGCGACAGGGCATACCGGGTTTACTCGTGAATTCTGTGGCAATTATGTGCGGACCGGCAACCAAGTCCTCTATCAGGCCGAAACATGTTTCTGAGCTGGATCCGTGGCTTTCATGGCCAAGACAACCTGCTGGGTCTCCTCCGAGACAGCCCCGACTGCATTGGCAAGAGAACCGGACGCCGCTGGGCTCTCAGGGAAGGGGGCGATGAACGAACATAACAATCGAGTTGAGCGTGTCCCCTGAAGCGAGCTGAGGAGCAAACCGTGCCCACTCAGCAGCCCTATGCCTCAGGCCACATGATCAGAGAGGGCTACCACCAAGACACTCAAACAGCCGAGATGACCCCTAAAGTAGCCAATTCAATATGTCAGCCAGATGAAGGATGAATATAACTGCTTGGCGACCGTGGCAGCTTGTGGAATTACCTCGGCTGACACGAACCACTGGTGGAAGAATGGAGCAGCTCCCAGCACAGCCTGGTTTTATATGCAGAACTGGCACTCGCTGCAGCTGGATGAATTCATGCCTAGAGTGCTATAAATGTCGTTTTTTTTTTTTTTTTTTTTCTTTTTTTAGCAAGCTATTTCCTGTAATGTCATGTGAAGGTCCCACCGGGTGAGGGCAACTAACAAATGTCTAGTCAACACTAACACTGGAGATAGAAGTGACAAACCACCGCCGGTTGAATCCCACGATTGTATCGCACGTCTAATCTCCCCCTCACTTCCTCTTATCGACACCATCCAACCAACGAGCGGGGACAACTCGGCCGCTCCTGCGGGGGAGATAAGCCGACGGAGATGGCTGGGAAATCGCTGCAGATGCAATGGCACCGTGCCATCGATGCAAGCATCCGCTAGGGTAGTTCTGCAGCTGCCATCCACTCCGGTCCGTCCGAGCGGGGATGACCAGGGCTGTCAGTGAGCCCTCTTTGCAATAGGCCCCCTCTGCAAGGGTTGCCTGGTTTAAAAGCCCGCTTCGCCGGGGATTTCCTTGAAACCCTCAGGACCGCGGCCACTTCTGGGACTCAGAGATAACCGTGCAAAATGGGGAAAGTTAAAAACATCATGAACTGCCGAACCAAGGGCATTTTCTTCGCTGCCGCGCTGGTAGCGATGTTTCCCCAGGCCTATGGCTCCATCGAGCGATCCAGCCTCTTGCCAACACCACCCATGGGGTTCAACAATTGGGCCCGCTTCATGTGCGACCTCAACGAGACCCTCTTCACCGAAACTGCCGACGCAATGGCATCCAATGGTCTGCGAGATGCCGGATACAATCGGATAAACCTCGACGACTGCTGGATGGCCTACCAGCGCGCCGACAATGGATCATTGCAGTGGAACACAACCAAGTTCCCTCATGGCCTCCCTTGGCTCGGAAACTATCTCAAAGCCCTGGGGTTTAAGTTTGGCATTTACGAAGACTCGGGAAACCTGACCTGTGGTGGATACCCAGGGTCCTACAATCACGAGGAGTTGGATGCTAACACATTCGCCTCCTGGGGGATCGACTACCTCAAGGTCGATGGCTGCAATGTATACGCGACGCAGGGCAGAACACTCGAAGAGGAATACAAACACCGCTACGGACACTGGCACCAAGTCTTAAGCCACATGGAACATCCACTCATCTTCTCCGAGTCAGCGCCGGCCTACTTTGCGGGCACCGAGAACCGCACAGACTGGTACACCGTGATGGACTGGGTTCCAGTCTACGGGGAGCTGGCGCGCCATTCGACCGACATCTTGGTGTACAGCGGAGCAGGGAGCGCGTGGGATAGCATTATCAATAACTACAACTACAACACCCTTCTCGCGCGCTACCAGCGACCAGGGTACTTCAACGACCCAGACTTCCTGATTCCAGACCACCCCGGCTTAACCGCGGACGAAAAGCGGTCGCACTTTGCACTCTGGGCCTCGTTCTCGGCTCCTCTAATCATCAGTGCCTACATACCAGCGCTGTCTAAAGACGAGATTGCCTATCTGTCGAACAAGGCGCTGATCGCAGTTGACCAGGACCCGCTGGCGCAACAAGCTACGTTGGCCAGTCGCGACGACACCCTGGACATGCTGACCCGGAGTCTCTCGAATGGGGACCGACTGCTCACTGTCTTGAACCGGGGAAACAAAACCGTAAAAACCAACATCCCCATCCAGTGGCTCGGCCTCACTGAGACCGGGTGCACATACACCGCAGAGGACCTCTGGGACAGCAGCCTCCAAAAAATCGGCAGTCACATAACGGTCCAACTAGCCACCCATGCGACAGCAGTCTTCAGGATCAGTCTCCCACAGAGCTGTTCCACAGTCATACCCACAGGCCTTGTTTTCAACACGGCATCGGGGCACTGTTTAACAGCTGGCTCAAATTCCTCCATCACATTCCAGCCTTGTAACGGACAAGCCTCGCAGATATGGCAGGTCACGTCGTTGGGTGCCCTCCGTCCAATTTCATCCACAGCACAGTGTCTGACTGCTACTGACGACTCGGTGAAACTCCAAGCGTGCGATAACAGCGGGAGCGACGCTCAGATATGGACCTATGCCGTGACAGGAAATCTGAAGCATGCAAAGACGGGTGGCTGTTTGACTGAGGATTCGGTGCAGTTGCAACGGTGTCTTGATGAGACGAATAGCCAGGTCTTTGGCCTACCAAGTGGCGTTCAGTTGTCGTAGAAGTGACTAGGTCCTACCGCTAAATAAATACGTTCGTGCTACCAGAGATGAACCAGGGATAGTACATATTGAAATATCACAAGTCCTATGATATGGAAGCTTCTCTCGATAGAAAGACCATGAAGAAGAAAGGAAGCGATTGATTAAACCTCGAATATCAAATCGACTGAGATGATTAGGAACATCGAAAACAAGTAGTATCACTTTCGTAACTGGGAAACAAAGAAAGAAATAAAGACCTTGGTTGGCAATCTAGAACAAACACCTTTCTCCAGAAACCGTCCTCTAAGCCCAAATATACCAAATAGGATCTCTAACGCCTGTCTAATCAACTTCATTCATCCCCCCAATGACATAATCTTTATGCTCGCCTACCACACTGAACTTGAAATCTCCTCCGCCGCAAGAGACACATTAACAAGCGACAAAAAGTATACCAGCCAGTACGCAGTCAATATATAGTATACTTTATATGTCCTCTCATCCATATCCGCCGACGTGGCATAAATGCAACGAACCCCCACCGCCAGCGCACCAAACAGATGAAACGCTCCTGTGAGCAGCAGACCGACACTCACCAAATCGAATGCAACAAGGCACTTGACCCACCCCAAAATAACCAACCCCAACCCACTAGCCACAATCAGCGCCGCCGTGCCTCTTCTCAGCATCATCATAGAAGCTGCACTCGACAAAACCACAGGCAGTGTTTTGCGCTGTACTTTCCGATCACCCTCAATATCATGAAATTCCTGAATATGAATAGTTCCCAGGACCCACAACGAGAGGATGATATCCAGGCTGATTCGTGTCGAGAGTTGCGGATACGTTTGGCAAACGACACTATCCAACAGCCGAAAGGAAAAGAAAGTCCAAAGTGCAGGGAAGACATTGCGGAAGCTCCAGTGATCGAATGTCGGCCATATATAGCACAGAGCAATTAATACTTCAGAGAGGAGGAATATGACCAGGGCCTGGCCGTTGAGTATAGTATATATGAGCGCAGGAGAGACGGTCCAGCTGACGAGCCATCTCCACTTGGCTGCCTGGAGGGTAAGACGGCCAGAGGGGATCGGTCTGTGTGGTTTGTTAATGCGGTCTTCGTCAACGGAAGTAACTTGATTGACGATATCCCAGCAATATTGGTGACTCAGTGAGACGAGAAGGACTTTGGTGAGTATGCGAAGTACGGGGAACAGGGAGGGTTCTGGCGGTGGTAATAGTCGAATGAATGCCGCTGATAGGTATAGAAGGACTCCGGCGCCTAGGTTGGATTTTAAGAGATGGTATGTTATGGCAGCTTCGCTGCTCAGCAGGGAGGTTAGGGGCAACATCTGCGGCTTGAGCCTGCGGAAGGTTAATCCGGCAGATAGGCTTGATCTGATCATGGAGACATGCTCTTCGTTTTCATGAGTGTAGACAGTAGGGTTAAAGCAATAAAGATAGGGCCTTGGTTCGTCCAAAATACTGTAGTACTTTCAAGGTATAGTGCTGTGCTCTGGGGGAGAGCAGATTTATAGAAAATAGTAACTTTTCGGCTGACATCCTAAACACTATCTGAGTACGTCCACCTGATTAGTATTGTCCAATCACCTCGACAATTCCGTCAATAGAAGCAAAAACAAAGCTTGCTTGACGGTGATCCTCTCGGCTAGACGCATAATGTCTCGGTTGACGGGGCGCCTGAAGCGATCCTCGTAGAACCGGCATTGTGTTTGCTCGTGATACGCAGGTATATTACCACCACATATAGGTAAGCGTTGACGGCCTAACTGCAATCCCTTACTGAATCATTATAAATCTGCTTACCTGCTTTTTGAACGATCAGATTAACCTTTCTGTTTTCCCTGCTGTCTACCATGTTTTGGCGCACTGCCCCCTTCGAAGGATGCCGGATTACCCGATACTCACCTTTTACTAGCATATTGATGCCTATTTCTGTCCTTCTGGCCTGATTTAGTGATGCAGTTGCTGATGCTAGTCTCGTTCATCTGGTTCTTGACCTATCCACGTCCATTTTGTCGGGGCCGTCTCGTATATGGTGGGATGTACATGAAACATGGCGATTTGAGCCGCATCATGCATCAGCGACTAGAGACAAGTAGGAGAGCAAGGTGGTGAGAAACTAGTACGATGATTCACGACATCGTACAGGACTTGAAGGGAACCACTGGGCTGAGATAAGCTTGACCGCTGCTCTCCACCATCATTACCACTACTCCTACTACTACAACAGATCCATCTTTTTCAGCAGCTGACCCGTTCTTAGCAAGGGGGTTTGCGACTTTTATTTCATAGTCATGATATGACGTTCTAATTGCCTTACCACCCTGAAAGGTCTATAAAGACGTTAAGATATTGGTTGAACAATTTCGAATAGACATATGGTGAAGAAGGGTTTATCGCAGACTTCAGCGCAAAGTGTCAGCCTACTATTATATATATCATTCAATATAATCCCTCTAATTTGAAGAGACTTATGACATGACGAGCAAATCATAAATAGGATACGTGGTGGATTATGATAACGCGAATGCCGGACTTGAGCTGCGTAAAGCAGATGATCTGATTGCCTTCTGGCAAACTAGTCATCGAATGTTTCACAGCGTCGACGACTCAATTCAAGCCAGACATAGTTCCCCAATCCTGTTCTCATCGATATCGAAGGACACCCCGTCACTTTATTCCCTATTACAGAGGATATTCACAAAAGTTTTTGCCCAAGGCTGGAGCGTCCCAGAGACAGCTACAGATTGCTTTCAACAGAGGGTGTCGTACGCGTGAATAAGGAGCACAACTGGAGCCTTCGTAGACGATCCCACCATTTGCGCGAGTCCCTTCTCTCATGGGCTGAAGAGGGGGAACTCTCGCTGGTGGAGTCCAGTCCTACCAGGACCCCCTCCGTTACCACCTGTTTAGGCAACCCAGGCCAGCGCAAAGCAAAGTACGCGCCCCGACCGGCGGCCAGATCCCCTGGGATCCATTCACCTAACACTTGACCCGATTGAATTGCGTCTCGTACGACCTTCGCCTTTGTGACAAAGAAGCCCGGCTGTCCCGACAACTGGAAAATACAGTTATGCCATGGGGTTGGGATATGTAACAGGTCCGGCGATGCTTGGGAGAGATCTACGCTCGCCATATCGTCCAGACTGCCAACAACCCGGGTGGAGGCGGGATCAAAGAGACGGATGCCGAATTTAGGGCCGGAGTTGACGTGGGAGTGGATCGAGAGACGGATAAAGTGTGGAAGGAGGAGTTCGACGAGGTTCGAGTAGGCCTGATTGCGCAGCATCATTTCGAAGGACACCGTCTCGGCCAACTTTTTGCGCTGCTTGCGGGAAAGAGTCAGGGTGGTTGGGTGCTGGTGAAGATCCTCAAGCATGAAGCGGGAGAAGCCGCGGTATAGGGCTAAGATGGTGGGGTCCTGGGCTTGAATCTGACGGCGTAACGTGTCAACATTGGTCTGACAGGCTTGCATTAACATTTGGCGGCGAATCTCGGATCCAGCGGACAATTCTGTCGAGAGATAATGCTGCAGTGGGTGCAATTCCAGCCTCTGGCAGTCCAGACCACTACCTAGCAGGTCAGGCAAGGCTAGGAAGGTGATGCGGCTGGCAGAGGTGCCACCGATGACGCGATTGAGCTCCTGCAGCCGGGCCCCGTACTCATCGACTTGTCTGTCGTCGACTCCAACTATCAAGGGTTCATTATTACCGGTCTGATCATGTGAAGGGATGTGGCAGACTCACTGCAGTCGCTGAAGACGTGTCCATCGCTGATAATGCAGATCGAGGCACCAGGTTCGTAAATCCCTTGCATCTGACTGAGGACTTGATGGAGCCGACGCAGAGCTAACTCTTCACCACGATCCGGGGTAAAACATCCAACCTTATCTGCATTCGAAGACTTGCAGGGAAATGCTGGAAGACACATCAAAATGGGCAGATGGCGGGCCGTGAAGAACGACATCATCTCGAGCATCTTGACTCTACCCCCAGATTGCCACTGCGAGCTGGGAGGTTGAAAAAGCAGCTGATCCTCGCAGAGATCTACCAAGCGACTTGAACAAGGCTCAGGATGGCAGGTTGCTGGCATCATAAGCTGGAAGGCATATCTTTCCAAGTGTGTGAGCAATAACCGGGCAAATATCCCGTCGAATTCGGAGACCTGAGTTGGGTGTCCCACAACTACACCCAGAACTTGCTCTTGTCCGTGCAGCTCATACAAGGAGACTGGCATCTCATTGCATAAGACGGATGACAGCACGCACCACAAGTTCGTTGGTTTCTGTGACACGAGCAGTGTTCGGATTGTCGGCCACGCGCTCTCCAGGCTGGCGGGATCACGCCCTAGAGTTCGAACCAGGTCGCCCTGGTGAGATCGAATGTAGCAGGCTATTGCCCGGGCGTAAAAGGACATGTTCTCCATTAGGCATGTATTGACTGATAAGTTGAACTTTACCCTCTAAGGGCGTCAGTTTGTGGGACAATTAAGAATGACTATATAGTGCGTGCCTGCTTGCAGTGTTTGCTAGGACTTCCAGCCGCTTCTACCGTGTCAGACATGCCCTTCTGGCCCACTCGCTCGTTGCTGACCAGGGAAAAAGTGGCTGACAGTGCCAACTAAAGCTTAATCGGTCCTAACAATGTCTATAAAGGGACTGTAGAGGGCCGACACTATGGCTTTGTGCTTTTCTTCTCCTGCCATCTCTGCCCCCTCCATTAGTCTGACCACCGAGCGCAATGTTGTTATTGGTTCTTGTGTTGATATTGTCTCTGATCGGACTATACCACTACTATTTAGCTCCGCCTCGTCATCCTCATGGTGTCGGAGCAGTTCCGTTCTGGGTAACACTGTTACCCCTGGTTATGGATGTCGATCAGGAGCAAGTGTTTCTCCGTCACATCGCGCCACTGTTGCATGAAAAGGGAGCCGTCAAAATCTTCTTTGGAGGCCAATGGAACATCCTCGTGCAACGCCCAACGTATGTCGCAGAGCTGTTGAGACAGGAGCACATCTACCAGAAAAGTGGAAATCAGAAGAAAATTCCCTACAGTGTGCTGGCCGAGTTCCTTGGTAGGCGTCACACCTGCGGGCCCTCCCAAGATCACCGAGCGCATAATTGAGCAGGTTTTTCTCACGCAGGATCCAACATTATCTCGGCACGCGGCGAGGAATGGCGACAGTATCGCGCCGTGATTGGGCCCGGGTTGACGACTTCGTTCGAGGTCGAACCGTTCCTGGAGCATGCAAGACAGCTTTGCTCCATCCTCCTCCAGCTGCAGGGATCTTGCCCCCGTCGGGGCGTTCTCGTGCAAGAACCCCTCCAGCGATATTCTAGTGCGAACCTTCTGCGCTTCATCCTCGGCCAACCCCAGTTGGCGGAAAAAATAATGGGACACGACCCGGTCTCCCTGCATCAGGTCCAGCTCACGCTCAAGCGATATCTATTCCAGCCCATTTACATGAGCTTCCCGGTCCTGGATCGACTCAGCTTGATCATTCCATCCCGCATACGGGCGCGCCAGCTGGTGCGAGAATTTGCCGCCAAGCTCCAGGCGAGCGTTCTGGAAGGGGACGGACTGGAGGGCAGCGCCGGAAATCGCCTGGTTAATGCCTGGCGAGATGGACTGCTGACGGACCAGCAGTTCCGCGATAACCTCATGGTTCTGTACGTTGCTGGACAGGAGAATCCCCAGCTGCTGATGACTTCAACGCTGTACCTGCTCGCCAAGCACCCAGTAGGTCTCTTGCACCCCCCCACAAGGCGTGTCATGAAGTCAAGTCCCACTGATCCATGCGCATGACTATGAATCATAGAATGTCCAAACTCGACTCCGACAGGAAATTCGATCTTCCAGCATGGCTACTGTTCCAAACCCGGACTGGACACGTCTGCCCTATCTGACTGCCACCATCCTCGAATGCCTCCGCCTCTTCCCTCCCATCTCACAACTGATCAACCGGCGTGTGTCCCAACCCACCCAGCTTGGAGGCCATCTTGATCTGCCAGCAGGCACCTACGTGGGATACCATAGCTACGCCACCAACCGGGACCCAGTGGCGTGGGGTGTCACGGCGAACGAGTTTGAGCCCTTGCGCTGGGGCACGACGCACGAGCAAGTTTCCCAGACCTACCGCCACGTCAAAGCCCGAGCCGAGTTCATTTCCTTTCATGGTGGGGCGCGCGCATGCCTCGGAGAGAAATTCGCCATGCTGGAGATGCGAACGATGCTGCTCGTACTGGTCCACCGACTGCAGTGGAGGTTGGATCCGGACTGGACGGATCGAATGGCGCCAGTGAGTGGTCTTTTTTTGTTTTTGCTATTGATTCAAGAAATCAAGGAAAAGGCACTCGAGGGGCGGGAGGCTCACTGGAAGGAAGCTAGCTGGTCTGACTCCATGTTTCTAGGCGGGACCATTGCATCCTCGAGGCTTGCGAGTCGTGTTCAGTCCGTGCGATGAGCAGATTAATTGCTCGTCATGAGCACGTTAAAAAAGGAACTAACTACACTCGACTAGAGTAAGGCTAGTGGATACGTGGGTTGAGTTTGTTCGCTGATGGCCTGGTGGAGGAAAGTGTGGCTGCTGCACGTTCACAGTCTCAGTCTGGACCCGCAATTTGAATTATAGCACCTATCTTTGCCCCTTTCACACCCCACCTAGAGAACAGGGTTCACGACCCCTGCTACTTCATATGCCATGTAGCCACTATTGGTGGAGTTTCCAAAGTTGGGTGGAAAGGTGACGGCAACGCCGTGGCTGGAATATACTCCCCTGAAAAATTCAACCAGGGTGGCCGTCCGTTCCCATTGCAGATTTGTTACTAGGCTAATAGTGAATGACAACGGTTAGATCCTCCATTCTGCGCGCAGGCTTAGTCTCTCTGGACGGCGACATCGCTTGATCCCCAGTAATTACGGATCTAATCTACATGGAGGCAGGTGGTTTCATTTCCTTCTAAAATTAGGGTCTTGCTTATATCAGACTATTTGATCAGCAGAACTTGGAATCGAATAAACCACTACAAAGGAAGTAGGGTGATTAATGTGTGGAGATTGTTATGAAAGTTACTAATCTCGCCTCCGGGCTAAGTACGCATCCAAGAGGTTATGTTTCCAGGCTGGTTTCTTCCATGAATCCAACAGGGAATGATGACTCCGTAAGCTGCCAAAAGGGACCCCTCCACTCTTTTCTCATCACACAGAGCCAAGCACCTACTCTACAAGACAAGGGGCACCGTGGCCTGCTCCATGCCGCGACGCATATCCACCCATCCATAGCATCCCAGGCCCACGAGCATCAACAGCAAGTTAGGAATCATGGGGAATCGTAAGTTATGAGTGCGATCTTGGATGACACCCATGACAAGGGGATTGATCCACCCCGTGGCCAGGTCCAGGGTGATTTCCAGGCCAAAGAATTGCGCCTCGGCGTGTTTCGGGATCAGCGAGGCGTAGATGGCCCGGTTGTAGGCGCGCAGGGCACTGCTGGTGGACATGAAAAGGACTTGCTCGACCCAAAACTCGGCCTGGTGCTTGTAGCCAATGGGGACATGGGGGCTGATGCCCAGGCAGCCCCACAGGACGCAGACAATGTTGATCACCAGAAGAGTGTAGGCCCAGGATTTGACTGGCAGATGGAGACGGGGGTAGAGAAACATGAAGGTCAGGCTGCCCGTGCAGGCAAAAATCACGCTGGTGAATGACCAGACAGAATACACGCCCGAACTGCGGGAGAAGCCTGTCACTTCGAGGAACAGAGCCGAGACCAGCGTTAAATGGTTGCTGTATCCTGTATTCCAGAGTACCCAGCCGATGCAGAGCTTAAAGGCTTCGGAGTACCGCGGGGCGCAGCGGATGAGTCGCACCCAGTTGAGGAAGGGCAGGGTCAGAGCGTCGCGCTTTCGATCTAGTTTTTTCCCCTGCACGTTCGGGAGGAGCCAGTGGCCGACGATGGCGAACAGGACTGCAGGATGAGGGGATTAGCTGGACTCCCCTTCGTTGGTGACAAGGGGCTGGGGTTGGAGACAGGCTTACTTGTGATGCAGCCTGCGATAGTGATGGCGAGCAGGTAATTGAAGTATCCCACCTTGACGTATGAGCCTCGACCATAGACGAGGATGACGCCGATGATCAACGCCATGAGAGCCCCGACATTGCTCGAGACCAGGGCCAAGACGCTGACAGAAACCCCTTTCTGCCAGATCTTTCCCTCGGGGCTGTCATCACTGCGGCCCACCACTGAGGTTCGAAACCAGCCGGTGGAGCGCATGAAGATGGGGATGTA
Organism: Aspergillus carbonarius ITEM 5010; assembly: GCA_001990825.1. Lineage (NCBI taxonomy): Eukaryota > Fungi > Ascomycota > Eurotiomycetes > Eurotiales > Aspergillaceae > Aspergillus > Aspergillus carbonarius. The sequence goes on from KV907493.1 coordinate 148,892, forward strand.
GGAGCCTTCAATGACAGTGTAGATCCCTTGGACTGTGGTCAAGCAGCAGTACAGAACGGCCAACGCAGTTAAGTGGCTATAGTTCTGCGCCGTGAGGCCAGCAAATGGTAGTGCCAACAAGCCAAATAGGAAGATGGAAAACATCATCATGGTCTTGCGGTAGTCTGTAAAGATACGAGATCAGCATCCAGCAGTCTCCAGACTTGCGCAGCCAGCACCTACCAGAATAATCGGCGATGCCCGCGGTGAAAATTGCCAGGACGCCCTCAGTGGCCCTGCTGATTGCTCGAAGATATAACCTGGCGACTTTAGCAACCGGCCGGGATGTTGGCGATTGGGTATGTATCGCCAGAGAGGGATCTCACGTGTAACTGGCATAATCGATCTCTCCGGCTCCAAATTTCACCAAGCAGCTGATTTTGGTGCCCCGTTGGGGACAGGGCTTGTTGGATCCTGCTTGATGGCCCAAGGCATTGGCAGCGGACAAGATGGCAGCGGATGCATAGGTAGAGGACATCCCCGACGTCGGTCCGGTCTGAAAGGAGAAGACATCGTCAGCAGGCCGAGTTCTCTTCTGGCGCACAAGTTACGGGTGATGCTGACCGAAAAGCAGAGGACGAGAAACCCCCAGAGGGCCCGCTTTGAATTGAAACGGGCATGGCTGTGCGACTGGTCGTTGGTTTCCACTTCACCATCAACAATGGTCTGGCTGGGCAACAGGGTCTTGTGGCCGGTACTGTGCTGTTGCAATGATGCATGGCCTTCAAGAGAGGAAGAGTTTTGAGACATGATGGGCAGCCGCGAGAAGAACTGACGTTTAACGTGAAGGGCGTCCCATTATGGCACATCAGTTGCGCTGGCGGTGCGTTGATATACAGCCTGGATCATCTGGTTACTTTTCCGGTTGTCTTGCGCACTCAGTCCTCCTGCGACGACTGCGCTTGAGCCCCCGCTCCACGCAAATTCTGCTGCATGACTTGTTCTTGACAGGGCCAAGCATCCTGGCCAGCGAAGTGCGGCAATATGCGCCAATTCTCCCGTCCACCGGTCGTGGTCCGGGTAGATGCAGGAGTTGAGAGAATATGCGCAAATTATCAGCCCGCAGGATGCGGACCCTTGATTTCCACAGACAGGGTTCGGTTTGCCCCACTTGGCGTGAGCACACATGGCCAATGGACTGGAATGCAGACGCACCTCGAGGTGGTACCTTTGCTGCTATTAGAAGTCCTCCCAGACCATGAAACCAGCAGTGACTCAACCGTGATCGGACCAGGGGGGTTAGGGCTAACGTTGAGAACAGGCATTCCACCCACCATGCCCGACCAGCAGAAGCTGTCTCCCACAACGACCCCTGTTACCCAAGTGCAGCAGCAGCCCCCATCGTACACTGTGTTCTCGGAGGCGCGGCAGAAACTCATTCTAGGCTTGATCACGGTCGCGGGCCTCTTCGGGCCCCTAGCAGGCAATATCTATTTGCCTGCCCTGCCCGTCCTGGAGCACGCGTTTCATGTCACAAAGACCGAGATTGATGTGACTGTCACGGCATTCATGGTTGTTTTTGCCTTCGGGGTTGGTTATCCTCCCTACTTCGCGGCCCTTGCTTCCTCTAATTGACCCGAATAGCCCTTATTCTGGTCCAGCTTTGCGGACTGGAGCGGCAGGCGACCCTTATACCTGATCTCGATCTTGATTTACATTGCAGCGAATGTCTTGTTGGCAGCCTTGCCGGCCAACTATGGCGCCCTGATCTTCCTGCGGCTGTTACAGGCTTTTGGATCGTCGGCTGTCGTTTCGATGGGCGCGGGGACCGTAGCGGATGTGAGATTCTTGCCTTTCGACCAGTCATCCTACTAACCCCATTTCCTCTGGGTGGCAGATCGTCGAACCAAAAAAGCGCGGACGGGCAATGTCCTACTTTCTCTTCGGACCGCAATGTGGCCCCATCCTTGGGCCCTTGTTGGGGGGTGCCATCGCCGGAAACACCTCCTGGAGATGGATTTTCGGCTTCCTAGGTACGTCCATGAACTTCGCCATCCTGATGCCCCAGAACATTGTATTCTGGACTTCCTGAGCCTGTCTGACCTGGCATTCTCAGCGATTTCGGGTGCCGCCCTGTGGCTCGTCCTGTTGTTTTGCCTACCAGAAACCTTGCGGGCACGCGTCGGCAACGGCGGTCTGTACGAGGGCAGAAGCTGGATCCTGTGGCCTCCTCACTGGGCATCTCAACCGGCCGCGGAGAGCGCACGAGGACCCCTTCCTCCGAAGCCCACGTTGCGGGGATACTGGCGTCTGTTCTCTTACCCACCGATTGGCATTGCCTGCATGAATACAGCCCTCCTTTACTCTTCCTACTTTTGCATTGCCATCCAGCTCCCCACCGCATTGCAAAGCACCTACCACTGGTCGACCAGTGCTGTCGGCGCCGGGTACGTGGTCGTGGGCGTCGCGATGGTGGTAGGCTCCTTAGCCGGGGGACGCTTCTCGGACTGGCAACGGACACGTCTCGTGCTGAGAGTAGGCGAGGACCAAGTCACGCCCGAATCGCGCCTGGCCGATCAGATCTGGGGTCTCGGAGTCGCCTCAGCCGGTCTCATCATGTTTGGGTTCTTTGTACGCGATGCCGTTCATCCAGCCGCCACCCTAATCTCGACGTTCTTCGGTCGGTTTCTACCCCCCTTCCCCTCTCCGCCCTCATTATCATCCTAACATCTCTGCAATCCAGTTGGATTCGGCATGTCCTGGATGTTCGTGGCCTCTAATGCGTTTTTGACCTCCTGCGTCGCTCATCAAGCGGCCGGCGCCTTTGCCCTAGGAAACATGTTGCGCAGTCCTGGCGCCGCGGTTGCGGCTGTGGTGATTGGGCCGCTGGTCCAGAAAATGGGCTGGGGATTTTGCTTCCTCGGTTTAGGGCTCTTGAATTTAATTGGAGTCGGGGGCATGTTGTTGGTTCTGCGGGCCCAGTCACCACGATGGCGTCGGGAGAGGGATGCGACGACTCCGAGTCGGTGAGAACTTAGGCGAAGAGAGGGAACAGAATCCAGTAAGAACTATTGTCTATGTGATATTGCAATATCTGTAGAGAATAGTTTTATATTTATTCTCAGTATTTTTCTGCGTATCAATTTCCCCCACCTAGAGTGGCAAACGGCCAGGTCAGGTCAGGTTAACTGTTATACCTGACGGTTAAAAGGTTTTTCTACCTTAACCTGACCGCCAGGTTACGGTCAGGTTACGGTTAAGGTATAACGGTCAGGTATAACCACTCTACCCCCACCCAATTAACGCCATTGAAAAAAACAAGGATAAAGACACATTCGTGCCGAAATCAAACGTCAGTTCACCTTCGTCCAACATCCAATATACTCAAGTGAACCACCCAACTCACGAACGATTATACGCACAATACGGCAACACATCCCTGTAAACCAGGGCCTCACGCCGCGTCAACCCCAACCCACTAGGATCTCTTCTGAGAAGAAAGCCCTCGAACTGGGCCCCCAAGCCACCCAAACCAGCAGCTCGACTACGACGCCGCTCGAGCAATCGCTGGCACTGGTCATGGAGCATCCTGGCATGGACCCCCGCCCGACAGGAATGGACAACAAAAAGACAACACTGAAGGAAGAAGACGATGACGAATAGCAGGAATATCAGACGCGGGTGGGAAAGAAGAAGATCTGTCTTTCTGCTGTCGGTGCCGTGGGCGCTATATTTAGAGATGGAGACCGCACGTGGTAGACCCTGCCCATGGGCCCATGCCCATGCCCATGCCCATCCGACGCCATAGCGGTCGTAGGCGAGACGTTTTTGTGGATCGGAGAGAAGTTCATGGGCGGCGAGTACAAGCCGATATCGATGTTCGCGGGTGGCGGGTGATAGATTCGATGGGACGGTGTGATACCGGTCCGGGTGGTAGATCTTGACTAGGTTATAAAAGGGAGCTTTGGTGTAGGGATCGCTTGGTCGGAGGTTGAGGATGTTGTAGGGCGTTAAGTCCTGGGTTGGTGGCCAGGGGAGAGAAGAAGGGTTCGACTTGGCTGTGTTGTGAAGAGTTGAACTGTAGGTGCAGTGGAGGGGTGGATGTTGTGGACTGGGGTATAGGTGCTTGACTGCCATAATTGTGGATGTTAGAGATTTGCGGAATTTCATACTGCTTGTGATGATAATGTGGCTGAGACTCGGGCCCCGACCCTTTATGCCCTGGGATGGGAGCTTGAAGCAGGAAAGGGCGAGACATGCATTGCACCTTGGTTAAAGAATATCTCTGGTTATTCCATAAACTATAATCTAGAAGAACATATGAGAGCCGTGTCCTCATCCTGGAGGCGGGGGCAGAAGTAACTTATTCAATGCGAAGTAAATTTCCTGGTTTTACATTGTTGAGAGAGGGTTTGAGGGGTTTCTGGCTGCCGCGACACCACAGCTGCAGGGATGTGAAACTGATCATGCAGGTGAGCGTATTTGCGCACATATCTTCCGAGCGATTAAATTGAAAGGACTTCACAGATTAAATTAGATGCTCAGTGTCAGTAGTCATATGAGACATGTCTATATCTACACGGAAATGAACATATTGAATGAGAGTTGTGTCCTGGAGGTCGCTCCTGCATTTTTCTTTTTGATATCAACGCCTGGGTTTTATAATGTACCTGTGATTATATACAGCCACCAGGTTAAGGCCGTATCTTGTTATGTCACGTAAGTACATGGTGAGCATTGACAGAACGGGTTACTACCTGGTATAGGGGGACACATTGTGATCTTTTATTCTGGTAGAATGATGAGGTCTAAACCCCTACAATTCCATGCTATTCGATTTAATTCCTCGGTGTTCTGTGATATTTACTCGATTAAAATGATCTACTTCGCGCTGTTTTGAGTTATAACCGACCGCAGGATTCATGCTCAAATTGAGGATATCAGTAAGGTCCTACAGAATTAGTTCAGTTAGATAAATATAAGTAAAGCTGAGGAGTGGCTGTACGAACTGATAAATCTTTTGATGCAAAGTTTCAAGGCTACTCCCGGTCAGCCAACGAGAACTGGAATATTATTTGAGAGTTTACGCATTAGTATTGCAAGCCGCCTGAAAGTACCCTGACAGAGTAGCCAAAAAGGAGTGATAGACCTGGTTAGATATTTTGATGGGGACTAAGTTGGGTGCGCTTTAGGGTGAGCCGGCTATACTTCCCATGCTCGGCCATGAGATAGAAGACTAGAAACATGAGCACGTAGGCTCAAGCATAAATTACCAATAAGGGTTAGTTACCTAGGCTCAAGCTTCAATTCTTGTTGGCTTGCCTGGATCAACCAGCCGGATGGGACAGCTCTTAGATTTGCTTTTCTTCATGCAAGTATCTTGCCCCTGGCTCTCTTTGAAAAGTAGTTTCTCAAGTAGAACATCTATGTGACAACAGCGGCCCTTTCACTAGTATCATCACACTCTCCATGAACACAACTGGACGCTCATGAAACCTACGCATGGGTATTAAACAATTAAAAATCGAACAAAGTTGCAATAGTCTGAATCATCCATGAAATTGTTAATTGAATGTAGCACTGTAATAAAGAAACGAGAAAGGATCTTTTATCTGCTGTTTTTTTCATTTTTGTCACCAGCTTTGGGTGGTTCGCATTTACTAGCAGCAGTTTTAGTAGAGCATTAGGGGCCTGAGCCTCAAATTTAACCTTCCCTGATTTCCAGACAAGACCGCCATAATGTACATCGGAATGCCACCAGATACCAAGACCACGTATCATTGGCGGGGAGCTATCGGACAAGACAGACCTCGATAGATGGGCATGTCTAGTACGTTACATTCCTGGAGCGCGGGTGCCTTTCACAATTGATAGGAGGTTATTCAGAGGTCCGACTACACGAATTCATCTCATGGAAGACCAGACAGTGAATGATCCGAAATAAGTAAAATACTCAGAAGTGAGCATTAAATGACCATGAAGCATATGCAGTAAAATTAAGGTCACTCACCTTCTCTTTGACAGTTGCCGACCCAACCCCACATATCTGAGTCATGGCCTGAGCTCAGGGTAGGACAGGAGCTGTCAATATCTCACATTCCTCAGCAATCCTTAAACAATGAACATTATCAGATGACCAAACACCACATATAGAACGGAAAACCCCCAGCAAATCCCTAGGAATGCAACTAAAGTCAAAGCTGTGATCCAGCCCGAGTGAGGAGTCTAGTAAGCATTCCTGGAGACTGGAGGGCTTGACAGCTCTTAGGATTGGAATGTAAGTGCGTTCGTATTCTACGAGCATGAGGCAGGTTAGAGCGGTGACATAAAGGCGAGAACTCCGCCTCAAATATTTGATTGCCTGTCGTTCGTCCCACATGGCCAAAGCCCCCGGATCTCAAGTAATCTTGTTGGGGACTGCCCTTTGGTCCGAGTGATTTCCCCACCATGAAAGAAACCCCTAGGGAACAACAACGGAGTTCCGAGTATGTTCCGTTGATTCGACTCCAATCTACTCTGAGACATGCATTGCACTTAGCAAAACCGGGTATAGTACCTGCATGTCGACAAACATCAGAACAGGCCGCATTAACGTCAGCAGGGCCACGAACATCAGAATCGCTGTTGGCTGTCATCAATATGGGTATGTATAGGGCCAATGGAAAAATAAAATTTGAAGGTGATGAGCCGTCAGCAACATAGGAATAGCAGTGTACCGGAAGCTACACACACCATGGGAGGATATCCGCTTCAACCAGAACCTTGGTAGGATAAGCGGGGCGATCGACTGCGATCCAGGTGAGAGTTGAGTAGGCTGTGGATGTGGATGGATAGGGAGTTACTAGTTTATTTGTAAATCAGTTGATTGCGGGGCATTATATACACGATGGATAAGGTAATACATTTATGAAATCCATTGGATAATAGGTGCTTTCAAGCAAGAACGAAGCGATCGATCTTCGGTAATTCCCGCCGAGGAATGTTACCTGTCATGACAACCATCTGCTATCTGTCCCGAACCGACACCTGATCACAGACGGACAGCAGAGGGAGGAAACGCTGGGACCTTTCAGACCAGGCGCGAGAATTCTCCGCCGGTTGCCTAGGCGAGACCCACCATTCCCAGCGACTATTGGCGAGACGAGGCCGTGGCGGGCATCCAGTGGGCGATCTGGACGGGGAACTGGGAGCGGCCGATGCTTGTTCGCCCGCGCTAGTTTAGGGCATCGCTTACACGCGAGGGTTCCAATCTTGGGACTGGGAGGTGACCACGGCCCCGTCGGAATGACTCCGCACCGCAGCAGCAGCGCGCTGGTGATTGTGTTGTCGGACCAATTTTTCATCTCATATCACGAATCAAGATGTCGAGCGGCACGCTGTGGCATGGTGCAGTGGTAACATTCCCGTCCACAGTGTCGACACCGGCGCCGATCCCGCGGCGCCGACGGACTCCGGGGCAGAATCAGGGTTGCGACCCATCGTTATCACGCCAGTCGACACCAGCTGGTCCGGGGTGCGTTTGCAGAACCCGTTGGACCTATCACACCTTTCGTCAGGCTCCATCAGCCTAGATTAGCCCATTGTCACCGTCGCCGGTGTGCTTGCTGCGGCACGATGATGTTATTGTCCCCTCCGATAAGCAAGGGCGGCCAATTTCCGGCCGCGACTCGCCGGTTCTTATAATGCCCTCCTTGCCTCTCCAGCGGTCAGATTGGACAGACTCAGCCCCCCCCGTGCGATCTCCATCATGCGTTCCTCCGGCCTTTACACGGCCCTGCTGTGCTCCCTGGCCACCTCGACCAATGCGGTCGTCCATGAAAAACTTCCAGCCGTCCCTTTAGGCTGGCATCACCTTGAGGATGCTGGTGCTGATCATCAGGTCAGCTTGTCCATCGCACTGGCCCGTCAGAACCTCGACCAGCTCGAGTCCAAGCTGAAGGCCGTCTCGACGCCGGGTGCTCCCCAGTACGGCCAGTGGCTGGATCAGGAGGATGTCGACGCGCTGTTCCCTGTTGCAAGCGACGAGGCCGTGGTTAGCTGGCTGCGCAGCGCGAATATTCATCGCATTTCCCGTCAGGGCAGTCTGGTCAACTTTGCGACCACCGTTGGAAAGGCCAACGAGCTTCTCAGCACCACCTTTGCCTACTACCAGAATGGTCGGTCCCAGAAGCTGCGCACGACGGGGTACTCCATCCCGGATCATCTGGTCGACTCGATCGATCTCATCTCCCCCACGACCTTCTTTGGGAAAGAGAGAACCGGTGCTGGCCTGGCCGAGCGGTCGTACAAGCTCGAGGACCATCATGTGGCCAAGCGCTACAACTACTCCACCTGTGCCGAGCTTATTACCCTCTCGTGCTTGAAGGAGATGTACAACTTCGGCAACTACACCCCTAGCCCTTCGTCGGGCAGCAAAGTCGGCTTCTCCAGCTTCTTGAACGAGTCGGCTTCTTATGCCGACCTCGCCAAGTTTGAGAAGCTCTTCAACGTTCCCCATCAGGAATTTGCCGTCGAATTGATCAACGGCGGGTACAACGACCAGAATTCGTCGACGGCCGAGCTGACCGAGGCCGACATCGATGCTGAGCTGCTTGTCGGCGTTTCTCACCCTCTGCCGGTGACCGAATTTATTACTGCTGGCACCCCGTGAGTTGGACACCAGGTCCCTAGAACTAGAATCATGCTGACGATCTAGTCCTTTCATCCCCGATCCCGATGAGCCAAGTTCGGCCGATAACGAGAACGAGCCCTACCTCCAGTACTACGAGTACCTCCTGTCCAAGCCCAACTCGGCGCTGCCCAACGTTATTTCCAACTCTTACGGTGATGATGAACAGGTAGGCTGTCACTTCATCATCTATCTTCGACTGAAACTAATCGAACTAGACTGTTCCTGAGTACTATGCCAAGCGGGTGTGTAACCTGATTGGTCTTGTTGGTCTTCGCGGTATCAGTGTCCTCGAGTCCTCGGGAGATGAAGGTATGCTTAATCCTCCTGGCTGTACGTGACATCACTAATAAATGTCAGGTATTGGATCTGGCTGCCGAGCTGGAGACGGCACCAACCGAACCCAGTTCAACCCCATCTTCCCGGCCACCTGCCCCTACGTGACCGCAGTGGGTGGCACCCAGTCCTACGCCCCCGAGATCGCCTGGGAGGCCAGTTCTGGTGGGTTCAGCAACTACTTCGAGCGGGCCTGGTTCCAGAAGGAAGCCGTCCAGAACTACCTGGCACACCACATCACCAACGAGACCAAGCATTACTACTCGCAGTTTGCCAACTTCAGCGGTCGTGGATTCCCTGATATCTCGGCCCACAGCTATGAACCTCCGTAAGTACTGTCCTTATGCACAGACAACTGAATACTCATTGGAACAGGTATGAGGTTATCTGGTATGGCGACCGGTACGGATCTGGTGGTACCTCTGCCGCCAGTCCGATGTTCGCCGGCTTGATCGGCCTGTTGAACGATGCCCGTCTGCGCGCAGGCAAGCCAGCTCTGGGCTTCTTGAACCCTTTCTTTTATAGCCAGGGCTACAAGGCGCTGACTGACGTGACCTTGGGTCAGTCCATTGGATGCAATGGTATTGACCCCCAGAGCGACGAGGCTGTTGCTGGAGGGGGCGTGATTCCTTGGGCTCACTGGAATGCCACTGTGGGATGGGACCCTGTTACTGGTCTGGGTCTTCCTGACTTTGAGAAGTTGAGGCGGTTGGTGCTGTCGCTCTAAGCTGATTGTTTCTCGGGCCGGTTTATGAGATCTGTATAATTATGTGATGACATGTAATGTGAATGATGCGATCGTGATGACATTGCCTAGCCTATCTTTCATGACACTGTGTTTTTGCGAACCAACTTGCTGTCGTTCTTGCCGCCGGCCATCCAAACATGGATGTGAAGATTAGATGTGCTTTTAACAAGATTAAGAATCAGCAGCGGTAGTGATCTTTATGACTGTTCGGTGGATAGGCTACCAACCCCTGCATCTGTCCCAGCCTGGCACGGGCATTTCCCCGAGGTTCATCGCTAAGCGCCAGCATGGCTCAACCTCATCCCCCTCGTCATAACCAGCCAATCACTATGCCCTGCCTCAATAGCCCCTGAAAATCACATGTAAAACCCAACCACCTCCGAGACGAACTCACGGCTCGAGCCGCCTCTCTTCTACCCCTCAAGCAGACCTTTAACCACCGCAAGGCGCTATATCTACACCGGCGTTCCCGACACCCACCCTTTCTGCTTACTTTGCTTGTATAATTTGATAGCCTACTGATGATTTATATAGCGTCTAATATACAACTACCTTCCAAGGCATTCTTCTATACGTTGGGCCTCCTTCAGGCCCCTGTAAGTGGCTGTACGCAGAGTCACACGTAAGCCTGAGAGCCCAAAATATAAATGGAAAACCTCAAGCAACTAAAGTATCTCAAGCCTTCGAGGCTCTGCTAGTTATAAAACTAAACCTGTCCCAAAAATATAAGCGGAGCAAGAGGAAAGGGTGGTGTAGCCTGACCGATGTGGCTGTAGTGCGTCCCTACTAACCACCAACCCCTCAACGTCCCACGTAGGAGTAACCCTGCAAGACTTGCATTAGTACGGAGTAGCGTGAACGCACATACCGCCGACAAGGCTGAGCAAGAGCAGGCCCGGCATATGATTGGCGCGCGTCGCGACTCAGCCTTCGCCGTGCTTCCCAAGGCACTCAGGGACCTGTCATGCGAAGAAACTTGGGCGACAAGGCCGCGGCACTGGGTGTTTGACCGGGGGAGCCTCTCTTAAAGAGGGGTCCACGCTTACCTTTTTTCCATCCCCATCCCTTGTCTTCATTGCTCCCCAATCCTTCATCACTCGTGGGACATTCAAATAGACAAACACAATGAACGCACTCATTATCGCGATTCTTCGCGCCTTCCAGGTACTACCCTGTCCCAACCCTACCCACATCCAATCCACTTCCCCCCCTAACTAGTACACCATAGTTCATCTTCTCCATCATCGTCCTCGGCATCTCCATCTCCCTCGCCAAAGGCCAACGCATCGATGCCGTCCCCGCCTCCACCGGCTACGCAGCCTTCACCGGCGGCCTAGGCACCCTCGCTTCCCTCATTGGCGCCGCAGGGATCTTCATCGAGTCGCTCCAAACACTCATAACATGGGCTATTGATGGATTGGCAGGGTTGGCGTTTGTAGCCGGGGGGATTGTACGCCCTCTTCCACCACTTTGCATATTCCTTATACCTCATGCTGACAACCATGCTCAGACGTATGCCGTCCTCCTTCGCGGGACTAGCTGTTCCAACTACGAATCTATCTGGGATAATACTATCATTAGTGGCGGGTGTACTAAGATAGACAAGACGAAAGTATGTGGATACACGCCTTCCCCGGCGAAGAGTCGGTGTACGTCTGCACAGGCGGATACGGCGTTTATGTTCTTGGGGTTTGTGGTTTGTGTGGGTGTTTGTGCAGTGGTGTTTTTGAGGGGGAGAAAGGGTGGAGTGGGATATGTTTGAGTGACTGCAAGGATGAGGTATGTGATATGTGTTCTATGATGTCTAATGCGGTGGTGTTATATACTGTGGGTTGTGGCAAGTAGCAGTTCCATACATTAATTCAAGGTGCTCGAGTTATCATAGAGACAGCACAGTCAATCAATTTCCAATCTTGATACAGGACATATAGATGTAAAAGAGAAACCCTCACCTAAACCCACCCGACTTCCCATGCGAGAACGGACACGTAACCACCGCCCTCGATTTAATAACGTCAATATCAGATCTCATCTCCTCCACCCCCCTATCCCACTGTGGCTCCGGCCCAATAATCATCAAATCATATCCTTGAGGATGATAATGCTCCCCACGCGAACCAGGGACTTTACCTCCTAGAATCCTCACGAACAACGCCCCAGGTGCCCACTTCGACCAGAACCCCGGCTTCATATACCACGGCTGAAGAACCTTTCTATCAAAGTGATATCGTTTCGTCTCCGGATCGGCCATCTCATGCACCAGCCTAACAGCAGTCACCCGCGGAAGGGCAAGATACCGAAGAAATAACCTTCTTGCTTCTCGAACGCAAGCCAACACAAACAAGAGAACCGGACCAGGTGCCTCAAGACCACCCAACAGCATCATCAGCATCAACAAATCAACCTCTCCCAGCACCATAAGAAACAACTAACCACAGACTCCCCCTCATCCTCTCATCCAACTGCCCCCCCCCCTCAACACCCTCCGCACAACCACCCTCACAAACCCCGGAAACTTACCCATCGCCGCATCAACATAAACCCTCACATACTGATCATTCGTCGCGAGCGGCCGAGCAACCTGTTCTTCATAACGGATCGTCCAATCTCGCAGCTCCATTGCAAAATGCAGACCATCGCGCCAGCCCTCGTCATGAGAGGGGAGCGGATGGAAGGGAATCTGCATATCTTCGCCTAGATTCCTGTGAAAGATCCTCAGAGCACAGATTTCAACGTCAGTCAGTTTACGCCACTCGGATGTATTAACTACGTTCAGAATTTCAGCGAGACCGTCGCCAAGGGTATGCAGGAGTTCAGGGTCGGTGATTTTGTTGGCTTTGCGGTATCGGGCGTGTCTTATTATACCACGAATCAGTAACCCAAAAAAAAAACAGAAAAAGAACAACAAGAGACTGTATTCGACGAAGAACAAAACATCAACATACAAATAATTCATCCTCGCAACGGCCATACTATACCGATCTGCACCACGAGTCTTAGACTGCGTCTCTCGGAGAAGAATTTCCGTGTCGACGGCACGTTTCCCTGAATTACGCTTGTTGTTTTGGCCAGTTACGGCGAAGAGTCGAGACATGGTTGGGATGCCTCCTGTCTAGGAAGGAGACATTTCATTGTTCGTTGGGTGTTCGGAGGAGAAAGGAGGGGGTCGGACCTTGAGCAGGGCGATTTTTCGTGCTTTGTTAAAAAGCATAGGGGAATTCGAGCTCTTGTAATTGAGTGATGATTGCGTGGGCTTCTTGGCTGGTCATGCTGGATAGTTTTCTTCCGCCGTGGGTGATGGGGCGTTCGATTGTTTGCTTGCGATGGTATCGGAGGAGTCGGACTAGGGTGATGTAGATGATGATGATGAGGGTGATGGTCTTGTGGTGTTGGGTCCATAGGGCTTGGAGCCAGCTCGGGGGATTGGCATTATGTTTGGGTTGTTGTGGTGTTTGGCTTTCGTGTGGGAAGAATTCTATAATTTGCATGCTGGGATTTGGTTAGATTGGACGAGGAACTCGGTAAAGTATATTTCTAAAGGGTTGGGGGAAAGGTTGGGCAGAGCTCAAGCCGAGATTATCCTGATATTATAATCCGAGTTCAAATCCATCAGCTAGCCGAGTTGGCCGAGGTGGCTTGTCCCAACCACATCCGTTAGGGAAAAATTCGAAGAAAATAATAAGAAATACAATCATAGTGCTCAACTACTGGACATGCTACTAAGAAGCCAACGTCAAGTCTATCTCAACAACGCCGATTGAAATGCATCTTCAACGTTAGTTCGCCGGAACCCAGGAGCCCTGCCCAAGATAGCCATGCCACGAAGCAGTCCTGACTTTGTTAAAATTGCTTTGAAAATATAGGTGAGTGATAACCCACCTGTTATGAAAGACTCAAGGTCGAGTATACAGTGTGGTAATTGTGATGCGGATATGTCGAGCCCTGTAACTGTCAATTCTAGTCTTCCTGCCATGTGAGAATGACTTACTAGTCTGGGATATAACTGGGCCATCAACTGAAGTGCTACCAGCACATTCTAGGTACTCATTTTGATGTGCACTGGAGCCATGTACATCATCCAAAGAGCCACAGTCGAACTCAGCGACAACTGGAATAACACCAGAACCATCTAAATCGACACCCCTAGCTCTCAGATACCCCTCCACATCCCGACAGTCAAACCATTCGCCACCGAACCCACAAAGCTCAAGATGCCTCTGGGACTGGGAGTGATCGACAAATGGTGGATCTTCATAAGCGCCAGACATAGGTAGAATACCCAATATCCTCCGCGGTATCTTGGCTCCTGGAGGATAGATGGGCTTTCCCGCCTCATCCAGGGCCGGGTAGTGGGTTCCCGCTCCCCCCACCGAATAGAACGGTAGTGCTGAAATTTCAAGACTATCCCCTAGCGAAGAAGTAACTAGCTTCTCAAAGTAGGGATACATCTTGACCCGATCTCGGAAACAGGGAACAAGTCGGAAGATTCGGAAGACCTCCAACGGGTTAGAGTGCGGGTCAGTGAATACCCGGAAGGCATGCTCTAAGCTGGACCGCTTCAGCCTTCGGGTGAAAGAGCTTTCTAGGTACGAGTATGAATGGGGAGCATGGGCTCTGATGGTTTGACAAACCGGTTGGTGTAAATTCACGTGATTATGCGTAGCTGTCGGTGCTGCAGGATGGTTATGCCCAGCTTCTCGGGAACATCCGATATTGGATGGGAGAGACGCATGCGATGTGGGAGATTTCTGAGTGATAACTTGATCACCACCCATGGGGTCTGCAGATGGGCGTGGCACAGACGTCTCCGAAATCTCCCTCGATGAGAGGCCATCGCAGTTGGATGCTCCCATAACCTCGGCTGGCGGTGCAGACAGAAAAGATAGTATACCATCAAGCTCATGGATGAGTCTAGGATACGTATCTTTCAGAGTCGACTGAAGAGTGACTTTGTAGGCTTGAAGTAAATCTCCAAGTTTACCGATGCGATGTTCGAGTTCGGTCACAAGGGTTTGCGCTTTTTGAACAATTGCTTCCTTTCTCTGTCTATACATTTTCTGAGCACGTCGAATTTGGCCTCTCCGAGTCTGTGCGGGCGTCAGATGCGATCTCTCAGTTTTTCCATGTAGACGATACCTTAGACATTTTTGCGGCCCCGGGCTCATTGAGTCGAGGCCTTCCCGCCCTCCTGCTCGAACGTCTCTGTTCGGTTGTCGCTGGCTTTATCGATCGTATGGGCATTCTGGCTATGCAGTAGAGGACAGTCGAGCGATTGGAAAGGTGTTCTTTGCCACGAATACAGCTTTATGCAGGGGCCCAGAGTTCTGAAATCGGGATACCCCGATGGCATCTGATCGTCTCTTGACCGCTTACTTCACCGCATCTACATATGTCGCGGCGTTGTAAAAAACACACCATAGAACAGTTAGTGAGCAGCGATTCAGGTCTTAAAATAGTTAAGCCATTTATTATGCTTACGACTAAATCATGATGGTGTAAAAAACCACAATTGAGAAATTCCGCTAATAATTCTCTGATGTGAATCTATAGACCGGTTGGTTCTGCCGGCAGAAATCATATTTCATCACATGATTTCAGAGCTGGGTCTGTGATGGGGGAGTAACCACTTGAAACCGTTGAGATTTTCTTTTGCATTTCTCTTTTCCATCTGTTTTCCCTTTCGAGTCCTTTTTCCTACCCATAAACCTCACCAAACAGCAGGACAGGGTTGAGTGATTACAAGATCAACCCGGATATTACATCCACCGATCCCGAGCCGAGGTTTAGATCTGGTTGGGTAGTTGGGATTTCCAAGTAGACAACGTTGAGACATGAATATCTGAAGCAATCCTTTGGAGCATGTCTGATTTTAAGATGAGTAGTGAGTGTGAGACATTACTCCTCGATATTCACATTCAATGGACCCTCATCGGGTCTTTACCTTTAGTGAGGGGGGGCAACTATAAATACATTGCCCCCACGCTGCCCATAGTGAATGATCGTACATTCAGGAGACTCAGAGCTACCATTTCTCTACTATGAACAGGTGATCTCCTTTGTGATTACAATTTCCCCTTAGTTACACATTTTCGCCAGCTTATAAACCCAGGATGTCCATCCTCATGCCAACTACCAGATGTAGAAGAAGCAGAAAAGGAGAGAGATCCCGGGGAGCCCTACTATTCTTCTCCCATAATATTGCATTATTATCGTACTATTGTAGTGGGTACTCCGAATGATATGTGAAAGTCGACTTATCTCTTTTTACGAAACAATGTCTTGCCTGGGAGGCCTTGCTTGAGACTTTGTATTCCATAGCATGGCCTTTTCATGAAACCCCTGAAATCGGTTGAGACAGGTACTTTTGTGTTCATCCTATGAATGGGCTGTCTAGTGAGATCAGAAATGCACCAAGTGTGACCTGAAGTGGAATGGGAAGTCACTGAGATTTGGAACCTGTGCTCTTGGGTAATAAGCAGCTGCTCGCGGCTTTTCATGATTGCCTTGCCCTATGGAGTCATATGCATGACCTACTGGAAACTAAAGAGGCTTAGTGTGTATGTTTGAGAGGATATGATTTAGAAACATGCGATGTCTGTCTATGAGATGGTGGTAAAAACCTTGGTGATGATTGGCCGGTGATGGCAATCGGATTGTTAAACGCTTATGGCTTACGCATTCATCTCGAATACATGACCACAATCGAAAATCTCTATCCGCGGTCTTTCAATAGTCATACGGTATTCTAGATGCCAGAACCGGTCATCCGTCTACGCATCCATGAGCGATTATTCAGAATGGCTGATGACTGGCCGCCTTATAGTGGAGCCGGGCTGAGGACCCTGGGGGTTAATATCCAGCACCAACCCACCCCACAGCCCGAGTTCTCCAGGCCGCAACCCACCGAGTCTTGTCCCTCAAAGTCTCCACCAGCCAAGCATTGATAAGTGCCGACCATGGCGCACACACCATATCTTAGCAGGATGTCAGGCCAAAATACTGGAGATCCGTTGATTGCCAAGCAAAATGAGACTCCCGGCTGGTCACATCATCTGCGCTGCCATCGGCTTTGGCCTCTTGGGAGCTGCCAAGGGATTGGACGAGGGCCTCATCGCCATCACCGTGAACCTGCCATCGTTCGTCCATGAGTATGACCTTCATGCAAGTGACCTGAGTGCTGCCGCCAAAGCCAATCGGTTATCGAACATCACCTCGATGGTTCACCTGGGGAGCCTGCCTGCCGCCGTGCTCGCCTTTCTGTTCAGTGACTGGATTGGCCCGCTCTGGACAATGCGGCAGTTGTGTTTGCTCTGGATCATCGGTGCGGTCATTGTCATTACCTCCGCAGGGGAATCCGGCCAGCTCATTGCTGGTCGCTTCATCATGGGGTTGGGCATCGGCCAGGCGGGCATCATCGGCCCCATCTACCTCGCGGAAGTAGCACCCACGGCCTGGCGAGGGCTGCTGGTCGGCATTTACGCATCGTCTGAGTATATTGGGATTGTAATCGGGGTATGGAAGTATATCCTTGCATCTAGCAGTGACGCTCACCGCTGACATTCATAGTACTTCGCTGGATACGGTGCCTCTCTCCACCTGTCAAACGACAGTGACCGACAATGGATCATTCCCCAATCCTGCCAGATCATGCTGTCTGGTGTCTTGCTTCTCTTCTCTCTCGGCTGTGTCGAAAGTCCTCGGTACCTGTGCAAAACCCATCGCACCGACCAGGCCGCCCGGGCTCTGGGGCGCCTGCGGCGACTCCCCTCGGACAGTCCCAGCATCATGGACGAACTCCAAGTGATTCAAAAACAAGTCGCTGCCGACAAGACCAATGAAGGACGCTGGCCATTACTGGAGCCATGGAAGCTACTCTTCGGACAAGCCGCCAATCGCTCCCGACTGTTATTCTTGATATCCGCACAACTGCTCAGTCAATGGTCGGGAACAAATGCCATTACCAGTAAGTCCCCATCCTCTCTCCGGACACTCGCTCATACAATAAATAGCATACGCCCCCAAATTCTTCTCTCTTCTTGGAGTAACCGGGACGTCCGAAAAGTTGCTGAAAACCGCCATCTTTGGGGCAGTGAAACTCGCCGCGGCGCTGATATGTGCCTTTTTCTTCATTGACCAGATCGGGCGCAAGCGGTCGCTCATGGCGGGAATCACTCTGCAGTTGCTCGCTCTTCTCTACGTTGCTATTTACTTAACCGTCACGTCCTCATTGGGGTCGGACGCGCATTCGGAGGATGTCCACCGCGCGGCCATCGCCGCGATCGCCTCTATTTATGTGACGGGCATCGGGTACGCCTTTGGCTGGAACTCCGTGCAGTATCTGATCAACGCGGAGATGCTTCCTTCGTCCGTGCGGACGCTCGGCACGAGTATTTTGATGTGCATTCACTACGCCAACCGGTTTGCTTTGACCAAGGTACCACTACCCTTCTTCCTGGCATAGAGTAGGTGCTGATCAATCAGGCGGTTCCGACAATGATGTTAGCCGATGCACTCCAACCCAAGGGAACATTCTGGTTCTTTTTCGTGGTCGCATTCTTGGGATTCCTGTGGGGGATGTTTCTGTTGCCGGAGACATCGCGTAAGAATCTTGAAGAAACGAGTGAGATGATTAGATGAGATCTTGCGGATGTATCACTGCTCGATTCTCGTTCTCCAGTCCCCAAGCCACATTCCTTAATTTTCGATATTAACTACCACTACCATCTTCTCATCCTTGAGAAGGCACCGCGACCCTGGCTTGTCCAACTAAAAAGATGTAAAAATTCCAACCCATTTATCATTTATCCAAAGAATCCGTACACCCCCTCAATTCAAAAGATAGAAATAGTGTCCAAAAAGTAATCCCTCAACTTCACCCCCAAACACAACCTCAACCCCAATTCCCCACCCCTTCACCTAACACCACTCCAACCCCCGAAAACCAGCACCACCTGTAATCTAATGCCCCCCTGAAAAAAATGACATCAACCCTGTCCCAAACACCCCACTAGTAACAACCTGTAAATCTTACCCGTCCCACCCCCCCAACCCCTCTTCCGACAGGGCTGTAGGGCTGCAGCCCCACCGATGAACATAGGGCTGAAATGTACGGGTTTGGTTCTACCGAGGTGGAGTCTGTTGCCGGTTAGCCGTGACATAGTAGGTAGGTACCTTGTAGTACCTCCCTGGATGAAATAAATGTCTGATTAGTGGGATCGATCGATTGGCATCAAGGACCTTGATGGGAGGGAAAATTCTATGAGATGACGATAAAGACAATAAAAACAATGACGACGATGAATTAAAATAATATTAATTAATATTTCGTTCACCAGTCTGGATTGGTAGACTTATGCGACCGACCACCGGGTATCTTAGGGGCAGAGCACAACATTATTATTATATATAGTTACAGGCCGGGCAAGCGAACAAGACAAGACAGATTATGTATTGGTATGGTTTTTCAATAATCTATGTTCTCGAAACGAGGATTACTTCAGGTTTACCTGCGATCGTGATGTCAATCATCTGAATTATTAATTCTTGATGAATTCCCACACAACTCTAAAAAACTAAATCAAGCCATATACGGCGGAGGAATAGTACTACCTGATTCCAACCAGAGATCCGGATCCGGATCGGTATCCAAATGCACCCGAACGTCCTCACACACCGACAAGTCACTGTCCTGTCCGCGACGATCATAGGATACATGTACCGGGACTTGCAGCCCGAAATTCCCATCCCGGGATCCATCCACGTTAATTACAATGGAGAGACTATATCGTCTGGACACATACGGATGGGTAAAGGTAGGGGGGATGTACTCGGGATGGTCGAACGTGAAGATTAGATGGGCGGTTGATTCCCATGTCGTTTGATTGTGGGCTGTGGTCGATTCTGCGTCGTATTCAGTATCTTTTGTGAGTAGATCAGGATTGACACTGGGAGAAATGGGGGATGGGGGGGTTTTACCGGAATCAGAGACATCTTGTTGAATTTCCCAAGATGCAATCCTCAGTTTTCGAACCTGGGTGGGCCCAACTCGGGAGGTGTTTCCTAAGAGCCGAAAGTTCTTCAATTTGTTTGCTTCGCCTTGGGTTGGGACACGAGGTTGAGAAGTAACTGATAGAAACGTCGTCGCACGAAGGGATGTCTGGATCTTGGCGAAGAGGTCTGGTGGGTGATGATGTTTTGACGAAGCTAGACATTGATATGTCCATTTCAAGGGGATGATTGTAAATGCTGTATTGAGACAATGGAGATGCAATGGGGCGGGTTCTTCCGTTTGGATCGACAAGTGGTATAGATCGCGGCGGGATAAGAGATCGCGAATGTGCTGGGAGGAGTGAAGGGTATATTCGCGAGGAAAGTCGGTGATGCAGATCGGTGGAGGGCATTCGTGAGTCGGGGCAAAGGTGACGGGGAATTCATCCTCAGCGATACACCCGCTTTGGTCGAAGAGGCGGGCTTTGAGGCAGTAGTCGATGCGGCATTGGCCGCGCAGAGTGAGGTCGTTGGAGTCGTAGACGGACATGGGTTTAAAGGAGAGGGATGGAGGGAGGGGGAGGCCGGTTTCTGAGGAGGAGGTCGGGTCGGCGGTTTGGGGGATGGTGAAGTGAAAGGGGTGGATGAAGGTTTGGGTGGATGGGCAGGAGGCGTCGGGTTGGTTTGGGGAGAGTTCGCGAATGTCGGATGCTCGGAGCAGCTGGCTGTTGTTAATGTGGGTTCTAGCATAAAGAGAGGAACAGTGGACCTTCTCACAATGAGGTTCTTGGCCATTCGAAGGAGTTGGGTTGAGATGTTGAGATGGATGGATGTGGATAGCTTGCCTGGATATGCGAATTTAGTGTTGGGAGATATTGGGTGCTTCTGAGAGTCGTACCCTCGAAAGTAACCTCCACGAGATATTCTGCAGAAGGGTCGATGGTATCCTTAAGATTGTTTATGGAGATAATGACATCCCCATCCAGGTAGCCATCGGTGATAATGGGGTTGGTCTTGTCGGAGCTGGTTGCTGTGGTATTCGCGGATTCCGCATTTCGTGCCAATAACTGATTGATCTCAATATGTACTTTTGGTGCCATCTCGATAGTCAGTCTAGAATCTGATGTTAATACCATCTGTTGCGAGTAAGCATGGGAAGTTTATACTTTGCTATGGCCCGAGTAACTATATGGAGGCATCAATTGCCTAGCTGTGGAATAACAAGTTTCGAACATTTATATCACGGAAGAATCGCGACAGTGCACTGATGAGCTCCAGCATGAGCACGGCTGTCCGCCCTATTTCAGTCCCGGATTCTGGTGGCAAACGGCAATAAAGCCACGCACAGCGATCATCATGCGGGAAGCATTCCAAGCAGACTACGAGTCAATTGACACTAGCTTCTATACCTGAATTAAATTTGTGGGATAGCCGAGCTCTAGTTCTTCACGTTCAAAATATGCATCCAATCTACAGGCAATAAGCAATATGGAAACAGACCACGCTTTATACAGACACACCATCATGGAAATACATCCGATGATTCCGTGGAAACACGCTCTAGCGCCTTCTGGCGGAAACCCTACTCCGGACTCCGGAGACCCCCAGGCTTGTTATCTATTCCCAGTCGGGGAACGTCTCAACTCGCTGGGAGGCGCGCACGACCTTCCTAACCTGGAGCATAGAACAGGGATGGATTCCCCTCACGATAGGGCTGAAGGTGGAGCGAAACCATGAGGGATTTTCTTTCCCTGGTAGCCCCACCACGGAGATTTATCGCAGCGCTGCAGCGGACAGGATGCGCGTTCCGGATTCACTACATTATGCTAACTTCTGTCAGGTTAGCAGGTGGGGAATAGAACGTCAACTGTCTCAGAAGATGCAAGACCTGGCTTCTGAATTCGTCTCTTATCGCAGCCGACCCGAATCACACGCCCCGGAATCCTTTCGTATTCCGGGCTTCTCAACCCCATCCATCCAAGCTTTGGCTAGTCAATAGGACAAAAGCTTAGCATACGTGGCCACAACAGTCATGTCCGTGATTGGACCTGTGTAGGTGGGTCTTGTCGTGATGTCTCGCAAGTCAGATGGGGGATGCAGTTAGGCACCCTTCATTTCACAACGCGGGTAATTCAAGGTCGACTGTCGGTCTCGGCTAATCGGACCTGGACAGGTTAGGTCAGAGACTGTTTCCGGTATGGAGTAAAGCCACCTTATTACAATACGCAAACCGAACAATAAACCGAGGATGCTAGCTATCTACATATAAAATGGTCAGATTAATGGGTGGAAAGATGCGTGCACCGTAACGACGTAGTCGGATTAATATTCGGGACAGGTTAGCTATTTTGGACAGGATGCCAAAACTGAATCTATGGCCATTTTAGCTACCAAGTACATATATAACAAGCATGTTACAGAAGAGAAGACACTGAATCTCGCTATAAATCCAGACTATCAACCCTAGGCACTAGCACTGGCAGAGGGCATCGCACCAGTGGGAGCAGCGCCAGAAGACATGGCACCCGAAGGCGCACCACCAGAGCCACTGCCACCACCCATGGCCGCACTGTCGGAGTTCTCATGGCCACCAGTCTCGTCATAGTACGCAGCAATGCTGTAGTAAGAGTTGTCGGTGTAGTCGGCAGTCGTGTTGATGCCGATCTGGATCCAGGCGAACAAGCCGTCCTCGATACGGTCGCCGAGGTACAGGAACTCCGGGAAGGGGTCATAGTCGCTGGAGGCCTGCAGCACGCTCCACATATCGTCGGCATTGCTGGTGACATCCTGGGTGTTGGTGGTGTAGGGGTAGGTGTTCTCCACGGCAGTCCGCAGGACCTCGTTCCAGAACAGCTGGCCGATGTGAGCGACGCTGCCGGTGCCCACCTCGAGAGTGCCGTTGTTGCGGTTGATGGTCGAGTTGAGGTGAGTCAGGAGGTGCGTGTGGGTGGCACGACCGTCGTAGTGACCGGGGAAAATGGTCGAGAAAGTGACCACACCATCCTCGTCGGTTTCCTGGATACCACGGAGGTAGGTCGAGTCCCAGCCGTCCGCGGCGTAGTTGCCGCTGGTAGAGATACCACTACACAATCAGCTAATGAACTAATGATGGTCTGGAAAGAACCTACCTGTAGACACCGGTGGCGTTGGCGTTCCAGATGTCAACCAACGCCCCCTGGACAGGAAGGCAGGTGTTGACATCGATGTACTGCACCTCAAGGAAGACATCAACACCATCACAGTACTGCTCTTCGACAACGTTCTGGCGGATCACCTCACCCCAGACATAGTAAGGGCCGTCGGTGATAGTGGGAGTCAGGATGGAGCTGGTGTTGGCGCCGAAGATGTCTGCCTCGGAGGTCTCGGGGGAGAAGTCGACAAGGCTAGTCTTGTTGTGGTTGATGGCTTCCCATTTCTCCAGAGCGGCAAGGTTACGGCGGAACTTGTGAGAAGCTGGTCCTGTCAGTTATGTACCAATCCAGCGGCTGGTCACGTACCAGCAGTGATGCCCCGCTTGGCACGCAGCTCGCGAGCAGTATTGGCCCGACGGGAGATGGTGCGCTGCTGAACCTGCTTGGCCTGCTGGGTATTGGAGCAGGCATTGACACCTTGCTTGGCCCGGGCAGCCAGAGCATCGCGAAGGTGAATCTCCCGCTTCACGGCATCGTGATCATGTTTCTCGCCGGGATGGGCGAAGGCCAGAGTGGCCGCCGTCAGGGTAAGAAGCTTGGAGAAATGCATGGTGAGGTGAGCCGATCGAGTTGTGAGTTGATGGCCTCTCACTCATGGCTTGCTGCTAGATTTATATCGTCGAGATGGTTGAGGCATCCTCTATAGCCGCGTCATCCAGTCCCATCCAGCCTGGCTGCCGGTCTACCTCTCCGACGCACTCGCTCCATTCAACAAAGCGTGGTGTACCGTCTAGCGAGGGACTCGTCATCACGGACTCTGACGGCAGCTGGTAGTAATCCAAAGCCCTAACAGAACCGTCCCCGCTGGCCGGCCAAGGGCAGGTCTTGGCGCCGCGTACGTGGATCCGCAGCGGAGGATGGAAGCTCAGGGAAAGTGACCCTTGGCGGAGGTGATCGACAGTCGGCACGAATCAAATCCATCGAATTAGTACACATGAAATCTCTGACGTTATCAGATCAGGGATCCAGCCAGCGTTCGTACGTCTGGGGTACTTTAAGGGCTTGGCTGTGCTTCCGCCGGTTCTGTCTGGCGGGTTAGGGGTTTCATCTGTCAGGCCAAGCCCGCGATCTGGGTTAGGCCCTGAGCCATGTACTATTTCTGAACGAGGACTCGTAATCCCTCGGTGAGAGAAAGCACGGGACCAACTCGTCCTTGGGATACGGCAGGTTTTGCCGGTGCCGAGGCCTCCTTCCGACTGTATCGGGTGGATGCTTCTATTGGCGACGTTGTGCACAATATGCTGGGCTATGGGTCGGCTTCTCCAAGCAGTGCTACCGAGGCATTGGCTGTTTGAGCCAAGGCGCTGTCGCAACAGAAGTCGTTGCGTATAGCTTCTTGTCTTCCCAAAGCGGCAATGATTGCTGCGTGGAGCTGCCGCTTAGTCATCCCATCTGCCGAAATCGCTGGACAGCCATTTGTGGATATACTCAAACATTTAGGGCCGATGACGCGCCTGTCATTCGTCATCAGCGCAGGGCATCCCCATCGGGTCCGGATTTTCTTCCGTCCTTCGCAGACCGTCCGAGATCCAGTCCAGTCCACAGCCTTTCAGGATGTTTGCCTGCATCCAACCCATAATCTGGCGAGCGCGATGAGAAGGTTCGCCTACAGTTGACGAATAGACGCCCTCCCGTGGATGTAGGCCAGAAATCAAAATCGTTCCGGGATCCCATTGGGAGGCCGCTCATGTGGGAGCGGACAGTGGACACAGACTCGATGTACGGCCTCCATGCAAGAGATCAGTGGAAACTTGGACAATGTTCCACCCCTTGATGGCAGCCAAACGATTAATAATACGCAGCTGCAAACGATGAAACCCCCGTTTGTCTGGGTGGAGTGTCCCATGACAAACGCTGACCAGAGTGACCGACCCTGCGGAACGCCTCACCAAAGGAAAACTCGTCGGAGGGCACCAATCTCGTCCGAGGTGGCTTGCCAAACTATTGGGAATGCGCATTAGTGGCTCGCGTTGCCTAATATTGGGCGGAGATGTTGGGGACTCAGCAAAGTGACAAGACCCCGCGCAAGCTATCGGTGTCATCTTCCCCTTCATTCACTTTTGCAGGCTGTCAGATACCCACCATGGCCCCATCTCATCCCGGGTTCGACTTTCACGTCGCGGACAGTCTAGGTTATAGCCTTGACCATGGAAGTGCTGCAGCATTCCGCCTGAACGGATACTTTTACCTCTGGAAAGAGACGTTCGGCTTCAATCTCCATCCTACGATCGCAAAGGCCCTGCAGACGCCGAGTCCACGCATCGCCGATGTGGCCACTGGCACAGCCATCTGGCTGTTGGACCTGGCGAAAGAGCTTCCCAACGCCACCCTGGACGGACTGGATATGACTCTCGAGAAGGCGCCTGCAGCCGAGTGGCTACCGGCCAACATCACCTTGCGCGAATGGAACATGAACGACGAGGTCCCTCCCGAGCTAGTAGGACAGTTCGATGTCGTGCACCTGCGATTGCTCTTCATTGTGGTCGAAAACGGGGACCCGTCGCCAATCATCCGCAAAGTCACCCGGATGTTGAAACCGGGCGGATGGATTCAGTGGGATGAGTTGAGCCTTGCGGGGAGGCGAATCGTCAAAGCCAGGCCAGGCGTGAGAACGGAAGCATTGGAGTCGCTTGATCGGTTCTGGGAGGCCAACGGTCGCCATGACTGGGTTGAGCATCTCCCGGACCGATTCGAGGACGCGGGCCTCACGAAGACCCAAATCACGCATTACCGGCCCCTCCAACAGTATTTCAGGGCCGAGGGCGAAGGGTTTATCATGACATGTGACGAAACCGCCCGGACGCTGGCCTCCAAGGGCGAGGTGGAGGTCGCCAAAAAGCTGTTTGAACTGATTCACCAGGGGTCATTGGAAACCTCAGCTGGGGCCGCATACACAATCATCAAGGTGGTTTGCCTCGGTCAACAGCCGGCTGCAACTGGGCCTAGGGCTGTCTTGTAATGGCCAGAACGTTGCTCGCAGTCAGTGATGAGAGTGAGGCTCCGAGCAAACAGCTTTTGATGATTAGCGATCAAGATAAACCACTAACTTTGAAGGTATGAACATCAGGCAGATGGATGGAATGCTCGAGAGTATGGAATCTGGAGGTGACAATCAGGAGGGAGGTGGTGCAGATGCAACATATGCATGCAGAGTAACTCTGATGCCGACATGAAACTGTCCCATTATTGCTTCTCTTTCGCTGGAGTGGAAATACACTGCAGACAGGGTTGATGTAACACAGATCTAGAATTGTTGCCCAATCTAGTTACATGTCTATTCAGAACACGGGCTTTCATCGGTCTCACGACTCGCCAGGAGTTCCCACAGATGAGGTTGCAGAAATTGCCTTTGCAATCCCAACGTCTGCGCCAAATACGACCGCCAGTCTTCTTCCAAGCATCCCAGGTCCTTCTCATCAACGTCATCCAGCGCCTGCACAATCATGGAACCGAGATAGGTGTCCTCGTCCTCCAACGGCCGGGAGATTTTCAGCCATCGCGACCCAGGAATGGCATGGAGGATGTCGCCATCGATACACTGTCGTTCCAGCTCTTCATAATCATCGCTCCCACAGTGAAAAGAGCATGTCAGGAGATACCGATCGGGCCCTGCAACAGCCATCAGGTCAGGACAATCACCCTGCAAGTCCAAGACCCAACATACCCGTTATCCCGTTTTCGCTGTCTTCTCCGTTTTTCAACACGAAGCTCTGCTGGAATAATCGAGTGTCGAACTCTGCAATCTCCATACACGACTTGGTCGTTCCAAGGGAGGTATGTGTCTTGGGGATTCTGGCAAAACTTTCCGGCTGCATAAAGTCCAAGTCATCACATCGGTAAGCCGCAAGCCAGCGATATTGCTTGTCCGGGTGGATAGCCTCGTAGAATTCCCCTCTCGAGACGGATCCTGTTCGGAGGACATCAGGGACATGGTACTCCTGATACCATTTTCTAAATGCCTCGTCTTTGACAGTGGGATCGTTGAGTCGGGATTGGGCGTAGAGCCAAAATTGGGGAGCAGCCATGATGGGCTGTGTTCAATGAGATATGTATAAATGGTGGTCTGCCTGAGACAGAGGCACACATAACAGATACATATATCTGTAGGTCATGTCAGATATGTCTATATTAGGAAGCACAAGGGATGCCGGGTCTGGCAAGAATGTATGTCCTCTGGAGAAGTAGCCCCTGGCAGATAGCACGCAACGTCATGTTGAGGCAGTTCCAGGGTTCAGGACGCCACAAACAGGTTTACCAGATCTTGCATCGAATTAGTTGGGCAGGTACCCAGACAATGTCTGGTTACTTATGAAAGCTAGGGCCTGGGGCTGCCCTGAGTTCTCGGAAAATAAAGCCCCTCAATCAGGGCCATGTTCTGAGAATCGTAGGGTGGATCCAGAGGCACGAATCGGGTAATTCATGAATACAGCAATACCCCGTCTCCTGATGCTATACATGTTGATATTAAGCTCGAGTGTTTCCACGTCGGCCTTGCTCCATTCAAATACATCGGACTCCCACACATCACGCCAATAATTCTGCGAGTGAGAGAATCCACATATTATATTCTCATTGACTACAACCCGGTCGAACTCTTAAGCTGCCGACCCACACCGTCAGAGAAGTGATATATAATTTATCATGTTCCATATGCATGAAAATTGCACAACAACTCTAGATCATTGAGAATCAGTGTTACCAATGCTGATATCTTTCCAGTGACCAGATACAGAACAAATTACCGCAACCATTGCTCAAAGCGAGAACTTCTCGACCCTGAGCTGGTTCGGTTATAGGCAGTAACAGAGGTCCGCCGTGGTCGGGCTGGCCGATAGAATTAGACTTTCAGAAGATCAGCTGCAAACAGGCTGTTGCGACCACATGGACAGCTCCAGCCCTTTCGTAACCAAGGAATGGCCTGTAGCTTTGTGCCATTTCTAAGGTCAAATATTAGCCACAACCTGAAACAAGATACGGTAGTATCTTGTTATGAAGCCGCCGCATGTTTCTACTTCCTTAGACAGAGTGCAGCTGCAGCCCAGAATTGTCGACGTGATCTGCAGGTTATCTGTTCTCGCCTCCAAAGATAAGACATCAATTCGGTATAATGTGTTGAGATACCTAATCATACGAGCTTCGTTACATACAGCGTTGCTGAAACTAGGAATCTTAATAGAGGGATAAGATAGACCCTTACCTCGAGTGAATTCCTTTACCGTTATGGACTTGTCGAAGAATGCGACCGAGGAGATAGTATTGCATTTGACCAGCATACGAGGAATAAGCTCAGGAGATGAGAGACAGCTTACACCAATCAAACTCCTTATGAAGGAAGGCGTTCTTCGCTGACAGGGTTTACTCTTGGCTCTGCGCGACACAGTCTGACCTCCGGGAGTGGCTGAGATGGACGCCATGACTTTCTAGCTGGGAAGATCGTTGAAGGTAACGTGTAGAAGGGCCTACAGCTGGGTTTTCTTAGCGCTCCATATCGTTGGCTTCAGTCTTACCATAAGTGTAACCAGTCTAAGTTGTGTTCACAACTGTTGAGCGTCACACAACAGAACAAAGGACTGATCCTTGATGGATTGCCTGGTATAGTTTAGCCTGCTTGGTCAGTTCCCTGTGCTAGGTCGAGTGTTTCCCCACTGTATGCCCAAGGACCTTAATTTCCACGCGACGCAGTTCAAAATGGAACGCCTCTTGGTAGCCGGATTTCTCACCGGCATCGACTCATACTGGCAGCCTATTTCCGAACGTTGCGGGACCCAGCATGAGAAGAAGTTGGCTCGGTCTTACGCTCCAGATATGAACAATCGCCCATTCCTTTGCCGGGTTAGGTTTAGTATGGCTGCTATTGCATTTTCTTTCTGACTCATCTATGATGCCATGTTAGGCGCCCCGCCTCCGAGCACATGTATCAGCACTCCTCAGGCCAAGACCACGGAAGGTTCACCGTCAGCCTTATGTCGGTCATCTGCGAAAGATCATTTCCATGTGATGGGAGAGGAGAGGCTGTTGCACCTGGGCACCCGGGTTAGACCACCCGGACGAGGGTTGGGGTTTGTCTGCGATCCCGCACGGCTGCCGGACCTGGCGGCGATTGGACCACCGGGGCTGGGCGCGGTCATCTGCAAGCTCCAGGAGCGGGTGGAAGCTTTGCACGGCGCGCCACGTCGGATGGATCGGCCGCCACCTACGTCCCCTCCAGCAGACGGCTGACTGCCAAGGGAGCCAATGCGACATAAGCAACCAATAACCCGGTTTCCCAGGCGGGTATTCACTTCCCCCCCATCCTATAGCGTCTCCTCCTTGCGGCAGATCACGTGGTCATCGGGGGAGGCCTCAGGCGGTCCCCCCGCCGCATTAGGCAATCCAGCCCCAATTCCCCCCAACTCCCCCCTCAAATCCCCATGAAACCCCATGAAATCCCCCCTCGCCCCCCACAATATCACTGCACTAACGTCGCTAACCCCCGGCCGGCTCACGTTAGCCTTCCATAGCGTGGGATCCCACTCCATCCTAGCCCGTTATCAGCATGGGGATTGGGTTGGGTCGACCCACGGCTGTCTCGTGGTCCGGCCAGTGCTGGGGTCTGTCATCTGAAGATTCCTACCAATCCCCACGGGGTTTCCCCAGCTGGGGATCTGCCCTCGAGTCTGTCAGTCGCTGCCCAC
This sequence comes from Aspergillus carbonarius ITEM 5010, assembly GCA_001990825.1. Taxonomy (NCBI): domain Eukaryota; kingdom Fungi; phylum Ascomycota; class Eurotiomycetes; order Eurotiales; family Aspergillaceae; genus Aspergillus; species Aspergillus carbonarius. Next base: position 178,475 of record KV907493.1, read on the forward strand.
TGGCTCCATCCACGGTCAACCATGTCCATCTCCTCCATCTCCGTCCGGCCCATAGCGCCCGACCGACACCAGTCTTCCAGCCTTGGTGCTCACCCAACACCCCCCCTCTTGGCCCGGCCATCCCCCATTCCCTCCTCCAATGACGCATGGAAGGCCATCCTGGTCGCACGCAACCAATCCCATCCAGCACGGTGTGCCCGCGCCGGCCAGGATGTACCGGAGCCGGATGGTCGAAGCCTTTCCAATCCAACCAGACGCGGCTGGCACCGCGTAGCGGTCGGTATATGCCGCATCGAGCCCTCATCCTGTCCATCAAACTCTGTCCCATGCGCGTCGGCGAAATGCCGTCCTCTTACCATTTGACGGTTGCACGACGGGGATCCACTGCAGAGGACCAGGCCCTCCGCGAGATCCGATAAAAGCTGGGAGTTCTCCCACCCCCGGGGTTGCTCCTGAAGGGGAGGTGAAATCTGCTCGTCCATCCGCCGAGTTTAGAGTCTTGCAGCTGAATTATGTTTTTGTTGGCCTCCAAGCCACCGTTGTGCAGAAAGTTTAAGGTGTCGGCCTTTCGATTTCTCTCCATCACCTGAACTCTCCCCTCCGTTTTCTGCTCGAGGTTGATAGTCTCCGCACCTCAATTATCAGGACAGTTCGGTCCCTGCATCATGGATACAGGAGAAATCACAGAGAAGGCCGTCAACAAGGCCGAAAGCCCTGCCAGCGTCGAGCATGCGGAAAAGCCCCATCGACACGATGTCTTTGATATCGAAGGTCGGTCGGGTGGTCTCAATGCCGTGTTTGAGAACCCCCTGGCCGGTATCCCCCGGGAGCAGCTGCTCACCGACGTGGAGAGCTTTTGTCGCCAGTACGGCCTGGAAGACCACTTGGATAATTTCCGCAAGGGTGCCCTGATTTCGCAGAATCCCAAGGCTGCCTTGGACCTCCCCGACCTGACGGACGAGGACAAGGAGATCATCCGGCGGGAACAGACTCATAAATGGTCGCAGCCCTGGCAGCTTTACTTCATGGCCGGTGAGTTCCCCCGCCCCCATCACGATCCCTAGCATCCTCATGCTAATACCCTCACAGCCATGTGCTCTCTGGCCGCCGCCGTGCAAGGAATGGACGAGACCGTCAACAACGGCGCCCAAGCCATCTACCTCAAGGTAAACCTCCACCCCCCCCTTCCACCTCACCTCACTCCCCCCAGCTAACCCCCCCCTAGCAACTGGGAATCACCTCCCCCCGCTTCTCCGACAGAATGCAAGACTACCTAACCGGACTTGTCGTCGGCGCGCCCTACCTAGCCTGTGCACTCGTTGGCTGCTGGCTCACCGAGCCCCTAAACCGCTACCTCGCGCGCCGCGGCACCATCTTCCTGTCGTGCTTCATCGCCGCGGTAGCCTCCATCTGGGAAGGCGTGGCCAACTCCTGGGTGAACCTGTTCATCGCGCGCTTCGTCCTCGGCCTCGGCATCGGGTCCAAGTCCTCCACGGTGCCCGTCTACGCCGCGGAATGCTCCCCAGCCCCCATCCGCGGCGCCCTGGTGATGATGTGGCAAATGTGGACGGCCTTCGGCATCATGCTGGGCAACATCATGGGCGTGGCCTTCATGGGCCTCTCGGCCGACCTCTCCTGGCGACTGATGCTCGGCTCCACCGTCGTCCTCCCCATCATCGTCTGCGCGCAAGTCTACCTCTGCCCGGAATCCCCCCGCTGGCTGATCCAACACAACCAAATCAACAAAGCCTTCACATCCTTCCGCACCCTGCGGCCCTCCGACCTCCAAGCCGCCCGCGACCTCTACTACGCCTACATCCAAGTCGAACTCGAACGCAAAGTCAACACCGGCAAGAACTTCTTCACCATGTTCGTCGAACTCTTCACCATCCCCCGCAACCGCCGCGCCACCCTCGCCTCCTGGATCGTCATGTTCCTACAACAATTCTGCGGCGTCAACGTCATCGCCTACTACTCGACCACCATCTTCGAAGACTCGGGCTACAGCACCCAACAAGCCCTCCTGGCCTCCATGGGCACCGGCATCCTCAACTGGGTCTTCGCCCTCCCGGCCTTCTTCACCATCGACACCTGGGGCCGTCGCAACCTCCTCCTCTTCACCTTCCCCTTCCTAGCCATCTGTCTCCTCTGGTGTGGTTTCTCCTTCTGGATCGACCCCGATGACAGCACCAGCAAGAAACGCGTCGCCATGGTCACCACAGGCATGTATCTGTTCGAAGTCTTCTATTCCCCGGGCGAAGGTCCCGTCCCGTTCACCTACTCGGCCGAAGCATTTCCCCTACAGGTTCGCGAAGTCGGAATGTCCTGGGCGACGGCCACAACGTGGTGTTTTAATTTCATTCTGTCGTTTACCTGGCCGCTTCTGCTGAGGGCGTTTAAACCTCAGGGTGCTTTTGGGTGGTATGCGGCGTGGTGTGTGATTGGGTGGTTTTTGGTCTTGTTGTTTGTGCCCGAGACGAAGGGTGAGTATTCATTCATTCATTCATTCCTCCTTACTTTTTTTTTTTTTTTTTTTTTTTTCGCGCTTCGATATACTGTTCTTGTCTTTGTTATGATTCTGGGGGTATATGTGGACTGTATACTAACGATAAATAGAACTTACTCTCGAAGAACTCGACCAGGTCTTCTCTGTTTCGACGCGGAAGCACGCTGCCTATCAGCTCAAGAATGCATGGTGGCATTTTAGGGTTTGGGTGCTGAGGCAGAAGTTGGAGCCGTTGCCGAAGTTTTATGAACATGCGGAGGAGTTGGCCGAGGGGACGGTGCAGGGGGAGAAGTAGTTGTGATTGGTTTGTGGTGGATCGGGGTGTTATAGAGGTAGTTTGTGTTTGAAGGGAAGGGTGTATGTAATCGGTAGTGATGGGGGTAGTTGTTGATAATGAGGATAATGATTTGTTGCTATGAAGGGTAGAATTTAGTGATATTCACTGGTAGTTATTGACTGGTTAGTTGTGTAAGAGCACCGTCGCGTCATGACTGTTCACTCAGTGATAAACATGTTCTATTCGCTGTTGGAATATGTCTGGTAAGATGTAACAACTGAACAGTGACAGTCAAGGCTAGGCGTATTATAGAATATCCACCAATCCAGTTACTTTTGTAATCGATGATTTTTTCTCAAGGGCGATATCGCCTCAGGATAAGATGGACACCAACAGCCAGAGCGGCAAAGCCAATACCTGTTAGGAGGATATGGCCACGTGGATCGTTGTCATCGTTCTGTGCTTGATTAGCAGCTGATGGTATGTATCTTCCTATAGCTTACCTTCTCGTCCGGGCTCAGCTCCTTCAATTTACCAAATTGTTCCTCCTCATAAGAAACCTTGGTATCCTCCCCCAGCTCGACATAGTACTCTTGAAGCTGTTGCACTTTAATCTTGACAAAGTCCTCACGCGCCTTATGCATCTCGGGGGTAGTAGTAAGACCATGCACTCTCTCCGCTATGGTTTCGCTCGGACCCCAACAGTACTCATCAAGGAGATCCCAATATATCATATCGACGGACGGGACCATCCGACACGCCAAATTGAACCACGCACTTCTATCCCGAATTGACCGGCGCATTCGCGCTGAGAGTCTATCTTGTGAAGAGGCAATACCACTCTCTGCTTCCTTCTGTTCCAGACACTGCAGGAAGATCTCTGCCTTTGGCAAAAACTGGTCAAAGAAAGCATCAACTCCAGAATGATAAATAATCCGATGCGGTCGTTCCAGCAACAACCACCACGGAATACTCCCGGCGAACTGGGCTGGAGCTGCATAGCTGAATTCCCAGTCGATCACACCAGTGATCTGAAAGGAATCATTTACCAAGACATTCCCAGGACAGAGGTCATCACAGAACAATTTAAACGGGTCGTGATTATCTTTCTCGGACAGGAAATTCAACGCGATAGCTTTCATCAAATGACGACAAGCATATTTCTCACGACAGTCTGTAGAATCGTAGATACTATTTCGCTGTTGTTGCAGATGCAGTGACTGTAACTCGAGCAAAGCAATAATATAATCTGCAGCGCTACTGTAAAACTTCCTGGGAGTTGAATCAACAAGCCCGCACGTCCGGACCAGTTCATTCATCGCAAGGGTTACAGGTCGGTGTGTGATGCGCGACTCGCCGGTGCTTTCATCCCGACCAAGACTGCCGATGCGATCAAAGTCGAGTTTCCACAACTCTAGCAGAATATGCGCCATTTGCGCATACATCGACTTGAGTACCCCCCCGTCGATAGCAGGATCCAGAGCTTCATCTTGATCCGATGAACCGTCTTTTCGAAGGACCTCCGACATCTTTCTCCCCTCTACCCACGTCATGATAATATATGACCCAAGACCAGTGGGATTCTCATCGGCTGTTCCATAGCCAATCACTCGAGGCACGGGAATGGATGTATGGTCTGCGATGTATTTCATCAGACGCGCTTCACCGCGAACCTTTTCATCCGGGAACATGGACTTCCCCGCGAGTGGAAATCGAATCAGCCAGTCCTCGCCATCATCGTCCCAGTGAAGGCGGAAGCTGAAGTTGAAGGAGCCGCTGTGCATGGATAGAAGGAGACAGTCATCGCGCTGGCGATATCGGTTGGCCAGGTCACAGATGCCCCTGCTGGAATTGGAGCACCGATTCACCCATTCTTTCTTCAATCCTTCGAAGTGGGATAGTGCGATATCATCGAAATCCATAGATCAAATGAACAGGTTATCTGAGATGGAAGGGGGGTGTAGAGGAGTAGAAGCGGTGGGGAGGTGAGTGGCTGGACCGCTCTCCGATGTTTTGACGGTCACCTGAGACGCGCAAGGGTCAATGAGGAAGGCCCGTATCTCAGCAACCAGCCCCGGGCTCCCGTTATTAACATCGGGAGACAGGGCCATACTCATATTTGATTGAATCTTGAGGAATAAATGAAGTTGCTAAATGTGGTTCGGAAAACTCTACGTTTAATGTTGCTCTGAACCCTGACGCCGAATCTCGTATGGTAGTATCTAACCCGCCCGACAGGAATATTATCCATTCAATAAATCTATATGCTCTATAATTTCCAAAAACAAGGTCTATAGTAGTCTATCCCACATTATATCTAAGCAAAACCAGGCTTGGTCATCTTGTGAACATAATCCTCCATAAGCTTCTCCTCCTGAGCAATGATCGGCTCAACCACAGTCAAACCCCGATCAATCTCCGTCTTCAAGCGCTCCCACTCATCCGACTGCACGTCAGAACCAGCCTCCTTCCGCAGAACAGCATCGCCGTTGGCATGTCCGTTCTCAACCCCAGTGGCGTGGCCATTCGCCTCCGTAGCGAACAGGAAAGGGGTGTATCCCGCAGCCTCAAATACATCCTTCGGAGGAACCGTGTACCGGCCCTTCTTGAGCACATACTTGCTCACAGACACAGCATACAGACGCTTCTTCAAGACCTCGGGATCGTCCTGGCCCTTCTTTCCCTTGCCCGGCTTCAGGAAATAAGTGACAATGTAGATCCACTTCTGGTCGAAACTGGCGACATGCGACTTGACCTCGTACTTGGTGTAGGCTGGAATCTCCCGCTTGAAGTTGGTGTACACGCTGCCGAGAATGAAACCCAGGAATCCTTTCTTTCCTTGCGCGTGCAGGCGTTTCTCCAGCAGCGCGGCACCCTTCACGACAATGTTGGACATGAGAGCGGTACGGGAGACATCGAGATCGGAGAAGTAGGTCGAGTTGGACTTGTGCATGTTGAAGTCGAGTTCCATAATAGGGGCGCGAGAGAAGATGCTGACGGGCTGAAGGACCTCGGTGCAGGGGCGGGCGGGCTGTTCGACGGCGGGGGTGATGAGGTAGCCATGTTTGAAGAAGTAGCGGTAGACGCGGACCTAAGTTATTAGTTGATGCCATGCACATCATGGAGGGTAATACGTACATGCCACACAATGGGGAGAGTCTTCAGGTTGAGCAAAGCAAAGCAGATGGCGGCTGCTTTCCAGAAAGTGACGGACTCCCACAGGGAGCACGCCAACGAGCGAACGGCCTCCATGAGATTAATAAAATGAAATGAAGGAAAGAATGTATAAACAAGAACGAAAGGCAGTCTATGCAGAAGATCAGGAGCAAAGCTAAGATTCCAGAAAGCACGAAGAAAAGGCGGAGCGGAAAAACCTGCCGTGGGGCGTTGGGCCGATTAGTGATAAGCTCCGATAAGCTTCAACCGAGGCTCGTCCCAAAAGGGGTGCTGGTCCGCGCAAACTTTGACCGACTTTCGGATCCACTGCTATTCTTAGTCGAGTGGTGTCATGGCCTGGTCCGCTGCATTCCGAGGGTAGCAGGCATGGACTCCATCTTGTCGATGCCTGTAGAACGGCGCATACTCCGTACCTTTGGCACATAGAGCATCAGGAGTGATGCCTGCTTGGCCTCGTTCATACCACCATCCTTGTTTGCTTAATTGGTTGGGGTTCATTGAACTCTCGTAAGTGCAGATGATTGCTGCTCAACGATCTTTCATCAGTGTTGCGGGCGATCTGAAGAGTAATATATTGTCCTCAATGCGTATCTGACCTGCCTCTGGCCTGAATAACATTGCGATAACGCACTACCTGCGACTTGATGGCATCAGGGGGCAGTAAACATGTCGGATAGCAATGTGATAGAAGCCAACTCTTCAGAGTTCTTCGCAGATAGTTTAGGCGGACAGGAGGCAAAGAACCTGGGAGACAAAGGCGAAGACAAAAATCAAAGGCGGCCCCTGCGGACCTTTAGTGTTTCCTCGCCTCCGCTATGCCTAGTATCACACGCCGGACATAATCAAGTATGTATTCTCCGCGGGCCGAAAGGGGTGGCATTCTGCAACCCTAGATTGATTACCCCGCAATCCCACCGGACATGGCTGGTCTCCTGACGTGACCAGGATCGGGGTGAAATTACCCGATGGTGCAATTAATAGATTTCTTCCACCAATCCCCCAGCGTATGGACCTCAGTCAGGGGCACTGTCGTGATTGCACCTGCATATGCGTGCAATTCTGCAATGAACATGCACGCCATTTTCCGTATCCTGTTCATGGTTCCTCGCGTGGATAATGGCGGGGAATTAAGCGAACGGACGTTGCGCTCGCGAACTTGGCAGTGTAATCGCATATAAAAGTGAGAAGATGGCTCAGGTGCTTAGGCATTGCGACTGTTTGCCAACAGCCTTCTTCCACCATGAAGTTGCAGTTTCTGCTGTCATGCTGGGCGATTTGTGTCGCCCAGATCCGGGCGACCACAGATGGTCTCACCGACCTAGTTTCCTGGGACCCTTATAGTTTGACCGTCAATGGAAATCGCTTGTTTGTCTACTCTGGAGAATTCCACTACCCCAGATTGCCGGTTCCGGAATTGTGGTTCGACGTTTTTCAGAAGATGCGCGCCAATGGCTTGAACGCTGCGAGGTCAGTTTAAGACAGATCCACCATTCCAGCCCTCTTAAGCAGTCGAAGACGCGAATGCTGATATCGTAGCCGTATAGTTTGTATTTCTTCTGGGACTATCACTCCCCGATCAACGGAACGTACGACTTCGAAACCGGTGCACACAATATCCAGCGCCTATTTGACTATGCAAAAGATGCCGGAATCTATATCATCGCGCGGTTAGACCGTCCATCTACCTTACTTGAATCCGAACTGACATGACTAGTGCCGGGCCATACTGCAACGCCGAGTTCAACGGAGGCGGTCTGGCTCTATACCTGAGTGACGGAAGTGGTGGCAAGTTGCGAACAAGCGACGAGACATACCACCAGGCGTGGGCTCCTTGGATCGAACGCATTGGCAAGATTATCGCGGCCAATTCCATTACCAACGGTGGTCCGGTCATCCTCAATCAAATCGAGAATGAGCTTCAAGAGACGACCCATTCTGCCACCAATACCTTGGTTGAGTATATGGAGCAGATTGAGGAGGCATTCCGAGCTGTCGACGTGGACGTCCCTTTCACCAGCAACGAGAAGGGTCAGCGGTCTCGAAGTTGGTCCACTGACTATGAAGATGTCGGCGGCGCAGTCAATGTCTATGGCTTGGACTCATATCCCGGAGGTACCAGTTGTACCAATCCTTCCACGGGATTCACAGTTGTGCGGAACTATTATCAATGGTTCCAGAACACCAGCTTCACTCAGCCCGAGTACTTTCCCGAGTTCGAAGGTGGCTGGTTTTCTGCCTGGGGCGCTGATGCGTTCTATGACCAGTGTACGAGTGAGCTGAGCCCACAGTTTGCAGACCTATACTACAAGAACAACATTGGTCAGCGGGTGACAATCCAGAACCTGTATATGCTGTACGGGGGTACAAACTGGGGTCATTTGGCAGCCCCCGTTGTGTACACTTCATGTAGGTCTATCACATCTCGAATTGGAACCACGCTTACCGGATGCAGACGATTATAGTGCGCCCCTCAGCGAGACCAGACAGATCAGGGACAAACTGAGCCAGACAAAACTCATTGGCCTTTTCACGCGGGTATCATCTGGTCTCCTGGGTGTGGAAATGGAGGGCAATGGTACCTCCTACACATCGACCACATCAGCATATACCTGGGTTCTTCGAAACCCCAACACGACCGCTGGCTTCTATGTCGTCCAGCAGGATACCACCTCTTCGCAGACAGATCTCACGTTCTCCCTGGATGTGACTACTTCTGCCGGGGCTTTTACCCTGCCCAACATCAACCTGGAAGGCCGCCAAAGCAAGATAATTGCAACGGACTACCCGCTAGGTCACAGCACGCTCCTCTATGTCTCCACTGATATTGCAACGTACGGAACCTTTGAAAACACGGACGTTGTGGTGCTCTATGCGCGCGTCGGACAGACTGCCTCTTTCGCATTCAAAAATGCGACAAAGCTGACCTTCGAGGAATATGGTGTTCCGGTGAATTTGACCAGCAGCTCGGGGAACCGGACTACTACATCATACACGTATACGCAAGGCAGTGGTACCAGCGTTGTCAAGTTCTCGAATGGAGCCATCTTCTATCTCCTGGAAACAGAGACTGCGTTCCGTTTCTGGGCGCCCCCCACCACCACAGATCCGTATGTGACAGCGGAGCAGCAAATCTTTGTGCTTGGGCCGTACCTGGTACGGAACGCCAGTCTATCAGGAGGCACCGTGGACCTAATAGGAGATAACGACAATGCCACGACCGTGGAAGTATTTGCCGGCTCCTCCGCCACTGCAGTGACCTGGAACGGCAAGGGGGTTGCCGTGAAGAAGACTGAATATGGCAGCCTTGTCGGGTCGATTGGTGGCGCTGATAGCGCAATTGAGCTTCCCACTCTGACTGGGTGGAAAGTTCGGGACTCCCTGCCAGAGCTTCAGTCTTCCTATGATGACTCCAAATGGACGGTGTGCAACAAGACGACCACGTTGAGCCCAGTAGACCCCCTCAGTCTTCCAGTTTTGTTCGCATCCGACTATAGCTACTACACCGGGATTAAGGTCTATCGCGGTCGGTTCGACGGTACGAACGTGACTGGGGCGAACTTGACGGCGCAAGGAGGCGTGGCCTTTGGTTGGAATGTCTGGCTAAACGGCGATCTTGTTGCCTCATTTGCAGGCGATGCTTCCGAGACATCATCCACCGCGGACCTTGACTTTTCCAATCAAACCTTGAAGAAGACGGATAATCTTCTTACAGTCGTGGTAAGTCGTACTCAAGACTCTCACTGACGCCATTCTATTAACACCACCCAGATCGATTATACCGGCCACGATGAGACTTCAACTGCAGATGGCGTGGAGAACCCTCGTGGCCTTCTTGGGGCAACGCTCAAGGGAGGTACTTTCTCGAGTTGGAAGATCCAAGGGAATGCAGGAGGTGCCGCTGGTAAGACCTTTCACGCCCGAGCCACATAGAAACATCAAACTAACCGGATCTCAGGAGCCTATGAGCTCGACCCTGTCAGAGCACCAATGAATGAGGGTGGCTTGCTAGCCGAGCGTCAGGGTTGGCATCTTCCAGGGTACCAGACCAACGCGTCTGACGGCTGGACGGATGGTTCGCCTCTGGAAGGTCTGAATAAATCTGGTAAGAATCGATCCTTTGATGCGCATTGTTTGATTTGTCCACATTGTCTAACACTGCTGTAGGAGTCGCCTTCTACCTGACCACCTTCACCCTCGATTTTCCCGAGAATTATGATGTCCCGGTCGGTGTCCAGTTCACCTCTCCGGCGACGGTCGAGCCAGTGCGCATACAGCTCTTCGTGAACGGCTATCAATACGGGAAATATGTTCCTGTGTTGGGCCCGCAGACCACTTTCCCTATTCCACCTGGTATCATCAACAATCGCGCCGAGAATACCATTGGACTCAGCCTGTGGGCGCAGACGGATGCGGGGGCCTATTTGGAGAATATTGAGCTGGTCAGCTATGGCGCGTATGAGAGTGGATTTGACGCGGGGAATGGAACGAGTTTTGATCTGAATGGAGCGGAATTAGGATACCAGCCCGGGTGGACGACAGCTCGGTTGCAGTATACTTGATCGGGGTGTTGTGAGCGGAGGTATATTTAGTAGTGAGGGGAGCATCGGCAGGATGTGAGTGATAGTCACCGCACGTAAATAATGAGACAGACATAATCACCCACAAGGCTCGAAGGTAAAGATGGACAGACAGTATGGCGATCGTGTCCAGGATGAAATAGTGCTGTAGGGATGACTTGCTGAATGCTTGTTTGAGTTCACTGGTGATGAGAAAAGGGCCCCGCACTCTGCCCCAGGCAGAAAACTAATTTGTCCCGAAACGGCAAAGACGCGTCGCGTCCTCGATAATATTTGGACTAAATGTTCGACGCACTAGCCAGTCTTACAACATAATCAACGTACCAAACAATCAATACTGGAGTAGATAGATGAAGCTTTTAGTAAACGGTCACTGTTCGTAGACTACTTGCTAGTGCGTGGAATATTAAGTCAATCCTTTTGAATCCGGGCGCCACCAACATTGAATGAATTCGCAACGAAGAGTGGAAGACAACCTGCCTTTGATCCATCACCCTCTATTCTTGATTACTCCACCGCAGTATAGCTCTGATCGTTCTCATACAGCAGTAGAAATCTCCAGTGAGGGTATCAAACAAACCAAGTCAACATGTCAAACATCCACATTGCTAAATAGGCACGAGCCAACTCAACAGGCGATGCACATGTTCGTCTCACTTCCACTGAAGAAACCTCTTGAGATGCAGCATATCTGCAGCGAAGATAAAGTCCGCAGAATCCACGAGCAAGTGAACAACCTCGACAAGGAGAAACTCTCCGAGATTGTCATCAAAGCCGCCGAGAAGCACCCAGGTATCCATGCCATGCTGGAAAACACCATCGAGACGATCCACCGACGGGAATACAACCGACTGATCAATTTCGATTGGAAGTCGAAGTGTGTGTGGAAAGATCTGAACATCACCTACCAGCATTTAAGTAGGTCGAAGCAATACGACGTGGCGAGTGAACTTGAAGAGGACATCATAGCCGCCATTGAAAGGATTACCAGCCAGTGTGGGTCTTATGCCAATCCTCAGACACGTTTGAATGGTCTCTCAGTGCTACGCAAAAGTGGCAAATCGATTGTGCTCTCTTATGGCCAAGTGGCCTACGAGGTGCGTGATCGATTTCAATGGGACCACATCATGGAAGACTCGATGATCAAGATCGTCAACGCCATGGAGATAGAAGAGAGAGCGGACATTTATTGGGACATTAGTATGCCAGACACATTGGGGCTGAAACTCCTCGAATTGTGTAAGCTGGCAAAGGGCTATTGTGTTTTCGAGCAGTTGCCAAATGTGTTGGACTTGTTGCAGGGAGACGAAGACCCAGAAGGATGGGCCGAGTGGGAAGATGATGAAGATGAGGATGTTACTTATAACTGAGGAGGATCGACTGCCAGGCCGACGGGAACCTTTGGTGAAGTTTGATGGTATCTTGTATGATAATTGGTCTTGTCCATGATGACGGCGATTCCACTGTTGCAGGTCCTGGATCCTGATAGTCGCGAGACAAGATTCTGCCTTCCGATTGTGGATCGGAGGATGGTGGACTTGGAATTTCCTAGCCTTCTTCTTGATCCATGTCTTCCCTGCCTCGCTTTCCATTTTGATGGCGCCGTGAATTAAGAGATAAATTACCCCTTTTATCTTGGAGGTCCCTCACTGCACGCGCCGCAACTCGTTGGGCGTCTCCTACTCGTTCAACCAAGACCATGGCCTCGTCTTTCGCTACCTCACGTTCGTCTACCTTCTTGCCCAGAGCCCCCTCTATGCGGAGCCACAGCTCTATATCGTACTGTGAAACGAAGGAAACTGCAACGCCACTTCTACCAGCACGGGCTGTTCTGCCAACCCGATGTATATAAGTCTTACTGTCGCCGGGCAAATCGTAGTTGATAACGAGGTCCACCGACGGTATATCGAGTCCACGAGCTGCCACGTCTGTGGCTACAAGTATATTTCGGGATTTCGCACGAAACTTGTTCAACGATGCCAATCGTACGCTCTGTGACGGTTGGCCATGAATAGGGATTGCAGAAAGCCCTAGGGCTCGTAACATGATCGATACCCTCTGGTTTTCATGCACGGTCCTAGTAAAGATGATTGCCGTCTGGCCTGCTCTTTCCGTCAAGAGATGGACAAGATAAACGTCTTTGTGCTTGAGAGGAACAAAGAGATACGACTGTAGGAGAGTCGAGACCGTTTGACACCTCGTAGCTGCTGAGACACGTATAGGATTCGATAACGCTGCCCGCTGGAGCGTTTCGACTTTCCTAGACATGGTCGCAGAAAATAAGTATGTCGTCCTTTTTGGTAATTTCTTTAGGATATTGTCCAAGATCGGGCCAAAGTCTAGGTCTAACAGTTTATCGGCTTCGTCTAGGACGAGGGTTTTTAAGTGTCGCAGTGAGAACCCTTTTGTATTTTCTAGATGGTCAAGGAGACGTCCAGAAGTCGCAACCACAACATGCGGCTTCTTTCCCAACGAGATAGCCTGCGAGACATTGTCGGTTCCTCCGATCAATAATCTACACCGGACGGCGATAAAGGCACCCAAGCCTTCGACGACTTGAGAAATCTGTAGTGCGAGTTCTCGGGTGGGCGCAAGTATCAGAGAGTGTAAAGGCTGTGGTTTGTCCATCAATGTCTGCAGAATTGGAAGCACAAACGCTGCCGTTTTGCCGCTGCCCGTCTCTGCGAGGCCGATTAGATCACGCCCTTCCAAAGCCAGGGGAATGGAGAGAGCCTGAATGGGTGTGGCTGTTTTGTAACCTAGGGACTCGCAGGCATCGCATAGTGTCTCAACCAGTCCTAGCTCTCGAAAGGTCGTTGTAGCGTCCTCGGGGGAGTGTTCGTCCGACGGCTGCGAGAGTGAATGGCATTCGGTTCGGAAAGAGTAGAGACATCTTCGACGGAGTCTGAGAGCTGTTCTCGTGGCGGTGATGGTTTGCTGTCACGGGAGCATTTTCTCTTGCGTGAGACTGACGACATCCTGGGCCGTGGCTCGCGATGAAGCGGGGATAGAACGAGCTGATATGGTTCAGGGAGTCCAGCAGAACAGGAGGCGTATAGAACCCAACAAGTCTGGGACTGCAGGGAGGCCCAGCTTATGTCATCTGGGACTCCGCAAGCGGAGAAACCCCGGGTGGATCCCGTTCCCCGGAGTTCGGTCTCGGACCATGTCCATGGCATCCATACCGATCTCTAGTTTTTGTTGAGTCGTCACACTAGCTGCATCACGGAGCTAACTCCTTGGAAAACCGGCACGATTACCCAGTGGAATGACAAGCAGAAGATACATTAGGGCCCTGCCCGTTTCTATGTACGTTCTAAATCCGGAACAAAAAGACTCCCACCTACCCTATTTACAGCCAATTAATTTTGGGGACGCGCACCGCCACACAGCTGGTACCGAATTTGGGCAAGGAGATTGCTCACTCCATCCTTTCCAAGCTTGTAGTAAACCAGACCACCAAGTGCAATGGCGTAGCCAAAGGCCTGGAGAGGGGTGACGGGGTCGCGGAAAATCATCATCGAGGCGACGACCAAAAGGATATCCTTCAGGACACCGGACAGGGTGAGGACAAGGGCGGAGGTTTTGCCGATCTAGCAACCGTTAGCTCCACATGCTCTCAGGGTCAGTTCGGAATACGTACCAAGAAGACGACGGCAACGTTCAGTCCAAACGCCACGGCGGCGTTGGCGAACAAAGTACCAATGCCAAGTTGGTAGATGTCCGACATGTGCAGGGTGGGAAGCTCAACCACCGCGGTGATGATTCCGTTCATGACAGCACAGGCGGGGGCAAAGTAGTACAGCGAAACCAAGGGATCCATCTTGAATTCGGCGGAGCTGAGCAGTCGCTGGACCATGACCAGACGGACAGACTCGAAGATGGTCGCGAAGAACTGACCTAGTCGACGTCAATAAAGACCATGCCATAAACCAGGAAAAAACATACAAATGAACCCGATCATGGTAAACTTAATTTCACCGATCGAGGCGATGATGACACCAAGAACAATGAACGAGATATTTCCCAGCAGGCTCAGCTTCACCGGCGCAATTCCCATGGCCCAGGTCGCAAGCAGTGTCGCCACGGAGTTGGTAGCCTAAATACGTCAGAGGGATTCTTTGTAAGGAGCCGAGCTGATCACCTTGAGCATCTGGATAAAGGACACACTAAGGTAGAGGTATGCGAGGTTACCGCAAATCAGACTGAGGGAGAAGAATGCGCCGATGGGGACGATGGCCCGCCTGCAACAGCTTCAATTAGCCACGAGGAATGGATGGAATTGCGAGGACATTCCGACTGACATGTAGACGCGCGAGGTCATGGGCACCTGGTGACGGGAGTCGAGCAAGGTAGTGAACCGCGCCATGAGGCGGGTCATGATGGTGGCGAAGACGAGATGCCATGTGGTAAGGAAGAGAGCTACAGCATATCAGTGATTGCGATCCTCTCGGTATTATAGTAGACTTTAACGTACGGAAACCTGTAGGGAAAAGCCAAATGGTTAGTTCATGATGCGCATAGTATGACGAGATCGCGCGAAAATGTTTCACTCACTAAAGCCAGCGGTGTGGAGAATCCACTTGTTGAAGATGATGACACCGGAACTGAGGGCAATCCAGGTCCTAGAGAGGCATTAATGGACAGGACAGTCAGTCTCCACGGGCGACCAAGCGTACGCGATGTAGAAAGCCGGGTGGAGGGCCGCCTTGGGAGGTTCGGCAGACACGGGGACGTTGACGGTCGGCAATTGCGATTTGGCAGCCATGATGAGGTCGCGCACAGGAATTTGCGGGGTGACAGATGAGAGAAGACCAAGAAGACCAACGAAGGGAGAAAACAGGGCTCCGCAGAATGCTGCTGGAGGAAGAAAACGAAGAGAAACGGAGAAGAAGAGGGAAGAGGACAGCGAGGGAAATAAAAAAGCTTAGCGGCGGGCAGGTGAAGGGCTGGAGTGGAGTGGACCCCCGCCCGCCCGTCGTCAGCCGCCTTTTCGCGTTCCTGATCGTTTCTCTCCGTCTCGCCATCCTCCATCTCCCGGCTTCAATTCGCAAGGACCGTCCCAACTATCCCCCGTCTCTGTAACAGTGATTACCGCGCTGAGAATCCTCCACACCAGCTTAACTCCTCTTAGATACAGCCAGCACCTGTCCCAGGCCATCAATGCCCGCAGTCAGCAGCCCGGAGCTATAGATAGCAGCAACAGGCGATCTCGGCCAGGCCACGCGGCCCTTTGGGTCCAGCCGCGCCCCTCCGCGTCATCGCCCCTCCAGCGCCAGATCCTGGGCCGTTGACCATGCTCCGATTTCCGACCTCCAGTATTTTCAAGACATTTTCACTCTTTGTCGCTTGTTTATGTCGAACACGCTAACCGGATTGGGGACCACGATCAGCAGCAGCATACCAATCAGGCAGTCCTCAACACCTTTTCGGCTTGGTGGTGGAGCATTTGCCGGCCAGGGTTCGGCCAGGGTCTTATTCATGCGGAGACTCGCTGCTTATCGATAAGTCTCCAATTTGTTGGGACGGGGAGGTTCTTCGCTGTGATACGGAGTACACCAGCCAGCATGCACTTTCTAACCCAACAATAGCCTCGATGACAAGTAAAGCAGTTCAATCCTTGGGCCAAGGCCAGCCTCGATGCCTCATTCACGTCCACTTATTCGAGCTTCTCAAACCTGTAACGCATGGGTTGAGTGTTGAAACAGGCCCATGGTGCGGGAAATCAATACTCCGAGCTGTCGGTCGGCCGGCTTACGCAGCAGCCTTTCCCAGAGCCAACCAGCCAACACGTTCCTGGCTGGGAGGTTCTATGCAACAACACTGAAACCACCCGACCGGTAGGTGACACGGTTCCCATCTTAAGACGTGGCCCAGCCCGGAGCTCGATACTGTTATCAACGGCCGAATTGATAGGCCCACCCTCTCCAGGCTCTTAGCCTGTCCGACCGAGATAATTCCCGCCGAGTGTACGGGGTAATGGCGGACATTGAGGCTCTGAAGAAGGTGTACTGTCCAGAGCACGAGAATTGGGATTTCAACCTGGACACTGGACTGGAAGTCTGGAGCATATCTTTAGCTCTGTCCTTCGGAGTTCGGAATTGCCCTTTCCCAAACTGTAATAGTGCCCCCTTGCTGTTCATCTATTGCAGCCAAGCATTGTGCAACCTAGACTGATATGACCAAATACGCCACCCAACCAGAGCGCTGGATGCTCGCAAATGAACGCTGCCTGATTCCTTCCAGCCAGGGAATGTTGCCATTTGTTCGTCAAAAACGCCATCGGCTGTGGCCGACGGACTCCGAAGTAGGGACCCGATAAGCGCTAACGCCGACTCCGCAATCAGCCAGCTTATCTCGCACACATTTTCCTCGTGAGACGCCGTCTTTGCTCCAGTGAAAGATCAGGTTCAGTCTCCCGACTATTCCAGTCCTGTTGAGCGTTCATCATGTTGACCGGTCTAGTACTGGGTGGGCTGTTGAGCCTAGCCACTGCTCAGTTTCCCCCCAAGCCAGAGGGAATCACAGTGCTCCAATCCAAACTGCATGAGAATGTGACCCTTTCCTTCAAAGAGGTGTGTACTCATGGTAGTTATTTCGATCATCTGCTGATTGTTAGCCTGGCATTTGTGAAACCACCCCGGGCGTCCGATCTTATTCAGGCTATGTGCATCTTCCTCCAGGGCTCCTCTCCGAGGCAGGAGAGGTGCAGGATTACCCCATCAACACGTACGTATCCTGACGGTTCAAGGCGAGCGACGACTGAGTATCGTATAGCTTTTTCTGGTTTTTTGAATCCCGCAAAGACCCCACCAATGCCCCCCTGGCCATCTGGCTGAATGGCGGACCAGGTGGTTCCTCGCTCATGGGTCTTTTGGAGGAGTTGGGCCCCTGCTCAATTGCCGCAGACTCCAAGACTACGATCAACAACCCCTGGAGCTGGAACAATGAAGTCAATCTTTTGTTTCTCGATCAGCCAACTCAGGTAGGCTTTTCATACGATGTCCCCACGAACGGCACTTTGATCATAGGGGATAGCGACATCGATATCATTCCAGGGGACTTTACCACCGATGTTCCTCAATCCAACCTCACCCACTATGTTGGTACCTTTTCCAGCCAGAAGCTCCTGCAGACTGCCAACGGAACCGCCTTTGCGGCTCACGCTCTGTGGCATTTCGCCCAGACCTGGTTTTTCGAGTTCCCTCACTACAAACCCAATGACGATCGCATCAGCCTTTGGGCCGAGAGTTACGGAGGTCATTATGGCCCGGGTATCTTTCGGTTTTTTCAGCAGCAAAACGACAGGATTGCGGCGGGAACTGCCGAGGAGGGATCGCAGTATCTGCATCTCGACACACTCGGTATTGTGAATGGCCTGATGGATATTGTGATCCAAGAAGAGGCCTACATTACGTGGCCCTACAATAACGTAAGTTTACTATGTCCGGAAGTGATGCATGTCTTCTAACTGTCCAGACCTATGGTCTTCAAATCTTCGACCAGCCCCTCTACGAAGAGCTAATGTACAATTGGACGCGGCCAGGGGGCTGCCGCGACAAAGCGAAGGCCTGTGAAGCGGCCCTGAAGGAACGTGATTCAGACCCTTCTTACTCGAAGAACATCACCGAAATCTGCGGAACGCTTTCCCTGGAATGTGATGAAAATGGCCCCATCACTCACTACCACACCAAAAACGTACGTGTCTGGACTTGCAGCCAATAATATGTACTGATATTTGGTTCGCAGCGCGGCTGGTACGACATCGCTCATCCGAAAAATGATCCGTTTCCTGCAAAGCGTAGGATTCCCCAACCCAATGATGGGCTTATCCAATTCTAACTAAATTCCAGACATGCTGGGCTACCTAAAGCAGGAGTCTGTCTTGGCTGCTCTCGGTGTTCCTGTGAATTTCACCGAGGCCTCCAATGTCGTGGCCCTGCAGTTTTTGAACAGTCATGAGTACGCCTCCGCCCCCTTCGTGTATCCAGCTGAATGACTAACCTCCGCAGTATTGTTCGAGGTGGCTTTCTCGACGCAATCGGCTACCTCCTTGACAGTGGGGTCAAAGTGCACATGATGTACGGTGATCGCGATTACGCCTGTAACTGGGTCGGTGGCGAAAAAGCTAGTCTAGCAGTTCCCTATTCCCGGATTGCCGAATTTGCCGAGACTGGATACTCTCCTCTTCTTACCCCCGACGGGATCAGCGGGCAGACCCGACAGCTTGGAAACTACAGCTTCACTCGCGTTTACCAAGCAGGCCACGAGGTTCCCTCGTACCAGCCAGTGGCGGCGTATGAGATCTTCATGCGGGCGACATTCAACAAGGATATCCCTACTGGACTTTTGGCCGTTGGAGATGACTTCCAGACGATCGGACCGCTCGATACGTGGAGTATTAAGAATATTCCGCCGGTGGCCCCGGAGCCCAAGTGCTATATCTTGAGTCCGGGGACGTGTACTGCGGAGTTGTGGGAGACGGTTGCGAACGGCACTGCGACGGTCAAGGATTGGTATGTCGTGGAGAATGGTGCTGAGAGTCAAGGAGAGTTCAGTCTTCTTGGGGGCGATGAGCTCTGATCGTAGTACTTCGAGGTAGTTAGGTCCCGTCGAATCCTCGACGTCAACAATCAGCCATAGAGTATTGTTTCCATCCGCGAGCTCAGTATTTCTTGTATCCGAGGGAGACACGCTACCAATTCAGAATATTCTGCAAGGCATCCTGACAGTAGGCATTTTGTGTCATCCGCCTGACCGGCAATGGTGAATGGACAGCAACCTGAGCGCGCAGAACACATGGCAACAGTATTCTATTTGCCCCAATAAAGACGTTCGTGACCTAGGAAGTTACCGTCTGGCTTTTGAGTTCAGGTTTCTGGAATCTAATTCCGAGTTTGGCACTCCACGATCCGTTCTCTAGATCCTAAGGCCCGCTGGGGCCGAGTAAGCAGGCTCAATATAGTGGTTCTGGATAATAACGCGTCATATTAAGTAAACATCTATATTATAGTTTCATTAAGTATTAAAAGAATCCCAACAGTCCCATGTATTCCTTGCGCAGCCATTGTAGTTTTGAAGTAGTCGTTCTCGTCGTAAGGATGATAGCAAGCAGCGCTCATGCGCGGGTGGACATTCCTCGCATACCTGATTGCCATTAGTTCTCATTCAACATATCGATCTCAACGAGGAAGCATACCGTATCGAGTAGATCCGTAGTCCATGCTGTCCGGGGTTTGTTGAGTCGCCGCCTTTTCGACTCGGGGCTTTTCTCGAGGAGCCACCGTGGTCGCATCACTGAAGATGGACGAGGAATCGTCCGCGGTCTTGATATACTCGTCGTGGTTGATTTTGCTAAGGTGTCTGGCCTTGAAGGATCGGTAGAGGCCGTTCAACGGAGTAAGAGGCATGATGATGGTTTTGGAGGTGATGGTGTGAGAGGAAGATTGAGTGTCTTGCTTGATGCTTGCTTGATGTTTGATTGATGCTGGATGGAGTTGATGAGCTCTTGAAACCCAGGGTTATATACTCGGTCTATAGCCGGTGGATGGATGAGGGCTCTACCAACGGGTCGGCTCTCGGAGTGGCGCACGAGCCATCGGACTGGCCAGCCTGGTGTGTTTCTGAGCCATCCAGCGCTAGCAAGCATTCCCTTAGGCTAATCACGGTTAACGGTTCTGCCTACCCACTCTCTGCCTTCTTTATCTGCTAAGCTGTCTTCCCTCGCCTTCTGTCTCTTCCTCCGGCCATTCGGACTCGGACCTCGACTACGGACCTCAACTCAGCACTTGACTCACCACAACACGCCCCCCCCTGCCCCTTTCACCATGTCGGCGCCCCGTCGCAATGGGCAATTGTCGTCATGCGAGCCTTGTCGTAAGTCCAAGCTCCGATGCGATCATTCAGCGCCGGTCTGCAATCGCTGCGTTCGTCGGGGTCGATCGGACCTCTGTATTTACCACCCAGCTCCGCTGACCAAACCGCGCGACGGCCCAAGATTCAAGGCAACCAAGAATGATTCGAATGGAACGCTGATGCCTGCGAAAACGTTGGCCTGGGAAAGTCTGAGTATCTCACCAGCCTCGTCATCCTCCGTCAGTGTGTTGGGGTCAGCCCAGTTTCCCAACCCGACCAAGTTGCCCTTCTCCGGCACGGGCTTCTTGGGTCCCACCAGTTGGTCGGGGGCCTTTGACGACAATGCCGAGCTCCTTCCCGTAGATCATTCGGTCACCAAGTCGACGCCCATCGATCCCCAGCAGGTCGCACGGGGGGCTCAGGTTCTCTTTCTTCTGGAGAATCTACCGCTGTATGTCGAGGTGATTGAGAAGCGCTTCGCCATCGCATCCGGATGGGTCCTCGGGCCTCCTCTCATGCGCGAGGTGTTCAAGGTCCTGGGCAACATCTATCGCAACGCAACTCAGGACGCAACAACCAAGTACGCCCGCCTGATGGATCTCTCCCGAGAGTTCTTCCGGAATACTCTAACTCCCATGGAGACTTATGCGTCGATGGGTCTGTCGGACTATTTCGCGTTGGCCTCTCCACGGTGGGAGGTGATCAGCCTTCTTTTCGCCTTTGTGGGAACATCGACATATCAAGTGCCCCCACACAGTCTGGGCCTAGAGCAGACTGACGACGCCACAAGCAAAGAAGGCTTGCGGCAGATATGCATCCAGGCGAGCGAAACCTGTCTGCAGTTCTGCAATCATCTCGGGACTCTCAGTGATCCCCTGGCCTGGGCAATGATACAGCATACCGTGTTCCTCTCCTGTATGCACGGCAGTAGCGGTATGTCCTAGTTCCTCCGTCCGAAAGAAGTAGCTGACATACGAAGATCACAGATCATGGCAGATGCTGGGTGAAGTCACGACGACCGTCTTCGCTTTGGGGCTCCATCAGCCCGTGACCGATACGAAGACTCCGTTTTTCCTGGCTGAGATTCGGAAGCGCACCATGGTTGCCGCTTATTCCATCGACAAGGAGTTCGCGACATTTCTAGGCAGACCGCCGCGGATATGCTGGCGGTATTGCAACATCCAGTACCCATTAGATATGACCTATGACGAGATAGTTGCGGAGCCGGACGCTCGTGATGCCGCTATCCAACGCTTAGATTCGGCAGGATGGAACATCGATGGCCGTCTTGACAAGGGAGTTAGGGCTCGGGCCAGTCTGATTGCCAGTATTGATCAGGAAAACGTATTGGAGGTATCACTCAGTAATCAACTAGACGGCTTAGAGGAAAAGGTCCAGTGAGTATGCCTATCGCAGTGGTTGCAGCATGCTGACAGCTGGTATAGAAAGACACGCAGAAAGTCGGACGAACTGCGGCAAAGTCTGCCTTCATACCTCCAGTGGAGGGAGGATAATGACCACCAGGAAGTGGCGTCTCTGCACTTGGAATTTCTCTATCACGAGTTTCTGCTGTTGCAAACTCTTTTGAAGCGCACCGGCAAGGGCAATGATGATCTGATCATCAAGGCGTCGGAGATCATTACCATTCTATTGCACATGGTGTCCATGGAGACCCGTGCAGGACGTATACATCCATTGATAGCCTGGGACGTAAGTACCGGATGAGATTCCCCTTATATTGGCTTACT
The DNA here is from genome assembly GCA_001990825.1 of Aspergillus carbonarius ITEM 5010. Classification (NCBI taxonomy): domain Eukaryota; kingdom Fungi; phylum Ascomycota; class Eurotiomycetes; order Eurotiales; family Aspergillaceae; genus Aspergillus; species Aspergillus carbonarius. The sequence goes on from KV907493.1 coordinate 200,615, forward strand.
CACCATCCTAGCTATGTTATATCGGCCTCCCTGCCGCCGGCGTTCTCTGCACCGAACTGCTCCGACGCTCCCAGCCGCAACCCAACCTATTCCTAGCATCTACCACGCCGTTTCCTCGATCGGATATCATCCAGAAACTGAGTGTCTTTGTGGCACAGCTCAAGACCTTTGTTCGCCAGGAAGAAGGGGACTACGAGATTTGCATCAAGGGACAGAAGATCATCTCGCAGGCTTTGGATCGGGTGCTGTCGGCCGCTCCGGTCCTGGTGGCTGACAGCATGCCCGCGGGGAATGCAGTGGAAGAGGATGTGGATTTTATGGCATTTCTAGAGAACTTTGATTGGGAGCAGGAGATGAGATTGACGTTTGGATGTTAGCTGTTAATACTATGCCTGCCAGGCCTCGCCGTTCAATTATGCAGTCGCTTGCAATTGGCAGGTTCATATTTATATAGAAGCAAACAAGAAGGAATATAAATATCCAGCGACGCATTCGCAACGAAACAGGAATGCTTCTACCATGTAAGCTGGATGTAGCCCTACACGCTAGTACCCGTATATATAACAATTTGCACTGCAAATTGATAAATATCCCCATGCAGTATCCAACAGATCCTCAAGTATGACATAATCCCCGCACATCCTGTTATCGCAGTGGGTCCGAGCGCCCTCCCCGGCGGGCTACATTCCCATTGCGTCACAGCGGACCGATCTCCCAAAGAGGCAAGTCACCCGCCACGCGCCAGCATTCCTCCTCCGAAAGCCAAAACAGTCCCAACTTCAACCACTCTCTTTCATCCTCATTCAGCAATTGCATACCCACCAATCGCAAAGATGTTTGCCTGGTATACCCCCATCCCATCCCATCATCACCAACGCCCGCACTAACCAACCATCCCAGGTACCAAAGATGTCTCGTCCAGCGTCCCATGCTGACACAGAGTCTCACTACGGCCGTACGCCTCCCCCTTATCCCGAGGCCACGAACCCAACTAACAAGATCCTCATCCAACACGAAGACCCTCTTCGCAGTCGGTGACAGTCTCGCCCAACAAGCCATTGAAAAGAAAGGTCTCTCCAACCATGACGTTATCCGTTCTGGGAGAATGGCCTTATATGGCGGCGGTATGTCCCCTCCCCAATCCCCAATCCCCAATCTAATATACTAAACCAACCCCCATAAAAGCCATCTTCGGCCCCGTAGCCACAAAATGGTTCCAATTTCTCCAGAACCGCATCCAACTGTCCACACCCGGACGGACTCTAGCGGCGCGCGTCAGCGCAGATCAACTCCTCTGCGCGCCCACCATGATTGGTGTCTTTCTCACCAGTATGTCCGTCATGGAGGGCGTTAAGCCGCAGGAGAAATTGAAACGGACGTATTGGGATGCGTTGAAGGCCAATTGGACGCTTTGGCCGATGGTTCAGGCGGGGAATCTTTGGTTGGTGCCGTTGCAGTATAGAGTGTTGGTGGTGAATGTGGTTAATATTGGTATGTTTACACCCTTTTTCCTTTCTTTTTTTTTTTTCTTGGCTGGGATTGTTGGGGGTGGGAATTCCCCCTTGGTAGGGGCAACTGAGCTAATTGGGTTTGGTAGGGTGGAATTGCTTTTTGAGTTTGGTGAATAGTGATCATGTGCCTGAGGGGGAGGAACATGCTCCTGGGGTTTGAGTAGGTTGCTTTCACTTTGTTGGGTCGGGTCTGTACGCTATGAGGGTGGGAGTGGCAGTGGGAGTGGGAGAGTTGGGTTGATGGGATTTGGGTGGTATGTTGAGTAGTGTAGCTATGCGATAGAGTGTACTTTATTTGGTATAGCAATGTGTGATTAATTGGTTGGATAGTGTATGTTTAATGTCAATTCAATCGGTGTGGTTACGCGATAGAATAGACAGTGTCATTCTGTCGGTGAAGTCAACAGTAAATAGGTATCAGCCTCACCGTATCACAATTCCATTATGATAGACCATATCTGGCAAGTTGGCATGATGAAGTCTAATGAACTCATGACGTATCGGATCTGTCCGTCGGTCGGGGAATTGCCTCTTTCGGATAAGCCGATGATTGTCGGGATGACAAATCGGGATTATCCGCTCTGCTGGATCGGGAAATCTGTTTACTTCGTACAATAGAAGGAGAAATCATTGGTTACGGGGTGACATCTACAATTTGGTGTCATCAGTATCTATAGAAATAAAATGCAATCAAGAGTGATAGTTATACAACGTGGAACGCGTAGTGAGGTTAGCTACAGTCTGGTGTCATTGAATCAATCACCCGCTGTATCACTGAACGTGACTTATCCCTGGACGAGTCCAGTCGGACCAATAGAAGGTCAAACATGCATTTCATAACATTCCGGCGACACGCCCATGGCGCATCGCATACCATCAAAGGTCGTGCCAGATGGACAAACTGACAGGTATTCCCTACCATGGAGAGACCAGGCGGACAGGACGGGGAGGTAGTAGTGACACACTTGGTGCCATCAAGCTGGGTACCCGGGGGACAGGTAGGCGGGGTAATAGACACACAGGCGTCTCCATTGAAGGCCGTCCCAGGAGGACAACTGGGCCGATCATCTGCAACGCACGTTCACCGTCGAATGTGGTCCCGGGAGGGCAGCCAGGGCGTGCATCACTCACATATGTGCGTCCATCAAAGATAGTCCCCGGCGGGCATGTAGGCTTGGCGGAGGACACACAATTGACACCGTTGTAGGAAAGACCTGGGGGACAGGCCGGATTGCGTGCCGAGACGCAAAGCTTGCCATTGAAAACGGAACCAGGCGGACAAGATGGAGACTCCGTAGAGATGCAGCCATTGCCCCTGAATGCAAGTCCAGGAGGACATGCGGGGGGTTCAAGCGTCACGCAAGCATTGTCGATGAGAACAAGCCCAGATGGACAGATACGCGATTCAGGGAAGATGCAATCTCGGCCGCTGAAGATTGTTCCAAGTGGACAACACTTTTGATTGCCACTCGCATCGTGGGCGATGTAGATATCGTCAAGAGTTATACCCCTGGAGGGCTGAGACTGAGATTTGATGTGTGATTGATTGTCTTTGAGTGATGCCTGTCCTTCATAAGCGAGCTGCGAAATGCCTTGATCAAGCGTGTCCTCGGCTAGAACGAAGGGCACCATGAACTGTAGTAACAGAGGGATAATAGTTCTTGCCATGATGGTTACCAATGGCCTCGATAAATGGTAGGGTGGCAAGCAGCAATGTTCAATCTCAAACTTAGGAATCCTGTCGTTTCTCATACAAGCTTCGAGGCGAAGCCAGGATGTGGTGATCCTTCATGTTGAGGGTATGAAACTGAAGGTTGTGTGACGAAGACGTTGTCTGGGTAAGCAGTTCACAATAGGTCAATCATGATTCTTTTCAACCCCGCGCCGACCTACTTTGTGACACATACTTTACACCATGCAAAAACAAAACATTAAAGTTCACGGAACCGAAGATTTGACAGACTGTAGTATCTACATTCCTTTACACTTGTCGTAAATGGAATATTCTCCATCCTCATTTGGCAGAGTAACGCTTTCTCAATGATACAAATGAGGTTCCTCCCACTGGCTAGTTATAAGTAGAATTATCCGGCCATACAAATTTGAAGGGCACTAATACACAAACAAACCCCCAAGGGAATACTTATTGGACGCGAACAACCCACTTGATGACCAGCTACTGAGCTTCAACGAAGAACTGTTGGTTTTTTGCATTCCTATTTTTCCAGGTGATGATGCGATCCCCATTGGTTATTTCGATAAGAGTGCTGGAGGCCTGTATACATACTTATATGCTCCACTGCCATCGTTAAGTGGAACAAACTTCCAGCGTACACGCTTGTTCTCAACGGGAAACACATTCGCAGTGAGCTCTCCCTCTTTCGAAGCTGTTTCCCGTTAACATCGAGATCTTGCCGCAATTGTGGGGATTTACCTCCGGCAGTGATATAGGAAGCAGTTCCCTGGCTACAAAGGAGATATTCCTCGTGACCTGCGTGAGTGATAAGGTATCATTGGTTAAGGTTGGGTGCTTTCTCCCTGGACGAGTGTTTTCGTCTACTACCGTTAAACCTTGGTGAAAAAAGCTTACCACAAATGGATCCTCGTTCCATCTGCTTTGCCACCATCTTTCATATCAAGGAATTTGTTGCAGTGCTGAGCCCGAATGGTATAAATATTCGCTTTGATCTTCCCCTCGGCTGTTTTCGCACATTCCTGCTTTTGTGTCTCCTTTGTCGCCTCGCAAGCCTTGACTTGTCCGCCAACTCATTTGATTTTGCCTCCCACGATCCCCTCTGTGTTTCGCATGTAGACAACTGGGCGCTATTTGTCGCGATTCTCTTGTCAAGCAAGTCCTTCTAGGTCAGACAAGAGGTGAGTTGGGTGGTAACGCCAGCAAATTTCCGCCCACACAGCCCCTTTTGTTCCTGACATTTCGTGAGTTGTGCATGGCCAGCCTCCGACTGCTTTTCCACTGCTGCCTTCTGTGCTTCACACGCCGCATGCTGGGCGGAATTGGCTCCGGATGCTTTATCGCACACATCCTTTTGGGTCTCGCACGCTTATCTGCTCCTGACAAGCTGTAAGTTGAGTGTCACTTGTCTCCGCTTTTTTCTCACAGAGATCCCTTTCCACCTGACAACCACTGAGCTTGATTTGACATCGTTCTTATTCCTGTTGTGCCTCGTTATCTTGCGGGGCGGCCTCCTCTGTATGCTCGACATAGACAAGGCCTTCATAAGGGATGAGACGAGGATTTCTGTCGGCGGAAGTCCGACACATCTGTTGAGCGGCGCTCCAGACGCCCCCGTGGCAGCCCTCCGTCTTCTGACATATGCGTCCACATTCATCCGCGTCGTCAACGTTCGATATGCCTTGTGTCTCGTAGGTGGAGGATAGCTATCACAACGATATATGATTTGATAGCCATCACCGAGGGCCTTTACTGTGTTATCCTTTGAAGGACAGATATCGGAATAGTTCTCGGATGCGGTGGAGGCAAGACCGGTTGCTCCCTTCCCATGGATCAATATCAAGAAGATGATATAAATCACGACAGTGGACATTGTTAACAATTACGTGCTTCCGGTATCTTGTCAAGTGAAAACTGCAGAGTAATCAATATAACGGATGAAGAATATCGATGGACTAGTTTCTGGGTTAAATTTGTATTTCTATGCTGTGGCTCCACGCCGTTGTGGCAGGATCCTCGTCGAGACGTATGGCCCTTCTCGACAGTATACACGCATGCGGGGTTGTCTGGGCAAGGTACCACAAACCCACCACTAGGATTTCTGTTGATGTGACATTTCAGCAGGGTCAAGCTTCCAAGGCGCAGACAGTACTTCACATCGTGGCTTCATCACAACAGTGCCATGACACTGAAACAGATGTCCGAGGACCCGCTACGAAAGCCAGGGCGTGAGGATAAAGGTAATTGTTTCAGATAGCAAAGCACTTGCTCTATCTTCCTCCGGTAGCGTGTGCAACTATTCCTCGTATTTACACTGATGGCTGGTGATACTGACTGGCGAAGGGAGCACAGACAAAAGGAAAGAAGACTGGATTGCATAAACTCATGCAGACAGAGAGAAAACTAAAATAGTCCAAATAAAAGAACCAATGACGAAAGTCTAAGTCTTCAGAATAAGAACAGAGAATTCTCTGATCCAATGTTAGAATGACGTGTTAGACTGAAAGTCGCAGATGGATTCACCACTTCTTCAAATATGGTCCTTCCATATTCAATTCACTCGGCCCTGCTATTTTGCACATCGTTAAGGTTTGCTGTTTCACCTACTGTTTGAACCTGCATCCCTGTGATGACTGTGACGGGATATTACCAAGGCCTGGCATCACGATCATCAGTGATCTGTGACTTCTCCCTCTCTTCTATTGCTTTTTGCAACTATGAAAATGGCCGGTCTTCTTGCACGGTTGAGGCTCACTTGAATATCCCAGCATGATATACACTCCTGTGAAACGGTTCACGGTTCAGAATATCAATGCTTGATGTATACTCTATACCCTTTGCGGCCTGACCATCATCTCCGACGGCCCGGCCTTGGCATCCACCAACCGAGATTAACTCCCCACCCCCACCAATCACCGTGCTTGGTGCCTGATAGCGCACATGAACCCGGAAACCTCACCTATTCGGAGCCTCCGGAGCAGTTCGTGAAAGTCCCCTGAGCGCCTTCACTCCACTTGCTCGGCCCCTCCAGGCAGTCTAAGCCTCCTTGGGGGCGATGACCCCTCTTTAAGGCTTGCTAGAATTTATCCGGACCAAAGTCGTAAGAGTCAGCTGTAGCTTTCCTATAAGGTATGGCTCGCCCCGCTTACGGCCTGGGTTCACACACACTCAGACAACATGGTTCGCCTCACCTACCTGGCAGCAGCCACTTTGGCCGGGACTGCCACAGCAATCGACCTTGACATCACCAACCAAGGTACCTCTACTTCCCTCCCTCCCTCACCTCACTTCACAACTCTAACAAGCCAGACTCCATCAAAAATGCCGCCGCCACTGCCGCTTTCAACACCATGTCCTACTACACCGGCAACCAAACCGGCCAAATCCCAGGCTACATCAACTCCTCCTGGTGGGAGGGCGGCGCTCTTTTTGACACCATGATCCGATACTGGCATTTCACCGGCGACGCGTCCAACAACCCCGCCGTCAGTCAGGGATTGTACTTCCAACGCGGTAACAACAACTACATGCCCTCCAACTGGTCCTCCTACATGGGCAACGACGACCAAATGGCGTGGGGTCTGGCGGCCATGACCGCCGCAGAGCTGGCCTTTCCCCAGGGAACCGACATGCCCTCGTGGGTGAGTCTCGCGGAACGCGTCTTCGACATGCAAGCCGCGCGCTGGGACACCAGTACCTGTGCCGGAGGTCTCCGGTGGCAGATTTGGCCATACGAGGCGGGATACACGTACAAGAACGCGGTCAGCAATGGTGGCCTCTTCCAGCTGGCTGCTCGGTTGGCTCGATTCACGAATAACCAGACGTATTCGGACTGGGCGGAGAAGGTCTGGGACTGGAGTGTCAGCTATCTGATTGATGAGGAGAAGTGGATGGTAGCGGATTCGACGCAGACGGATTCAAATTGTTCAACTGTTGGGGATAATCAGTGGACATATAACTACGCGACGTATTTGAGTGGTGCGGCGTATATGTACAACTATGTAAGTTACCCCGTGGATTTCTGGCATACAGTCTAACGTGAATAGACAAACGGTGAGACAGCCAAGTGGAAGACCGGACTGGACGGGCTTCTCAACACGACGTTCAGCACTTTCTTCCCTGAGAAATACGGTGGCATGATCATGTCTGAGGTGCTTTGCGAACCTTCGCAGGTGTGTAACGACGCCGAAATAACCTACAAGGGTCTCCTCGCGGGCGACCTTACGTTTGTGAGCGTTGTGGCGCCGTACACTGCGTCGGAGATTCTTCCGCGTCTGCAGGGCTCTGCCGCTGGGGCCGCAAAGCAGTGCTCGGGCGGGGATAGTGGTACGGTTTGCGGTGTGCGCTGGTACCAGTCGACATGGGATGGGTGGAGTGGTTTTGAAGAGGAAATGAGTGCCACCAGCATTTTTACGTCGAATTTGGTGGCGTATAAGAACCAGTCTCCGGTCACGCAGGCCACAGCGACGAACCAGACTGTGTCCGCTAACGGGACTGTAAGTGGTAATGGCACGACCACTGGCAACTCGGCCTCGAGCAGCAGCAGCGGGGTTGTCAAGAACGGTGCCAGCGCTCTCGCATATGGACCGTTTGGTGTCATTGCTGCCATTGTAGCCGTTGCTGCCATCGCCTGATGCTGAGCGGCCTTCCTGATTCGAGATTTTCTTTCCAACTTGTATTAGTACATTCTCCAAGACGTGTGTTCATCAACCAATGCATCTCGTCCCAGTTCCAATCGAAACGTCCTACCAACACCGACTAAATCCCTCCCATAAAAAACCCCCCCAAAGAACAACAATCCCATCATAATATAAAACCCCTACCGAAGGATCCGACCTCATCCCTAACGGGAAAATGCGCTGACATCCCACCCCCAACGATGGATCTAGCGTCCGTGCTAGCCGATAATGATACCTCAATCTAGGCAGCATTCCAGGCAACCATAGCCTCACCAACTAAGTACCTAGTCTTAGTCTAACCATCAAACCCCGCCCATTGGCCACCTGAAGCAATGCATTCCCGCAACCCCAAACCCAACCCAACCTAGTACGTATCCTCCCGCTTCAAAACCCGTAATCCGCGTCTCGGCTTTTATCCACGGTCCAAAACCCGATATAAGAAACCACCTCTACAGAGCATCCAGCATCCAGCATCCAGCATCCAGCATTCACAGAATCCACCTACAACACCATTACGCCAAAATGTCTCCCCAAGAAACCCAAGCCCAAGCCCATTCTCAAACCCCCAACCTCAAAATAACCCTCTACCGCGGCTTCCCCACCCCCCGAATCTACACCTGGTCCCCCTTCGTCACGAAACTCGAAGCCCGACTTCGTTTCTCGGACATACCATACATCACACAAGCTGGATCTATCCGCGCCGCGCCACGAGGGAAAATACCCTACATTAGCATTGAAACACCCACAGGGTCCGACGAGAAAACAACAACAACAACAACAACAACAACAACAATACTCTCTGACTCGACTCTCATTACACGGTCATTTATTGAAGAGGGGGTACTTCCTGATTTGAATTCCCATCTTAGTCCAAAGGATAGAGTATTAGATATAGGTATTCGGGGGTTATTAGAAGAGAGGATTTATTTTCTACAGGTACATTACCCGACCCGGACCCTAAGTTTCTTAGACAGGGGGGCTACTAACTGTGAAAAGAGCCACGAGAAATGGATCGACAATTACTACGCTATGCGGGGACATATTCTCTCTTCGATGCCATGGGTCGTGCAGGTCGTTGTGGGACAATTGATTTATCGAAAACAGGTGAGTATGTTGTATGGACAGGGGACGATGCGGTATTCGGAGGAGGAGAGACGGGAGTTTAAGAGGGAGGTTTGGGGGGAGGTGAATGCGTTGTTGGTTGAGGGGAAGGGGAGGAGGAGGGAGGATGGGGATGAGGATGGGGATGGGGATGGACCGTTTTGGGTGCTTGGGGGTGAGGGGCCGAGTGAGGCTGATGCAACGCTTTTTGGGTTTGTGGTGGGGGCGTTGATATGCACTGCGTGAGTTTCTGTCTTTTTTTTTTTTTTTTTGAAATCTTTGGTGGTGAATGGTAGGGGTAGCATGGCTAATGGGTGTATTGTGTAGGTGTCCTGAGACGCAGGGGATAGTGAGGGGTTTTCCGGTTGTGGTGGAGTATGCCAGGAGGATTCATGAGAGGTTTTTTCCGGAGTATGAGATTTGGAACAATGTTTAATATAGTTAGCAGGTATTGGGTTGGTATTTATTTGTTCTGTTGGGGAGGGTAGGAGTTGATAAATGGAAGTGTATCTTTAAATGGTGTTCTGTCATTGAATATAAAGTTGTAAACAATTAGCTCTTCCCTTGCTAGTTTAACTATCGGATTTAATGAGCTGCCTTGGTGGATAGTTAAAGATATCCGATACAATTTCTCATTCCCTACATTCCCCTATACTATGACTGGGCTGTAGGCAAATCTAGTATTCTATAGGAAGGACGAAGGAAATGATTCAGTTGCGTTTGATAGGTATGAGCCAAAGAAAGTGGTACTGTCGTATATGTTTCGGGAACAGGTGGAAGCGGGTTGACGTATACTATCTGTGCAGCATAGTCAGGATAATAATAATAATAGATGGAATGGGAAGTACTGCGCCAACGTGGTCCACCATGCATACTTCGTATTATGACGGTGACTGAAGATCATGATTCTTCTATCCCCTTCCAGACCCTTCGTTATGACGTAGCCTATCTTAAATGTTCCTAGTAGATACCCAGGTTGTAATCACCGTATCAAGAGCCTCCAGATAAGCTCCATGTTCCAGAAGGCTCCTGCATCGGAAGGGACCACTCCGCCGCTCGGGCCGACGTCACACTGAAGTCAACCCGGACCCGGCAACCCTGAATCCCGTAGCGTCGGTCTCGGACCGAGTGTAGTTTATTGCAGCGGGGAACATGACTGGCTGGCATTGATCCCGGTGGATATTGCTGGCCGGGTCGTATTGCTTCATGATTGTCTGATAAACACAGATTGTATACGTAACAAGCAGGTTCGTTGCCATCCCTTGTATATAAGACGGATGAATGGCAACGTACGAGCATCACTCTGAATATTTTGTCTTCAATCACACACATTAATCAGAATGAAAGAACCACAAGGCGCACCTCAAGTGGGCATCCACTTCCCGAAGGGTACACTCATCGGCACCACCAAACAAACCCAAGCTCACATACAGCGCAGGGATTCCAGACAAGGTGTCTGAGGAAGTTAGGCGCATCGCGCAGATGTTTGCGGTGGATGGAGATACCCTCCGGCGCATCACCGATCACTTTGTCCAAGAGATGGAAAAAGGTCCGTGCCCAGCCAGTCTCGGCCTGCACAAGCTGACAATCCGTAGGACTGGGCAATTCCGACAGCGATATTGTATGAGCTCCTTTCACCCCTTGAATTAGAAAGCTAACAACTCAGCCGATGAATGTAACTTGGGTAACGAGCTGCCCCACCGGGAACGAAACAGGTCAATATCTCACCGTGGATATGGGCGGGACCAATATCCGCGTCTGCCAGGTCACCCTGACAGCAGAAAAAGGCGGATACGAGATCACACAAAGCAAGTTCAAGCTACCTGGTGAGTTGAAGACCGGTAAGGCGGATGATCTCTGGGGATATATTGCCGACCGAGTGGCGGATTTCCTGCGAGAACATAATCTCGCTCGTCCGGACGGGAAACTGCCATTGGCATTTACGTTCTCCTATCCAGTGACTCAGAATCATATTAGACATGGCGTGTTGCAGCGTTGGACGAAGGGGTTTGATATCGCTGGGGTAGAAGGGCAGGATGTTGTTGCGCAACTGGAGACTGCGTTTGAGGAGAGGGTAAGCTTTCATTCTAGTCTGATGCCTGCAGATGACAGTACTGAGTCGACAGAATCTCCCGGTGCATATTGTCGCCTTGGTAAACGATACAACAGGGACGTTGATCGCCTCAGCGTACAAAGACCCCGAGATCAAGATTGGGAGTATTTTCGGCACAGGATGCAACGCAGCATATATGGAAAAGTGTGGGCGCGTGCCGAAAATTGCAGAGCACAATCTTCCACCTGACCAACTGGTGGCCATTAATACAGAATACGGAGCCTTTGACAACAGCCACCAGGTTCTTCCACGGTGTCAGTTTGATATGGAAATCGATCGCACCTCGCCGCGACCGGGTCAGCAGACATACGAGAAAATGGTGGCTGGTCTATATGTCGGGGAAATTGTACGGCTGATTATTGTTCACTTGCACGAGAAGGTGGGATTCCTGGATGGTGGTGACCTCAGTCGTCTCCGAGATACCCACTCCATGGAGTCGTCGTGCGTGTCGAAGATGGAAGAGGATGGGTCGTCAGAGGATAGCGCCATGGCGGAAACACGCACCTTTCTCAACGAGGAGTTTGGCATCGAGCCGACACTAGAGGAGCTGCGAGTGTGTTGCCTCCTGGGAGAGATTGTCTGTAAGCGTGCGGCCAGATTGTATGCTTGCGGCATTGCCGCGATCTGCAAGAAGGAGGGCATCCGACAAGGCCGGGTTGGGGTGGACGGATCAACGTTCGAGAAACTCTTCCGCTTCAAGGAACGTGCGGTGGCTGCTTTGCGAGAGATTCTCGAGTGGCCGGATGATGAGGATTTGGTGTCGTTTGTTCCGGCAGAGGATGGCTCCGGCATTGGCGCGGCTTTGATTGCGGCCTTGTCGGGGAAAGATTAGCCTCTTTAATGCTGTCATGAATTATGAGATAGAATGAACAGTAGAAGCATACGGTCTACATTATACTTGAAATGCGAATAACCTGCTTATTCAGTAATGCCATACATGGTTCCGTGTGTCGTCAGTATGGCGGCTTCTCGCCGATGTGCCCGGAGGATCATTTTCATGCTTGGATTGACCATGCATATCCCTTTGCCAAGAGGAATGCTGAATAGTAATCATTTAGGATGCATTCCGGCTGGATTCAATCCCAAGATGTTGTTCAGCAATAGGATAAAATGGACACGGTATGGGGAATCATCTGAAACCTTGGGACTGCATTATTAGAGGATAGTGTACATGGTTCCATCTTAATTATGTCACAGCAGAGTTAGACACTTGATAAAGCACGAAAGTAAATTAATGTGACATAGCATCACTCAATCAGCATACTAGCCGGGTCCTCGAGGTACTTCTTCACCAAGGTCAAGAAAGTAACCGCCTCACGCCCATCCACCAAGCGATGATCATAAGTCAGAGCAGTGTACATCATCTAACGCTCATTAGCACTTCACATCAGCATCTTCTGAATGGAGCTCACCGGACGAATCTCAACCTGACCATTAACAGCAACAGGCCTCTGCTGAATGCCGTAGATACCCAACACCGCCGTCTGCGGGCCATTGATAATCGGAGTTCCAAACAGCGATCCCCAGATACCACTATTGCTGATGGTGAACGAACCCCCAAGCAAGTCACGTAGGGATAATTTGTTGTCACGAGCCTACATCATCAGATCTCGTTTATTGGTAGAAGGGCATGAAACCAACCTTCTTCCCCAACTCGGCAATCCCCTTCTCGATTTCCACCACTCCCATATCCTCCATATCTCTCAACACCGGGGTGACCAATCCTTTAGGAGTCGAAACAGCAATGCTGAGATCGATGTAATCCCTAAACACAATGGTATCGTTATTCTCGATAGATGCATTGATGATCGGAATCTCCTTCAACGCGAGCGCAGACGCACGGGCAACCAGACCCATGTAGCCGAGTTTGGCATGATATTTTTTAAGCACGTCGTCTTTGTTCCGCGACCGAAATTCTATCACTTTAGACATGTCGACCTCGTTGAAGGTGGTCAGGAAAGCCGCGGTGTTCTGCGAATCTTTGAGGCGTTCGGCGATGCGTAGGCGGAGACGGGTCATTTTCTCCTGGGCTCTTGATTAGACTTGTGAGGGTAACAGGGATATAGGAAGGGAGACATACTCTGGTTTCAGTGCGGATTCTCTTGGTGACAGGGACAGGTTCTTCACGCTTTTCAGGAGTGACCTCTTCTTTCTGGGGGGCAGCTGGCGCAGGTGTGCACTCCTCTGGCTTAGCCATGGTCTGAGTTTTGGTCTCGGGTTCAGGCTCAGGCTGAGGTCTAGAGAAAATCTGATGTTGGTTCGCCTCGTCAGTAGACTCAGAAGCAGGCTCAAGTTCCGTGTGCAACGCTTCAGGCTTCCCCAAAGACATCTCAACAACCGCCTGTCCGACCGTCACAGTATCACCCTCGCTCAAGAGCAACTTGGTGACCTTTCCACTCTCCGACGCATTAACTGGAATATCGATCTTATCAGTCTCAATCGAAGCGATCTCCTCATCCTGCTCCACAAAATCTCCAATCTGCTTATGGAAGGTAGCAAGGATGCCCTCAGAGATGGACTCCCCCATGGTAGGTACACTGATGACTCTTGTTTCTTCATCATTAAGGGCCGAGTTGTTAAAAGGACGCGTCTGCTGTGATGGCTGGTGATCCCACCGTGAGTCTGCATTGCGTGATGCGACTGGGATCAAACTGCAACCATGAACGAAGTGTAGGGAAGATGTCATGCGGGTCGCACAGGGGAGGTGGGCATAGGTGCCCCGGACGCGGGGTGCGACGCGGGGCAGCATGGTGAGGCTTTGTGTTGTGACAAGGGGAACGCCAGAAGAAAGTACACAAGATTTAGATCGATAGAATGATCGGGGTAGGATCATGATGCCGAACGGTTGCCCGGTCATTTGACTGTTTCCCGAACTATCGGCTATCTCGGTTATTTGCGGCTATATACGTGTGTTACCAGTGTGTGTTTGCACAGGGAACATACAGTGCCGTGAATGCCACAGCGGAGAGTGTACCAAGTTGCAATGGGGTTCTCTCTTTGATAGTATGGGTGTGACTAGATTCATTTGCCTGGGCTTCAATGCAATACAGCCTTTCGACTCGACATTATGACACTTGACTGATTCGAGAGACATGAGAACAAGTACACTCCAATGCCATCAATAAACCCGCATATATCAGGGGTTGTACCTGATGGAAATGACAAGCAGTTACTTATCTCGGAATGAACTATTAACAAACTGGAGAAGCATGTCAGATCCACCTCTTGTTCCTGCTCCTCGTGATTATCTCCACACCAGTCCCAAAACTGGATCGCTTCAAGCCAACAACGCAGGCCGTCCTGCTCTTTCACAGGTCGCCTAGCCCTCGGGAATACCGAGCCAAGTCTCCTCGGAAATCAGTCCTCCGCAATCCGGTGGGTTGTTCGGATATCCCGGGATCGGCAGGGAGTTCTGCAACCCCAGATCAGCACTCTAACCTGTCCCAATGGCAGATGAAAGGTGCTCATCTACAAGATGCCGTGTCTCCCCAGAAATACAACGGGAATGGAAGTTTAGTCCCCGACCCACATCGTTTGTAGGCTACCTGCAATGCCGGTGATTACATCCGGTTAGAAAAAGAGTCTTGGCCATGGCTTTAGACTGAGATGCGGGGTATTCCCGGACACATAAATCTAACCATCAGCGCGAGCAAGTACAGCTTGACCATGGCATCCATCATGATCTTGTTTACCCTCCTTCTTCTCTCGGCCCTTGTAGCCGGGAGCAACGACCATCGCTTAACCATTCAGACCAGAACGGGCATCTTCACAGGCCTCCTCAACCCCGACTATCCCTCGGTGCGTGAATTCCGAGCCATTCCCTATGCTCAACCCCCCGTAGCCTCTCGCCGATGGCTTCCACCTGCAGCCCTCCCCAACTCCAACGAATTCCACTACGCGACCAACTTTCCTCCCGCCTGCCCCCAATACGTCTCCTCCAACCCAAGTGTCTTCGGCAACATCGTTCCCGAATTCTTCATATGGGACGGCAATGAGAACACCACAGCGGGGCTAATGGCCCAAGCCAGTTCCGAAGACTGCCTCCAACTCGCCATCTGGACTCCTGCCAACGTCAACACCTCCAACCTGCCCGTCCTCCTCTTCATGACCGGCGGCGGCTTCAAAACCGGCGGGATCAACGTGCCCTACCAACTTCCCGCGTCGTGGGTCTCCCGAACCCAAAGCCACATCGTCGTGACAATCAACTACCGCGTCAACATCATGGGTTTCCCCAACGCCGCCGGCCTCGATGACCAAAACCTGGGAATCCTCGACCAACGCGCTGCCTTGGAATGGGTCCACGAAAACATCCACCGCTTCGGCGGGGATCCCACCGCCATCACTCTCTGGGGCCAATCTGCCGGATCCATCTCCACCGACTTCCACACCTACGCCTGGCACGATAACCTCATCGCGCGAGCCACCTTCTCACAGTCCGGAACGGCCCTCAAGCCCCTTGACAATCCTGACCACACCCACACCAACTTCACCTTTGTTGCCAAACACATGGGATGCGATTTCCCCACCAACCCGGCAGCAGAACTCGACTGCATGCGCCAAGTCTCCGTCAACCGAATCCAGAACTTTGTCGGCCAGTACGCTGACTCCAAAGCCACCCCATCATTAGTCTTCACGCCAATCGCCGACGAGAAAATCGTCTTCTCCGATTATCCCGCTCGCGCCGCGCAGGGTCTGATTGCAGATACCCCCGCCATCATGTCCAACTGCGCCAATGAGGCCGCCGCCCTCTACACATACCCCCGTTCCAACGTCTCCGCCGGGCCGTGGCAGCCGGGGGTAAACGCCGCAACGCTGGAAGACTGGCTATGCGTTACCGCCAATACGAGTATTGTGCGCCACAACGCAGGTCGGAAGACATACCGGTATCAATATGCCGGAAACTTTACGAATTTGAGTCCATTCCATTGGATGGGGGCGTATCATTCGAGCGATCTTGCGATGAACTTTGGGACGTATTCGGATTTCCGTGGGGTGGGGACTCCACTGGAGAAGAAGACCAGTGAGATTATGCAGGATTATCTGCTTGCGTTTGCGAGGGACCCAGAGAAGGCGTTAGAGGAAAGGGGATGGGCGGTGTTTGATCCGTATGCGGCTGATGGAGGGTTTGTAAAGAGGTTTGGAGCTGATGGGAGGGCAGAGCAGAATGTGAGTGGGGTGGAGGTACAAGGGGCGTGTTGGGGAGAGGGAACTTATGATGCGTTTCCTTGATGGGGATTCAGAACTTGCATACTGGGGTCAATTATGTCGGAGAGGTATCAAATATGCCAGAGGGTCCCAAGTCCATGAGACGTAACCCTCATCATTAAGCTTAATAATGGTGGCTGTTTATTATGCATGCTTTCAGATATCAAGATCTGCGGTTAGGTTCCACGTAGAGTAAACTCTATAAATAGCCAAGAATGTGATTCATCACCACATTCCACCTAAATTTCCATGGAGGTTAACATGACTCTCCAAAGACGTCAAGGCTAACACAAAAGCTACAACTCCTATAGTAAGGCTAACTTATGGGGACACCGAGATCTTAACCTCAGCCAATATAGCCTACAAATCAGCCGCAACAGCCAGACATTAAGCCCCGACATGTCTATGCAGAGAAATTGTACCAATCCTCTCTCCATAGTCCGTCCATGCAATAGAAATCACTTACCGTAAGCATGGCAAATATGTCGAAGATGAAGTCCACTGGTTCATACCATTCCGTGATTTGGACTCAACCCAAGACAACGACATAATGTTGGCTCTGAATTTCAGGCCTTCCAAAGACAGTGCAAGAATCCGACGAAGGCGAAATCCAGGAACTGGAAGCTGAGCACACCCCGTGAAGATACAGATCGAAAGACCATTCAACGCTGCACCCACTTTTATATATCATACTTTACAGGATAATGAGTAAGAGTCATTATGGTAATCGAGACTCTGCCAAGCAGGGCCTTTTCCACGGGAGTGGACGGAGAATATGGTTGGAGAGCCAGTGTGACTGTAGCGTCGCCGGGTACTTTACCAATGCCACCCTTCATATATTCGAGTAGGTTGACATATTCTACTCCAGGAAAATGGTACAGAAGCAATTGGTGAGCGTACTGGTTATTTTATCGGTTGGCGTCTACTGAAAACGTGCCAGTTGATTGCACACTTCTTCGAAAGCCCATGATCTTGCAATCGGAATAGTTAACACTAAATCTGAAAATATCCAAGCTTGTGTAACGTTGTATGTGCGCCTACAATGTCAAGTGATGCCTAACCATCTCATAGGGTTGAGTACATACTCCCGGGTTTTAAGGCTTCCACATGTAACATGTGAATGCATCCAAATGCATCATTTCTGGGGACATCCACCCCCATGCGTAAGGACCACCACGTTTTCAGCGATGTGAACAAGAAATGTTACAGTGGTTGTCTTTGAACCAAGGTGTGCAAGACACCGCAAGCGATGGAAGTCCATCTTAGTGGTTCATATTATGCATCGCTGTTGTTGCATGTCGCGTCTAAGTAACAGTGAAAATAGTGAACGGTGTCATCTATGACAACATCATATTTTCCCATCGTAGGCTTTAGCGTAACCCTCCATGAACAGAAGATGTACGCAGCTACCCCAAAACAAGGATAAAGGGCTGTCACATCCCTCCGGCGGAAAGTCCATCTTCCCTTCAGAATCAATCAGATCCAACTAACACAAGACCACCGCAAAAATGCCACAGGATGAGTCCGAGGTGCACTGGTTCAAGCTGATCAACAACAGCGGTGCAACCCAGAGATACATCATGTTTGCGCCGCCTCCCCCTGGAGGTTTCGATACCCCCATCTGGATCGCAAGCGATGACATTGAAAACGAGACATCATGGGAAGTTCACACCACCGCACCCATTTGGGCTGGTATGTCTCTTTTCGTCCACTTCCATGACTACGGAATACGCAGAGCCTACATGCTAATTACCCGTCCAGGTTTTGGAAACCAATTAGACGACAAGACCATTCGGATGACCAATTGGGCCGATTCAGGAATTTCCAACAACAGCCCAGGTAGTTGTATCTTAGAAACACCCTACACAGATCTCCGAGAAATGCTAACTTCACGTCCAGACATCTTCGATCTTACCGTCTTCAAGGGGATTCCCAGCCTTGAGGACACCAAAACGAAAGTAAAGGACGCAGTGACCTTTGAAGTCGACACCACTGACACAACTGTCGGTGATGACCCCCTTGTGATTGGGTTTGGGAAGCGCAATGGCCCTAACGGAACAATCACTGCATGTGCAACAGTGAGTGTGACACCTTATCTATTATCATCTACAAGACATGCTGCTTGTTACTGACACCGCCCGTGAATGGAGATCCTCGCTGAGCCCAACACCCAACTGGTTGTGAAACCCCAAATTGAACTTTACTTCTTCAATACTACTGGCACACCGGGAACTTTGATTGATTTCGATGATTTGAGTGCCAAGTCCGCGCAGATTAATTTTGGGGGCCATACTGCCGGTGCGAGTCTTTGTACTGTTATTCACACAACAGATGAAGACGGCAAGGCTAGTTGGGTCACTGCTTATGATAACACTCCTCCTGATGATGAGTAGACCGGTACATGGTTTATGTGATGCGGGTTGGATTGAGTTAGTGCATGGTGGAGTCTTCGTTGTCTTGGCTGGGGTCAGGGAAGGGTTCATAATTGTGAGTGGTAGACAGTATTTAACTAATATCACTCTTTTCTGTCTTGATATGGGAATGCTGTCATCGTGGGTCATTGGTACGGTATAGAGTAGGTGGTTTAGTGGATCCCCCTGTGTTTTATAGAGATAGGGACGCTAAGCATTGTTGCCATCCACACTTAAATCTCTGCTGTGAGTACATAGTAGCATATTTTTGAACAGTTGGGCAAATCCCATCTCCTGCAACTGACTAGAGCGATTAATCTCTCAGTGCGCAGCCCAACTAGGTCTGTAATACACAACATGGAGATGGATCCGAGCATGATTTAATCCCATACAAGTCTCCAAATAAAACCCACCCAATTCCGACTCAACATCATAGATCTCGCGAAACATCTAGCGTCGTCATTAAAATACTAGGAGTGCGGTTGAACTTCCTAGCTACGTTCTATCGTACAGTGATAGTTACTAAACCCCCCCCCCCAGCTCATCAGGTCCCGATTTCCAGGAAACTGCAGTACGTTCTATTAATGTAATCAATAATAAAAACTCCCATTGTCACCCCAGATTTCATCTCCTCGCTGACGTAAACTAGCCGCAACTGCAACACCGCGGACATTATCTCCGGATGCATCCAACGAAACCGGCCCTGTATCTGCAAGGGGTAGATGACACACCCCACATCACCCAGCTATAAAGACCACTTGCTCCAAGGCATTGTCTCTCCCCCGCCAGAAAACATCCATACAACTAAAGATCCAACAAGCAACCCACACCAAAAATGACCGACCCCAGCGACGAAGTCCACTGGTTCAAGCTGTTGAACAACAGCAAAAAGAATCAGAATTATATCATGTTCGCACCGCCTCCTGACAACAACTCTAGAGATTTCCAGACTACGGTTTGGGTGTCGAGTTCCGTTGATCATCATGATCACTGGGATGTCCATACTGCTGCTCCTATCTATGCTTGTTAGTCTTCCCTTGTTGTGATAGTGTTTGTCAATAGTCGGCTGATTGCAGGATCCAGTCGTCGGAAGACAATACGGAGATACCAAGACCGGACGCGTTGTAGTCGAAAGCTCGGTAGTAGCTTGGATAGACGATGATTCAGAACCACGTACGCTCACCCAGGACACCCCACACAATCACACGCGAGAAATACTGACCGATCGTACAGCCGTCTTCGAGCTAACGATCACCTCCAACGGCATTCCCACCTTACAAAAAACCGAGGCAAAGTCACCCACACCTGGTGGATTCATCGTGAAGACCGGGCCCGACTTCCCCGAGACAGACTCAAACGGCAATGCCTACGTGCTAGGTTTTGGAAAGACAGATGGTGCGACCAAGAAGGTTGCGCCGTGTGCATCGGTAAGCCTCCTAGGACTTTTTATATCCAAATGCTAATTCTTGAAATAGAGGGTGGCCAAGAAAGAGCAAAGTATCACGGTGAAGCCCGTGATCCAACTGCATTTCTTCCCCAGTGATGCCAAGTCCGGCGATTTCATCGACTTCAAGGAAACTATCCACATTGGCACAGGACATGTCAACTTTTCGGATCATCTGGACGCGACGTTGTGTTATGCGCTCCACAGGTCCAAAGATGAAAGTGGTGCTCATGCTGAGTGGACAATGGCGTATACGAAGGAGCCTCCGGTTTGAGAAATCTCTTGCTTGGAGTACTGCGAGAGACTTGATCGATAATATAATTCTGAGGTATCGCGCGCGGATGGCAGGGGATGATTGCCAACTTGTAACTTGCTTCGTTGAAGCGAGTAGGGTGATTGTTTTGCTGAATCGTTCAATACAATACTACGCACACAACTATGGTATTATTCCAAACTTGACTCGCTTAAATCATCTCAACTTCCTGGGTCCCATCAATGGGCTTCAAATACAGCACTTGTCTTCCAACATGAAACTCAGTCTTAATCTCCCTTCATCCAAAGACCCATCTTTACTAATAAACATCATGTGAGGCAACGAATCCGGCTAAGCATCAAACTTCACCACCAATTAGTCCCCGCACGCAGCACACATCCGTAACAGGAGGAATGCCTCCGCGGACAAGAACCGGAACGACAACGACATATCCTGATTTTCCCCACAGTAGCCATGGAAAGCCGGTCTCCACCCCATAGAACCACACCAACTTTCTTGTCCTGCACGACAGATCGGACAAGAAGACCTGTTCACGTAATGCCTTATTCACGATCCTGAAAATAAAGTGAGCCATGAACTAGGTTAATTTAAGATAACCCATTTCGTGGGGGAAAATTGCCAGTGACTTGAACTTGCAAACCAAGAATGTCCTTCCGCGGAGTGGAGACACGGTTGGATTAAGTTTCCGTCAGTTTGACCCTATCCGACACGAGTCTATACTTCATCAAGGACAGATGCACATTCCTCATTTACCTTTTTTTTTTTTTTTTTTTTTTTTTGTTGGAGTAGGTATCTACATGCCAATGCGACCGTTTTCTACATCCCAGATCGTCTCCCACCACACAATGCCTATGGAAATGAACCACGAACGCTTCGAATCGGTCTTCCCCACTGTTCTCGAAGACGCGCTCAGCTAACTATGTGAAAAGCATACAAACTCCTCCTGAAGCCATAGTCTGGCTTCGCAAGGTGCTCTCCCCCACTACATATGCATATCAATAACCACCTACACTAACACTCAAACCCAGAACATAACCCACAATACCACAAGCGGCAAACACCTCCGCGGCCTAACTAATCCCCAGCACCTACGCGCACACGCTCTCCCGCCCCCTCACCACGCCCGAATACCACCTCGCTGCAAAACTCGGCTGGGTGCTCGAAATTCTCCAAGCGTCGTTCCTGATAACAGATGATATCGAAGACCACGATACCTGCCGGAGAGGAAAACCATCCTGGCATGCTCTTCCGGGTGTTGGGTTGAAGGCGATTAATGATGCTGCGTTGTTGCAAAGTATTGTTTATTTCTTGCTGAAGAGGTACTTGAAGGGGACGTGTAGGTGGTATGTGGATGTGGTGGAGTTGTTTCAGGAGGTGACGTTTCGGACGGAGTTGGGGCAGATGGTTGATTTGATTTCTGGGGATGGGGTGGATGGATTGACGAAGGGGAGGTGTGAGATGATTGCGAGGATGAAGATGGCGTATTATAGTGTGTATGCGCCTGCGGCGGTGGAGTTGTATCTGGGGGGTGTGGCGACGGGGGAGAATTTGGAAACAATGAGGGGGGTTGCGTTGCGGTTGGGGATGTATTATCAGATGCGGGATGATTTTTTGGATTGTTTTGGGGAGAGGGGGAGGTTGGGGAAGAAGTTGGGGAGGGATATCAAGGATAGGAAGTGTAGTTGGTTGATTGTGGAGGCTTTGGGGAGGGCGGATGCTGAGCAGAGGGGGGTGTTGCGGATCTAGATGAGAGCAGTGGTTTGAAAAAGGGTACATTTGTGGATATTATCGATATTATATACAGGAGAGATAAGTGAGCCTCATTATGATTTGTAGGATGTTTCAATCCAAGACTTTTGAAGGTATATCAGTCGAGTGTAGAAGGTTGAGGATCTCGATTACGTATCATATGGCATGATATAAATGCCTCTATTCATGATTATTAATCCCTTGATCATGACTAGGAATGTCATGGGGATACGATACTGGATGTCAAAATACCCTTTTCCATGCAGTAAGGCCTACGATCTGGATAGTCCATCCAGTTCGGCATGCTGTGCAGACCGGTCCAACTCATATATGGGATGAGCCTGGGCTGGTTGTTTTTGCGACCATGTCTCCGTGAGGCCGTCATATCTAGCCGGGCCTTGGATAAGCACATTCCGAGACGCATTTCGCCGGCGGAAGCATAGAAGCGCTATGATAGCCGCCACTATGACGACTCCAGCTGCAGACCCTACGCCAATGCCGGCCGCCGCCCCGGCGCCGATACCCGAGCCACTTGAGGACGAACTGGTGGACGTGGCGGACAAAGTGGAGGTAGATGAGGAGGTAGATGAGGAGGTAGAGGTGGAAGTTGCAACCGCATACGTTGGCGTGCCTGATGCTGTAGGCGGGAGATATTGGATTGTTGCGAGCTTCGATGGGGCGGGAGCGGCCCAAATCTCATTGGACGGATTGGAACAGTTCACCGTCCCGGAGTCATTCTCGCAGCATGCCCAGTATCCATCGGATGTATAGACGATTTCGGCATTATTTCGACCTCCTAATAGGCAGCAATGTCAGCGAATCTGGGACCACACCGAATGGCCATCGCCTGACTCACCGCATCGCGTTCCGCAGGCAGCATCATCAAGGGTCTCGTCCGTGCAGTCCGCCGCATAATAATAATCGCCCGATTTGCCACGGGTGTTCACACAGATCGAGTTGCTCAAGCAGTAGTCGCCGTTGACGCAGCAAGTCACATAGGGGTGGGTGGAGTTGGTGACGCCGCATGCAAGGTCGGCTTGGATGTTCTGAATCACCCCATTGTGCATGCCATGGCAGACCGAAGACATGAAGACGGGTTAGATGGGTCAAAGATGGTTCTTTGGAACGCGATGGAGAATGGGCTCCTTCACCAGGGTCCCTTTGGGTTGACATTTCAAGAGGTCCTCCAGCCTCGAGAAGCTGAGCTGAGGAGCTGAGGGGCTTGCGACCGGAAAAACTAAGACTCGACGCATGGACCTGGGGGCCAAAAGCCGATTCTTCTCAAATGGGAAGGAACTGCGAAGGTGGACTATGCAGATACGCCAATGAGGGACGCATGGTTGACACTAAGCATCTCGTATATCGGTGCACCATTGTTCCGGGCAACTAACAGACCGAAGTGGATCAATAGTAGGCTCTTCTGCACCGTGCCTAGAGGAGGCTCGGGAAACTGTTGGCAAGCGTGAGGATCGGAGACAGGAGGCTTATACGAATCAAGTGCGCTGAAATACGACGGGCCCCTCATCTAGCAGAGCCCCATTTATGGACGAATAGTAAGGCAACTGCGCCGTGATTGTTTGCTCAGTCTGTTTAGTCGCCGACCGGGCCACCGCCGATCATCACCGACCTTGGCATCGCTTAGCCATTCTCACCGCCTGTCATGTTTGATTCCAGCACGGCAGAATCCAACTCGTGATGAACTGTATATTATGGGCAGGCGGTGTAAATGGTAACAGCCATCCGGGTGTGGCTGTGGCATAGCTAAGCCACTCGCGACATCCACCGGTCGCTATTATTCCACTTCATTGAGAGACGGTCGCTATTCGGGGTGAGGGTCGCTATTATATATACACTATGACCTCCAAAGGGAAAGGCGGAATTCTTAGTATTCCGTCGTTCATGCCCGTTTGTGTATTGAAGGTTTGCTCTGCCACAATTCTGTTTAGGCTAAAGCGCATCATCTGGACGTGTTCGAGATACTATATAGGGCGTCCCAATCTTCTGGAAGATCTGTATAGACTATGCATGAGCAGTCAGTGCACAATCTCGTGAAAATCTAAGGCACCTGTTAGTTAAGGCCTCGGGCAACGATGTTGAGATATCACTGGAACAAGCAGGTGAGGTGTCATCCTCGCAGGCAGTACGATCGTGATGATGGACATTACTCTTTCCCAGCACACCGGTGACGGCAGCAACAGGGCGCGACTGGAAAAATGCAAGTTGCTTAAGATTTGTGCCTCATAAGGCCTGATACATACCACTTGCAGCCCTTCCAATCGCTATGTTGGGTGGTATCCACAAGAGCTCCCACCAGCACCTCATTCTTGTTCTGAACGTACTCGAGTGGTTTCCACGAGCGCAGATCAACTACGCACAGTTCAAAATGCAGTGCCATGATGGAGGGCATTTAGAAAACATGGATAATCGATTAAAAAATTCCTTACCAAAAAGAAAAGTGAGGAAGGACATGGGCGAACTTCAGATTGAAGTGGCTCCTTTGACAGATCTGCAGACCACGTACAAGGGTTGTTTCCAAGACATTGAACATTATAATTTGAACCACATTCTTCGTGATCAACTGACTCAGGTTCAGCAGATACTTACTACCAGTTTCAAAGGAGGATTTGGCAGATGTGACCGGGTCTGCTTTGCCTACAACAACAGAGCTCTCTGAAGGGACGCAAAGAAAGAGCACCGAGCGATCCAGCCATATTGACTGAAACACGCACTTTACAAGATAATCAGTCTTATAGTCACTCATCTCATTCAGAGTCACGCGACTAACCCACCACTGAGATACACACTAGAAGACTAGGGAGTGCCCCCCCCCCCTTTTCAGAGCTTGTCACCAAAAAGGCAGGGTAGAGTCACACCCTCATGTGAAAATAGACGGAAGAATGACTATATTCGAGATAATTGGGTCATATCTATCACTATAGCTATTCTCCAACATTCACGGCATCTAAGCCATACCCCCTAATTATACTAAACCAAAAAGAACCCCAGGATCGGCAACATCATATCAATCAGGTGCCCCTTTATCTTACCAAGTCCTTTTTCACTGGCTCGCTTCTTGATCATTCTCCTCTTACTGTAGTCAGCAACATACTTCAAAGTAATAGTGAGAGTGGGTTGTCTCTTGGTTGCACTTTGAACAGGGAAATAGGTTGACAATGCTAATCTGGCATGTGTCTGTTGCTTCCAGAACACGCCTAAGTATTTTCAATGCGCAGTGTCCAAAGCTGACGGCTTCTGCCAATGCTATGTGAAATTTTTTGCAAGTGATGGTGGAATTGTACGGCATACAGTCATGTGATCGCGTTATGCCTTCTCCTCATACTAATGACCTTCCTTCATCCCTTTGTCACCTGCTTGTTGGGCCATGAGTATAACCATCTTTTTCTCATCTCTGTCAAGACCACGCACAAGGAAGCCAATGGCAATTGCGCATGGACTATATAGGGCTGACTGGCTTCTCCATAGTTTTGCAAATCTACAACCGATCGTGAGATCAATATTCAGGGTGTTTAGAGCTCTAGCATGCTTGGCTCGGGCCTGACAGACGATCCCGCCAAAGCTGGTGTCTTGTTCTCAAACAGTTAACCAGGCATGGGTTCGTGAAAATTGTGAAATTATCAAGCCAAGTGGACCGGCGGGTGGGGCGCGAAGCCCGTGGTCTGGATCTGCAGAAATCATGAAATGAGACTAACTTTTGCCCTGAAATCTCCATTGGAGGCTGTGACACGCCGACACCTGCCGGTGGGGATTCCACGCGTCGACGAATCCAGTCCCCGCCGAGGTTGACGGATGAAACAAGCCCGGGCCCTGCAGGCCACAGGGGCATATATACGATTTGGCCGTCGTGACTTCTCGGCACGCCCTCCAACTCTCTCCCAAATGTAACCCTCTCCATCTTTGCTGGACTACTGCTCCGTCTTTTCTTTGCAGACGGCCAGTCGGTCTCGCCATGGAAGAGATCTGGGAGAGAGACCTTACGCCCGAGCGAATAGCCTACCTGGCGCAGTCTCGGATTCCCGAGATCATCGCCTGTAATACCATCTTGATCGTGTTCGCGACCGCTGGGCTGCTGGTGCGTCTTTTTGTCCGGATGCGATATCTCACGGGTATCAATGTCGATGATCTGCTCTGTTTGACCAGTTGGGTACGCTTGGGATTCCATCGGCCTTTTACATCTACTGATAATCTGGCGCCAATCTAGATCTTTACGTTCGTTCTGTGCTTTACGTGCATGTTGAGTCAGTACCTTGCGACAGATCGGCGACCTTATCGTGTGCTAACGGTTCTCTTAGTGACCAAATATGGGTTCGGTAGGCATATTGGAGTGGTCGATATGCCCGATCGCGCGATGTTCCTAAAGGTAAGTGTTTATTTCTAGAGTGGTTACCCGGCTGTCCGTTAACCATAATCGAATTTTGCAGCTCAACTGGGTTACCATGCTCGCCTACGTCATTGCCCTCGGTGCCATCAAGACCTCCTTCTGTGTGCTATACCTTAGTATTTTTCCCGGAAGGAAATTTCGGATCGGCTGTTGGTGTGTGTTGGCTATTATCGTCGCCGAAACGGTTTCGGAAATTCTGGTGGTGATATTCCAGTGCTGGCCGGTCCACAAAGCATGGGATGCCACCGGCCTTGTGGAGGGCCACTGCGTGAATATGACAGCCTTTTACTACGCGAATTTTGGGATCAAAATGGCCAGTGATCTGGCTCTTTTCTTGATGCCGATGCCGAAGCTCATCAGATTGAAAATGACAGTGGGAAAGCGAGTGGGCTTGGTGATAATGTTTAGTCTGGGCCTTCTGTAAGCGACCCCATGCAGGAGTGACGGCCAAAGCTAACCATACGAATCTAGTGTTTGTGTGACGAGTATTATTCGAGTTTCTTACATGAACCCATTCTCCGTGGACCATACCTGTGCGTCACCATCAATTCGGCGTTTCCGTCTCCAGCCTTACTAACACGGCTACAGGGTCATTGATCAACACGATGAACTGGTCTTGTGTCGAAGTTGGGGTCGCTGTATTCATTGCGTGCATTCCTTCGTTCAAGTCGCTCATCACTGCTCGCTTCCCGGGACTGCAGCGTCTGCTCGGCTTCTCCAGCCAAGGCGAGTCCAACGGTCCGTCCAAGATATACGGTACTTCGACCCGTCGAACGCACAATGGCATGTCGATTGGGGGGCACAACAGCATCAGACTTAAACCAGTCACAGGACTCAGCAGTGCCGAAGTCGAAACAACAAACGATTCGCAGGAACGCATCGTGTGTCCAGGCATCCAGGTCACTACCTATGTTTCTGTGAATGAGACCGTCTGATGGCGGATGAATGTTGAATGCTATGTTATTTTGATACCTGTTATGCAATCTGATCATTATGATTATTTCCTTGGTTGGCACTGCTCCCTGCTGTGATCTATCGCTCCCTCCGATAGATGCGGTCCAGTGGGTCTTCCAGACTACTCTAATTGCCACTTCCCCGTCAATTTAGCTCAGGGGAATCAGTTGACATCAAGCGCCGACGCCAAGGAATTAAAGTCAAAGCAGTGGATCGTTGGATCCTGGGGGATTGGACGGAAAGTTAGGAACTGACTCGGTGAAACCTCAGATAATCCGTTAATCTATGCCTGTCACGCTACTGCCGCACCAGCGGAGTCTAAACCAAGTAAGAGCGCAATCACGCCCTGTCACTGGCCAAGATCTCCCGAGACCCACTACCTAAATTTCCCCGTTGACGGCCGAATGCCTAAAGGAATCTATTTCCCCGAAACCTTATCACGGTGACCAATTTACATCCAACACCCGTTCAGTCCGAGCCGTCTGTCACAAAAAGAATAAAAATAGCCGGGTCACACGTGTGGTGTATCATATGCGCCCCTCAATATGAAAACTTGCCACCATCTCGTGTCGAGTGTCGACTAATACAAGCCTTCAGCATCCCTCGTGAACCAGGGTACTGACACTATCCCTGCCAAGGAGTGGCTGGGACCCGCCGTTTTGCCTTAAAACACTGGCTACACCACCATCCGTGGTTCAGCACGGCGTGATGACACAATCTTTAGCCGTGGACATAAAATCTGACTCGTGGATGTTCTAGCTCTCACCTTGGGATCTATCACGCTAGACACCTGACATCGCTGCCTTGCGTCGGAGGTAGTTGGCTTTAATTTATAGTAATATACCTCCAGCGGGGCTTCATAATTAATTTATGCACATTATATTGAAATGTGGCGTGATGCGACCGTCACCTCCTTATGCTTGTCAATTAATGGCTATCACTGTAGGGTTCGGGTATTAACCAATCCTCTCATTCGACTGCTTGTTTTCTCGAGGATTATGACTGTCACTGGACTGAAAGCCTCAGCTGGGCAGTGGCAGTTATTTTCTGCATTACCACCCGGGCTAGCAGATAACTGGAATTTATCTGTGGTCATCAGAAAACATCATAGCCTATTGGTGACAATTACATCACGGTGGTGTCTTTATTTAACCCCAACGGATAACTCAAGCGTTCGTTGAAACAAAGCCAATGTAGATGCAAAGGAGAGGGAGATCTGTTTTGTACAACTATCACGAACATGGCTCCATGCGCCTGGAGAAAAAACCAATCATTGGTGTGTGATTGATCCTATGATAGCATTCATACAGAAATCATACTATTCTCTACGCGTAAATTCGCCGACTAAGTTTCTTGCGCCATCTAAGAAGACCTGTACGATGTTTGACAAAATGTTGATAATCACCTTATGCCAGGGTAACAAAAGACGATGTTCAAGGTCACGATGGATTGTCAATCTAGTTCTCTTGCTATATTCCCATCAATCAGATTCTATCCCTAGTATCATATAGACTAGCTCAGTCGTGACAGCGTGAAGTGTGAATATATCCCAAGTATTACTCAGCATAACACATTGATGAGAACATCATGCTTTAGGGGTATAATTTAGTCCCCTGAATGGTTCTATTCCACTCCCCACTTTAGGAGGAACAGAACAAGTGTATTCAGCCATTTCCATAGATGAGATACCCGCCCAATAGGCAAGCAATTTAAACCATACTCCATCTAATTACCCGTTCCACAATCGAACCTTCCACGACGCTTCTCCGAGAATAGCGTCCCTCATGTGGGCCAAGGAGACATACGAAACGAACATCCAGTTCATGACTGTGGATATATGTTCATCCATATATCCACAACAGAAGCAAATGGAATTGAACATCTCCGGGGGCCAAGCTTTGAGTGTTCTCGAAGCATGGACCACCACGTGTGATTTGTTTCAGGACTCAATATCATGCATCAGTGGGTCTATGATGGAGTGAGATTAATCAAAGACGTTTATTTGCGCTCAGGGGTCTGGAATGTGTCTAGTTTAGCTTTTGCTGTTGACCGGTAGTCACCTGACCGGGTTATTGTGTTGCCTGATTGGGTTGAAATGACTCTATATCGCGACTTATCGACAGCACCATATCAATTCTGGGGTTCTTGCTACCCCATTGTCAATTTATGCATTGATTATTGACCTTGCATTTGCATTACACAATAAACTCCTACATCATGTCGCATCACGCGGATCCTCCCATGTGCGACCTTCATGCTGGTCCTTATGATTCTAGAGATTTACATGCTGCTCACCGCGAAGAATTGTCAGTGGTGTCATTATCGCCCGGATTGGCCAACCAAAATCGCCTATGCCTTCAACCCTACTCAACCTGCATGATGATTCCACCAAGCTACCACCAAGCACCCCCATCTCCTTCATGAATCCTCATCCAATCAGTCCACATAACAAGAAGAGCATAGACATCTGATATCCGAAACCTCCAATCCCACATCACCCTCAACACGCAGATCACCCGATGCTCCCCTCTCCCAAGACTATATTTATCCTAACTACCTACCTACAACCCCAGACATCAACATCCCAGAATCCTACAACGGCTCATCCTCACCACGCACCTGACCAACACAACAAACAAAAACCACTCATCCACCCCATCAACCAACCCCAATCCCAGCCCATCACTCACAGGGAAATAAACCCCCCAATGTGACCTGATCACTCGCCCACACGGCCCAAAAGTCCCGAACCGCATCTGTCACACACATACAGTGAATGTAACACACCCCCTCATGCACGTCACACTAAGCTGTGAAGAACCTCTCGGGCAGTTTCTACCATCACACACGGCTCGCTACATGACATAACCTTATTTCCCGATGTTGGCCATTTTTCGGAATGAGGCACGAAATGGGATGTTTTGTCCGATAATGGGAGGGGGCTTGTCGGGGATTGTATGTTAATGGACGGGGGTAGCTGGTTGGGAGTTGGAGCGGAGGATATGTTATATATTCTTGAGATAATAACTGATGAGGAAAGAGTTGGATAGATAGATAGGTACGGTATTATTCACTAGCAATTCCAGTTGGATACCTGTGAATGATAAGTCAATCAATATGTTCTGGAAAATTTTCATTGTCTTTACTGCCCTCCTGGGCACCATCATCCCAGCCATGGGCATCCCAACCGCCAATATCACCAGCAATGATCCCCACGAGACCAGTAACCTTCAGGCCGGGGAACGCTATGTCTTTGCTCATTTCATGGTCTGTTTCCATCTTCTTCCCCATACAGTCTATCTAACAGAAATAAAAGGTCGGCATTGTCGAAAACTACCACCTAACCGACTGGATCACCGACATGACGACCGCGCAATCCATCGGAATCGACGCCTTCGCCCTAAACTGCGCCAGCATCGACAAATACACCCCCACCCAACTAGCCCTCGCCTACGAAGCCGCCCAACAAGTCAACTTTAAAGTATTCATTTCCTTCGACTTCGCCTACTGGAGTAACGGCGACACGGCCAAAATCACCGCCTACATGCAACAGTACGCGAACCATCCCGCCCAGATGCAATACAAGGGTGGTGCCTTGGTGAGTACCTTTGTCGGAGATAGTTTTAACTGGACGCCTGTGAAGCAGGGCACGTCGCATGCGATTCATGCAGTGCCGAACTTACAGGATCCGGCGGCGGCGTCGAGTAATTCGCAACGAGGCGCGGATGGGGCTTTCTCGTGGTATGCGTGGCCGACGGATGGAGGGAATAGTATTGTTAATCGACCGATGGATACGGTTTGGGATGAGAGATATGTAAGGGCGTTGGGGACGGGGACTTATATGGCTCGTTAGTATTCTCTTCTTCTTCTTCTTTTCTTCTTCTTATAAAGGGGAAGAAGTACTAACAGTAATAGCTGTCTCGCCCTGGTTCGCCACCCACTTCAACAGCAAAAACTGGGTCTTTATCTGCGAGAATCTCCCCACGCTACGATGGGAGGAAATGCTTTCCATCAAGCCCAGCCTGGTAGAAATCATCTCCTGGAATGGTAACCCTCCCCCCCCGCCAACCTACTCATCCCCCATAGCCTAAGAAGAGTAACTCTACCCAGACTACGGCGAATCGCACTATATCGGACCCTACTCCGCCAACCACAGCGACGACGGCTCATCCCAATGGGCGAAAGGCATGCCACACGATGCCTGGCGCGATCTCTACAAGCCCTATATCGCAGCCTACAAAGCCGGAGCTAACAAGCCCACCATTGAGAAAGACGGTCTCGTGTACTGGTACCGTCCTACACCGAAGGGGGTGACCTGTCCGGAGGATCCCATGCCAGCACCACACGGGTTCAATATGCTCGGGGATAGTATATTTGTGGCGACGATGTTGACGAGTCCGGCGACGTTGATTGTGAAAAGTGGGTCGAATGCACCGGTGCGTGTGGAGGTGGGGGCGGGGATTGTCACGTCTACGGCGCCGATGGGGCTGGGTGGACAGGTCTTTGAGGTGGTTCGGGATGGGAAGACGGTTTTGAGTGGAAGGGGTGGGTTGGATGTGAAGGATCGGACCAAGTTTTATAATTTTAATGTGTTTGTGGGAGGGGTATAGGTTGATTGATTGCTCAGCCTGGAGTGTCGTATAACTGAGGTTGGGGTGGATGCGCTGGTTGACTCAAGATCATATGAGGGTGTGACAATAAAGGTTGCAATGGGGTCGGTGGAAGGTGTCATTTGCAATGCAGGCTGCTGTAGTAGTATGCGTATCAGTGTCACAGAATGTAGGAGATCACAGGACGTTGGAAGAAATATCATTATCCAGGGCATTATAGTTGCTTGTATGCTATTGATGCTGGCCATATCCCGTGTTGCCAGCTCACCTTGGGTGGTGATCGGGCTTTGGTAGACGACCACATTGATTTCACTTACAATGATGAACAGTGAGTGAAAAAAGAAATAAAAGAAAAACAACAACAGAAGGGATTCGCTGGTGGTCACCCACCCAACTACTAACCTCCCGGCGTGTGGCTTAAGTACGGCTGAGCGGACGGGAAGCCCTGTTTTCCACACCCTGTGGTCGTATGTACTTATTGATATTTAGGGATTACTTATGTAGGTCTCTAAAATTATAAAAGGTATTTTTAGAAGTTTTAGTTTACAGTTAGTTTGTCGGTTGTGTTTGAAAAGACCGTAAAATAGTCTATTGTCGCTTTGTTATATTTTAATTATTAAAGTCCTTTCTGGTTAATGTAGGAAAGACTGTATCTGAATTTGAATTGGATATTTTTATTGTAATAATTAAAATGATCTGTTTAAATAGAGAGTATTAGCTTAATTATATTGGATGAGGATGGAATGAGCTTACGGTAGTTAATTAGTGTTTCCTTAAAGTCTGACTGCTATGCAGTTGGATCTGCTGTATTCAGTAGGCCGATAGAATTTGTGATTTTTGTGAATAAATAGTCTAATTTTCTTCTGGTAATTGTGTAAGACTGATAGTCTGATGGGTTTATATTGCTCTAAAGTATATTTATAATGCTGTTTCCTGCTTTCTGTCTAGGGAAGTGGGCTGTTAAAATGGTGGTTATGTTAGGGTGGTTAGCCCAAGGCAAGATGTTGATTCTGTTAGAATGTGTCATCATGATGGTGTTAGAATATTGCGATGTGATCCTCTCAACGACTTGGTTGTCTTCCCAGTCTGAGTGGAGGGTAGTTCGGTCTTTCTCCTCTGTGGCCCAGCTCTTGAGAAACACCAGGCAAACATCAGGGGGGGACGGTAATACAGCAGCAAGGCTGGACATGTTTGGTCTTCTGTAATGTGTTTGCTGTCTTAGATGAGGACTCACTATGGACTATATTCCTCAATAATGGCGGTATTGTTCAGCACATACTGAACAAGTGTTGCTTTTCGAAATCCAGCGCGTTGCTTGATCGCCTCCAGAGGGCTCACCACATAACTGAACAGACCAGAGCCGGTGCCTCCTCCAGCTGCCAGTACACCGTACTCATAAGTACCGACCCCGTTGAGATAGAAGATAGACATCCCATTAGTAAAGTCCCCTGCATCGTTGCCAAAGACCGCTATTTGTTTGGGCGATTTGAGAGGAAGAGTGCCATTGACATTCTTCAGGAGGACAGTGCCCTCAGCGGCCTGTTTGCGGATTGCAGCTCCGTGGTCGCCGCGGCCGTCAACATTGGCAACCGTCCCATACGTATAATTATACTTATACTCATTCGCTGTTCAGTGGGTTAGTGGAATTGCACTGGATCAGAAGTAAGGACATCGCTCACGGCTGGAGAAAAGGAGGGCATTCAGCTCCTTATTGCTAGGGTCAATTGCTGGGAAGCCTTTGTCCTGATGTAGATGAAAATATGGAGTCATAACCCGGCGACACATATCATCTAATCGGTCAATCGATACGGAGCCATTGTTGACGGACGTTGTAAGCTTTTGATGAAAAAAGACTGGCCCGAAACTCGCAGTGCCAGCCATATCCATATCCTGTCCTGAATTGACAGCAAATACTCCACTGTGGGTAGCACCCCAGTCCGACATCACATATCCTTGAAATCCTAGTTCACTCTTTAGCAATCCATTCAGTGTCTTGCTGTTTTGACAACCGTATGTCTGGTTGAGACGATTATAACTGCACATAACCTAAATTCAATGATTAGATAATATTTCAAGAACGCTTTCCGGGTATTCTTACTGCTGCAACTCCAGCCCTAACCGCTTGCTGGAAAGGCCAAAGGTAGAGCTCGTGCAGTGTAAGATCATCACTATTAGATGACACACTTTCAATCGTGGTACCATTTCCATTCTGGGTAGATTGGCGCTGGGTTTCCTGTTCATTGCCGATGTAGTGCTTAGCACAAGCCTGCACTCCACCGTCCTGGATGCTAAGGAGAGTTTCGGTGAATAACTCTCCTGTCAGGTAAGGATCAGGGGGAAAGCCTTCCCAGTTCCTTCCTCCCAGCGCGGACCGTCCGAGGGGCCCAGCAACTGGCCCCAGGAAAACGTGAGAGCCTCCCTATCATCCCACGTGTGTAGGACGGGATATAGTATGTTTGCCAAGTACTTCTGCTCCATTGATTCCAACTAGTCACTATCTACCAGTAGGCTTAGCCATCCGGTCCCATTGAACCTGTGC
Organism: Aspergillus carbonarius ITEM 5010; assembly: GCA_001990825.1. Lineage (NCBI taxonomy): Eukaryota > Fungi > Ascomycota > Eurotiomycetes > Eurotiales > Aspergillaceae > Aspergillus > Aspergillus carbonarius. The sequence goes on from KV907493.1 coordinate 235,297, forward strand.
AAGCCCCCGTCTCTGTAACCTAGTTTACACTTCAGTGGTGTGCAGCCTCGGCGACTCAGATGTTTGACGCATCCTCCTTAATCATGTCAGAAGCATACTCCGCAATGGCGTAAAGATTAGCCGTAGGATGGCCGCATAGTTGCATAGGTTGGATTGATGCATCAACAACACGAACATTCTTGGTTCCATACACTTTCAGCCGGTTGTCGACAACGCCTCCCATATAGCGAGGCAGCATCGAGGAGGTGCCAATGGCATGGTAATTGGGTGTGTCTGAGGATGCAGGTCAGCATATAAATAGAGGTTTAGGCAAAAAAACGTACATTGTTGCTCAATCCACCTCTTTCACATGTCATCGGACGCGTCTTCCGGAACGTCCACAAGACCAGGTAGGATCTCCTTGGTAGCCAGATCCTTCAGAGGCGTAGTTCGATACATCTGTCGAAGGAACTTTGACATCCCGATCTGGATTTGAATATCCCAATCGAGCATACTGTAATTCGGGTTCACCGTCGGGGGCGTCGCTGGGTCGGGGGAGTTGATATGCACGTTTCCTCGTGCAAACGGAAGAAGACCCCAGTAGCCAGTATGGATCTTATGAGGGTCATCCAGAATAAAGACGAACTCGGAGACCGGGATATGCTTATTGAACATCAAGTCATACTGAAGGTTGAATAGACTTTCCAACATTTCTTTGCTCATAGCTCCGTTGGTTCCGTTGGCAGTAATGTCGGCATACTGTGGCAACTGTGATTTTATTGATGCAGCAACTGACTCCGTTGATGGTCCGAATATGTCGGAGACAGAGGCAAATGCCACTGACCTTGTTCCTGAGACCGGTGTATCCGTGGACACAACAAGAGAAGTATTGAGTTGATCTTGCAAATTCTCTCCAACGCTTGGAAGGTCAACCTTGACCGTAATCCCATACCTTTCAAATATTCTGTATCAAGGGAGTTAGCATATACGCTAGCATTTTGCAATGTCGTAATACCTTGGGTTACCGATTCCAGAGAGCTCCAGGATGGCGGGCGTGCGTAATGCACCTCCTGCTAGAATCACTTCCCTCCGAGCGTCGCTATTGAATCTCCGTTGTTTGACTCCATCCTGCTCGACAATCTCTACTCCTTTGGCAGTAATTCTGCCCTCACTCTCCCCGTCACCCCACAAGACTCGAGTAACCAAAGAATTCAACTTCACGTGGAGATTTGGTCTCTCCGCATAGGGCCAATAGTACGCACGGGCGGCATCACTGCGGATATTCATGACATCGACCGTATACGGGTGAAGGGTAAATCCTCTCATATGTCCCGAGTTCAGATCTGGATTCTAGGGAATGCCCATGGAGGCAAGAGTCTGATTCATCATGGCCGTAAGGTCATTCTCCCCTTTCCGCAGGTCCATAAAGCCAACGTGAACAGGTCCGCCGATACCGTGATACTCAGGCAAAATAGAAGCCCCGGCTTCGATCTGTGTTGCATTCGGAGTGCTAATATTTTCACTCTTCATGTAATATGGCATGAGGCTGTTCCAATCCCACCCGTGAATACCAATGTCTCGTAATGCGTCGAATTGAACCGTTTCTGCTCGTGCGTATGCGGCTCCTATACTGTTGTAAGTAAGTTATAATGTGTAAAAGCATCAGACACACCATTCATAACGCTAGTGCCTCCGAGCGCTTTACCCGCTCGCATAATCTGGCGCCGTTGCCCAAAGGTTTGTTTGGTGGTCTGATATGCCCAATCAAGGGTGCTATCGTACGTATACGTCAGGTTGCTGATATTCGTAACGTTCACATTGTTGAATACCGACGATCCAGCCTCAATGACAAGGACAGTCACCGCTGGGTCTTGCGATAGGCGGTTGGCGACGGCTAGTCCACTTGTTCCCCCGCCTACAATGATGTAGTCGTATTCAGTGGCCAGGACGTATCCGATTAGGAGCACAGTTGAGTACAAGAGCAGCATATTGATGTAAATTTAGTACGAAGATCGGTAGTACCCTTCAGCGTATTGATTGTTATGCCTGGCCGAGGGCGACCAGTCTCTTATACTGGGCTAAGGGTCACGGTATCAAAGTGGCCTAATACGATACATCCATACTATCGTGAGGGTAAGAGCCTCTTCATCGAGGATGCTGCAGGTAATACATGTCGCGCTCCTTACTGGATATTCAGGCCGCAAGGTATGTTCTGCATCGGGACAGGACAGACTCTTTCTCCTCAGGCCAAGGTCCCAACAGTAGGAATGATCAGTGGCATACCTGCAGGCCCTTAATGGCTCGAAAGTTAAGTCGAAGCAGCCGCTTGACGATCACATTAGGAGGAGTCCTGGGCTGCTGGCTATATTGCCTATTTGGGGATCCCCGCACGTGCATGTTGGGATTGCCGAAGTTTTGCCGACGTCCCAACATGGTATGGTAACGTCGCGTTTCCTAATCATCAAGTGCCTTACACAGTGAGCGGATGATCGGGCCGCTCCCCGTCTCTCGGGTCGATGGAAGCGGGATGTGGACGAGGCTGGGCAGGTTTACATTGCATTTACTGACACGAGCATTCTGCCCGATAGCCTCCCAAAACGGAAGGCGGGGAGGGTGTTGGCAGGTAGTGGTGGTGGTGGTGGCCTGCAGCATTTCCCCTCTGCTCAACTTCCCTTGCTTATTGCTAGCCTGCGCCTGCTACCCTTCATCGAGCTCGTCAGAATGTTCAACCCAGAGCGAGATAATGGACTACAATATCTGCCTGCCATTCCCTTCGAGATAATCCTCACCTATCTGGATCTCGAGTCGGTCAAGGCCCTACGTCTGACAAGCCCAATACTCGCCGAAAAGTGCATTGGACCTCGCTTTTCAAAATGCATTCAACAACCTGTTCTGGATGTCTCGCCGCAGAATCTTCGTAACCTTCTTGCCTTGGCTCGTAATCATGTCCTCAGCAAGAAGGTTCGTTCTCTGACCTTCCTGGCTACAATCTTGGACCCTTCCAGGTTAGAGAGGAGCATACAATCTGGAAAATACATTATATGGGGACCCATCGGATCCAGGAGCGAATATGTAAAGTCCGAGGAGGAGCTTACCCCCGAAGGGCTTGCCAACGCCAAATCCGATCTGCTCTGGCTAAAAGAACAACAAGAAGCCAGAGCTAAGGAGTCCTCATGCGAGACGATCCAGCTCCTTCAACTTGTGTTCAAAGAGTTTGGTAATGTGGATTCTATCCACTTGGATGGCATGGTCGTCCACAGACCTACGGACACGGGACCTCCTCAATTCAATAATTGGTATCTGTTCTGGGTGCGAGCCTGGGACGTTTTTACGTTTGTTATGACGGCGATGGTGCAGAGCGGGGTCTCGACAAAAAAACTCGATTTCTATCGTGGGACTTGCAGATGCTGCATTCCAGCGGGTAAGATCACCAGCTACGCATTGGGTTTCAGTCCAACGGACCTAGAGGTACTGTTTAAGGGCCTGCAGTCACTCGAGCTGAGCATGTCTGGGGAGATACGGGATGATTTTGACCTCGCCGAAGAAGACACACCAAGGGAAGAGGGCAAGGAAGCACCCCCTGTCAGAACATCTGGCTCATCGAGGGAACATATATTCTCAGGCGATGATCCTCGTGCCACGTTAGCGGATGGGACCCCAGGAATTACATCTCTCTTTCTCAAGAATTCGCCTGCTCTTCGAGAGTTGAATTTAACGTTCCGTCGTACCGTGCGACCAGCATCAAATGTATTGAACAGCTACGACCGAATCATTGACAGTATCGCCCGTGAAACCCAGTTTCCGATGCTGGAAACATGTGCATTTGCTGGATTTCCAGCCAAGATGGCATCGATTCTGCTCTTTCTCCAAAAGCATCCCGACCTTCGTTCGTTCACAATGCAGGAGTGTCGGCTAACCGCTGGGTCATGGACACCAATTTTCGCTCAGCTGGAGCGATCGATGCCAAGGCTCGAGAATCTGAGCCTTGCCAACTTGTTTGGCAAACATATGCAGAACCTGAGGTACGCGCAACCACGGGTGTATTTTGGGGATTCGGCAGACAGCAGCGAGGAGGCACAGACTTACGAGAAATCTGGCGAGCGGGAAGGTGTAGGCATGGTAATTCTGCTACCAATTTGGGACACCGATCAGCCAAACCGTCAGAACGAATATCTAACGACAATCGGGAGAGCTGTGCACACCAGAACCTTCACCCGCGAGGATTTGAGGAAAGGGCTTGTGTTTCGGCCACTACATCCAGGCCCGGGACGGCCTTTCGGCTCTCCTGACTATACGAACTGGATTAATCGGCGGCAGAGGCTTTATGACATTATGGCATAGTTATTGCTCTAAGTTATGTTAGGGAATTAGCTCTAAAACATATCTCACCATTGGTGGCCACTTTGCTTTTTCGATCTTCAATTACAAGACCTTCAAAACATGCCCAGCCCAAAGTTCTCTGCTGAATAATCTGGGTGGTGATTGGTGGAATAAGATTCTGATCACAGATGGAAACATAGCCTTGACAGGTAGCAACGGCTCATACTAACACATAGAAATATTGACCACGGTTGATTGAAATTTGAGTATACGGAGCTCTGCCAATGGTCACCATTCATTATGATGCCACAGTTGTTTCTAGCCATCATCCTTTGGCAAAGCCCAAGCGTCACGTCTGGCCTCCCCCAATGTCACGAACTCCTTTTGTGTCTGAACACATTCCGGTCTTTGATTACCCATGGTATATCGCCTTGCTTTGGTCTCTTAACCAATTTGCACAGTTTATCTGTCCAGCGTGTTTTCTTGTATCTGGTACTAGCCCACCAACGCTGTCCGGTATTTACTGTCACTGTTTCTGGCATATTTGCGGTCACATTGCTCCTGAATGTGAGTCAATGTTGAGCGTATGAGATTGGCCCAGAAATAGTCACACCGATAAGATTGGCATCTACTCTGGGGTGATATTACCCCCCCCCCCCCCTCGTCAATATTTCAAGAACTGTCCTTTGAAATATTACTTCATGCCGGTGTGTTGCTAGCTTCTGCTAAGGAACACAGAATTGAAAGACATGCTTTCCCACCCATTCAATCCCACCTCGTCCACTAGTGAAAGGCTCACTTCCATCGGGCCGCAACGGTTGGGATCAGCGCCTCCCGTGAGCTATTCGTGAGCAGAGTCGGCATTCACACACTAGGTAACTCAATAGTCAGTCTCATAGTCCCTCTCGCGGATCTTCGAGGCAGATTCAGCTCACAATAAACGTACCATAAGAGAGACTCGTCCTTGGAAATGGTGCAGTGGGGTTAATGCCATGGCCGAGGTAATGGTGAACTGCACCCGGGTGCTACCGGTCGTCTGATCTGTCGAGGAACCCCAGAGAGGCCGTCATCAAAGTGCTGGCGTCGAGGAGCGCTATCATAATGATCGGATGCGCGGCACTGATGGGAAGATTAATATTACTGGCGCCTGACGCCGAGATAGAAGCCCCGCTATGAACATTTGATGCCTGAGGCACCAAGCCCATCGGCGTCAGTATTCTGGCCACCATGCATGAGGATCTCTAAATATGTCAACATTACCTATAACGGATCATGAGAAATTTTGTGAGTTCAGTAGGAGACATCACTACATTTACGTCCTAGTTTTGTGGCTACACATTGAACCCACAATATACCCGATGGCCGCTATGGCCTGTTTATGCTGTGGCAACGCGTCTATGGCCATTCTCTGGCGCCTTGCTGATATTTGTTCCAAAACATTGAATTGTTGCGTTTATTCACAGCATTTTTACGGTCTGAAGATTTTCAATTTGCTCTGTAAGTAGTCAAATTGCAATTCTTCCACGTTCGAAGGCCCTTTTCTCGGTTTTCCCGATAAGGACCATCTCCGGTAAGTGGTCGCGTGCTTTTTGGCACGCCAGAATCCTTCGCTCCTGCGGCTGCGCCTCAATGCTGCTACATACCAATGGACTTCATCGCCGACTACGAGTCGGACCACATACCGCAGCCTAGCTCCTTGGTCGGATTATCACCGTCAATCTCATTGCATTTTCATGCAAGTGGCCCTACGATTCCTGCCCTGTTTATCGCCGTCGGAGTTATGCCTTTGTCCGGTCCTTTAACATCTGTTCACTTTGGCCATGTACGCGTCTTTTGACGCCATCTTCAGCTTATTTTGCACGGTCGGAGAGCCCGCAGAGTGCCTGGCTTGTGAGCCTTCAAGCACAAAATTCCGTTGACCAATAACTGGGAATATAATAGAAGTGAATTCCTTTGCCAAGTGCGTGTTCTGCGTATCAAGTACACTATCTAGGTACTCCGTCCGGGAACATCGGGATAGCATCGTATTTGCGTGTAGCGACTCCCTCGCCTATCTGACAATCATTCTAAGATGGATGGCCAGTTCCTTTGCTATGACAATTATTCGACATCAACCACAGCAGCACCCACCAAAACCAACTGTCCATAACTTCTACCCTCTCCTCAGGTAACTAAACCCAGATCACATTCATCCTCAATAAACCACCACCACCACCACCTCCTCCTCCTCCTACAAACCCAATATAGCCAACAATCTCAACCCACAACACAATCCCCTCCCTCACCTCCCACCGATCATGTGTCCAACCTAACCCCAACCCCATCTTCACGCCGGTTGGTCGCCCTACTTTAAACATAAAATTGCAGTGGATTCATAGCACACATCCCAACCAATCACCACCCCGCCAGATGAACTAACCGCTCTGTGTTGATAAGATGTTTAATTAAATGGTGAATCATATCAAATCACAGCACCGAAAAATGTGACTGTCCGGAGTCCCCGAAATTACCTAGCCCTCCCGGGAAAGCTTAGATTTGCTTATCGGGGATGCACAGCCCCCGAGATAGAACCCACTTTTATAGAACTCACATGATGGGAGGATGAGGCGAGTTGAGGGGTAGTAGGGAATTGGTGTGTGAGATTTGGCTTCATGGGTTGGGATGGAGTTTTCGGTGGTGGTGCGTTGGAGGGTTATATATTGAGCGACTTTTCGTTGGGGTTGGGTTAATTGGCAGGACTGGCAAGCACAGTGAATTTGATTCTGACTACACTTCAGCATGATGTACAATACTGGATCCCAGAACCCAGGCTTGAATTGGAAGTTCCAATGCATGCCGGTTCTTGATGTCAAACAGGCGGCAGCGAAGATCCGACAGAATGAAGCGAGTTATAGGTTCCAGTCTGCAGAGATGGGTGCCGTGTCCCGCATTGATACCAACCAGGTGCCCAGCAACAGCCCTATCGAGGATTACATGGCCTCGGGCAAGATTGACTTGGGGAAAGGTGGTGTCTGGCATTGTTGGGCTATCTATGACGGACATGGGTGAGTAGATCCTACTGAAGTAGTACAGACCAAGTCGTCACTAACACGAACAAATAGTGGACAACAAACGGCCATCGTCCTCTCCCATGCCCTGATCCCATACGTAGAACGCTCTCTACGAGCCCACTTCGAGTCCTCTACCCCCGAAACAACCATCGAAGATAGTATCATCTCCGCATTTACAACCCTCGCCGAAGAAATCTCCGCAGATGGCCTTGCAGCTCTAGAGAGCGCACGGAGCCATGCCGAAGTGCAGGCCCGGCTGGCCCCCAGCTACGCCGGCTCCTGTGCGCTTCTCGCGCTATACAATCCCTCCGAGTCCATGCTCTACGTTGCCAACACCGGTGACTCACGCGCCGTTCTCGGCACTCCAGCCGAATTCGGATCTGGGTATGACACCGTCGCCATGTCGAACGATCACACAGCGGCCAACGAGGCCGAAGTGGAACGAGTCAAAGCACTTCACCCCGACCAAGACAATCTGATCACGAAACGGGATGGCGACTGTGCCCGTTACGTCGGCATTGCTGTTACTCGTGCGTTCGGAGACGCCAGATGGAATTGGCCCAAGGAAGCCATGACGAAGTGGGAAAAGGAGTTTTCTGGAAAGCCTGCCCCGGGGAGCGTTACCACCCCGCCCTATCTTGAGGCTACCCCAGAGGTAAAAGGCTACAAGCTGAAAGGCGGGGAGTTCCTGGTTCTCGCATCTGATGGGCTTTGGAATAACCTGACCAGTGAGGGGGCCGTGGAGGCCGTCAGCAAGTGGCTGAAGGCTACCAAGGAGGGTACGCTAGCGGAAGTCGGGTCCGGAACGTCTTTGGCATTCGGGGGTGAGGAGGCAAGCCCTGATCACGCAGAGGGAATCTCCTTCTGGGAATTTTGGCAGGTCAAGCCAGAATGGTTTGTTTATGAGGATGACAATGCGGCTACACATCTTGTCAAGAATGGGTTGGGTGGGTTGCAACGGCAACTCTTTACGGGAGTCATGACGGTGGATACGCCCGTCAGTAGGACGATGAGAGATGATGTGACTGTTCAGGTGGTCTTTTTTGATGGGGCTTAGTCCTTGACGTGGACTGTATTTTGGGTTTTGGTTCTTTGTTTGTGTTGTTTGTTTGTGCGTATTTGTTCCCCTTGCGATCACAGTCTTTCCAGTCCCATGCAGGGGGGTATTTCTGTCTTTTAGTGGCGGTCACAATTGTCGGAATGCGGCCCATATTGCTGATCCGCTTTTGAGCTGTGGGCTTTGAGAGCCTTAGCAGCTATATTCAAATGAAGATACTTCTTGTCCCTTCAATGGGTGCCGTTGCGCCCTGGACAAACCCTCACCAACCGACCATGGGCATACCAAGCTTGCAGTCGTTCTATCTCAACAAGTTCCACAATCAATATCTTTTAGTGCTTAGTATCAGGATGCCCATTGCGCCGCGCAACTCACCAAACCTCATCCCCTAGACAACTGGGATCCTATTGAAGGAATAACAATCATTGACAACACGGAATCATCCTATGCGGTCTTTGCCAACAAGCCGATTCTTCGATCTACGAATTGGGGACTAGGATGTGCTCCTACCGATGGAACTCAATGCAGCCCGACCCGTCCTGGACTACCAATCCGATACCCACACTTCTTGATCTGGTCACGATCATGGATAGGGACCCATCCATTGCAGTATCGCACGAGAAGATATCGCCGGTTCGTGTGAACTTCTATTTTGCTCTTCCCCACCATGCCAATTTAATTTGGGTAATAATCGACGGGTTGCTGCAGATCATGCCTTCCTTGAGGAACGTCGCCTAATGCAAGTCCCTGGGTTTAGTCATGGATTGTCAGGGACCTCGTCTTCGGGAGATTTATCGGTCAACGGAAGTTAACCGGTACCAGAACTTGGGTACGCTAAAGCCGAATGAGTGGGGGATCGGCGTGTAGGGGATCTCAGATTTCCGAGCCATCCGCAGAATCGTTAAGAACGTCAGATCGTCAGATGCGTTAGATATGACCGATTCGATTGATGGCGCCGCAATGGACTCCTGTGTCTAACAAGCACAACTTGCATCATGCTTTGCTGCCAGGAAAGTCCAATCGTACCTTGTCAAGTCAATTAAAATGCTTGTGTAAACCCTCCCTCGGTTTGCCGAGCAGGGGCCCACTTTGGCGATTAGCTTGAGAGGCTTGGCCTTGATGGGGTGACGCGGGCCAATGACACCCACCGGAAGTCCATGGAGCTGGAAGAATCTTCCATGGGCTAAGCTTCTTGCAGAAAATGGGAGTTGGAGCGATCTAGAAAGGCGGCTGAGAGGTGGATCTGAGGGAATTTCGATATCTCAGCTTGACCCTATCCCCAGGTGTTCCTATCCCACGGTCGATTTCTCGTCAGGCGGAAAGCTTTCACGTAGCTGCATCCCGGGGATGTAGCCCTCCGGCAATGGCAGGATACTTCGGTTGATTTCAAGTCGAGATACGTGCTTTTGAAATTCCATGAATGGTGCCTGACTATGACGTTTTCTCTGCAGCTGAATGTCCAACCCCTCCATCACAGGTACAACGCCAAGAGGAACCGTCCCCAGCTCTTGTGGGATGGGTCCGATCAGCGCAAACTCCTATACCCGGCCTATCTTCTAAGAATCTTCCGGGTTCTGCTCAGATGATTAGAGCAGCGGGCCTGCTGAGCCCTGATAGATGCTTCGTGGGATAATATTGGTCGAACAGACCAGACTCCACTAGGATCGCTGCTCTATCTCCCACCCAGGACAATGCAGAATCCATTTAGAACCTAGCCATGCTATGGCCCATAGGACTGTCGGCTCAGAGCGACCAAACTGTGGGCCGCAGATCTCGGATATGCTCGCGAACATGTTGTCCGTGAGACAGCACATCCTCGAAGCTACAATGTAGGCTCTACCCCCGGGCATAAAAGGCGCCCAAGGTCCCTTCTTCGTCTTCCGCTCTTCAACAAGACACTCTCCAGCCTCATCTCATCATGAAGTTCATCACTGCCCTTCTCCCCCTCATCGCCGGTGTCAGCGCCCACTGCATCCGCAGTCCCGTTGAGCGTCGCGCCGCCGATGGCCTTGTTGACATCAACTATTTCAACTACACCAACCTGGGTAGTCCCCTAAACTGGTACGGGCTTAAGCCCGAGTCCAACGAGGCCTGTGCCAAGGGCAAGCACCAGTCCCCCATCGATATTTCCACCAACGCCATCAACTACACCTCCCCGAGCGCGATCAAGCTCGACTTGCCCACTGCCGATGGTGCCAAGTTCGAAAACCTCGGCTCTGGCCTGGAGGTGGTCTTGACCAACGGATCCCTCACTGCCAATGGCAAGGTGTACCCTCTGGCGCAGTTCCACTTCCACACCCCCAGCGAGCACCGCATCAACGAGGAATACTTCCCCATGGAAGCTCACTTTCTCTTCGAGACCTCCGGTGCGTTCAACGCCCCTTTTCCTCACATGTAACCATACTGATCGGTAGTCTATATAGCTGGCGAGAGTGCTGTCGTGGCCTTCTTCTTCCAGCTCTCTGAGTTCGGGTACTCTGTCCCTCTTTTCGACTCTGTCTTTGCCCACATCGATGATATCAGCGAGCCTGGTACATACACCACGACCGGTGTTCTGGACTTTGCCGGCCTGACGGCTCACTTTGCTCGTCACGGGGTCTACCAGTACACTGGCTCCCTGACTACCCCTCCTTGCACTGAGGATGTCGCGTGGTTCTTGAGCACCGAGCCCCTGCCTCTGAACGTGCAGAGCTACAACAAGGTCAAGAAGATCCTCAAGTTCAACGCCCGCTATACTCAGAATGCCTTGGGTCAGGATAACCTGCTTGAGGTTGCGGCCGCTGAGTTGAACTGATCAAAATGGGGGGTTGTGGGTCCTGTTGTGTCCGAAGCTTGTATTATATCGAGATGTACGGTAATGATGATTATGATGGTCGTGATATCTACTTAATTAGTGATAAAATTGATCACTGAGCATATCCAGACAAACATAGCCCTGTCTATGGACATAGAACTAGAGATGGAGTCTCATACAGGTTCCAGTAACCGCGAGAAGACGATAACCTTTCCACAAGCCTTGACGAGGTGTTCATGGGGACTATTTCCAAACATTTGATGCTGTTTGTCAACAAGCGCATGTTTAGGCATTACGTTACGCCGGACATTTTCTAAAGTGACGTCACTTCAGCGCTTTTCTTGACAGTGCAAGTGTATATCTTCCCTTAAAAAACCGAGTATTTGAAACCAGAGAGCGTATTGCGCTTCCTAAAGGCAGTCCATGTGATCGGAGGCATTTGTTGTGGTTTGCACTAAACCCCGTTTGGACACACCAACGCCGATCTCGACAGTCCGCAAGTAAATTCACGTGTGGTGGAATATATTTTTGCCTGGAGGTCAGAATCAATCCTGGTGAGTGCACGGTTATGCTATGCCTGACTGGTGAGCACAAGCAATGGCATTGTCCAATCCATCTCTCTCAGGTTATTAATGACGACATTTCCCCGCGGATGTGTCTAGAGGTTGCGCTATGGCCCGTACGGCACGTCTCCGCTTTGAGGGATGTGCCTTACCCCGTCTCGCAAACTGATGTAGGAAACGGACTAGTATCTATATGGGCGCTTCGACTTGCTGGGATGTTTAGCATTGTGAGGGGTGGTTGCGCACGGGCGATATGCTAGGGTAATCATCCGTAAAGTCCGATATTATTAAGAACGTGATGCAGCTGATGCTCGTGCATTGTGGTTGGAGGGGGCCAGCGCAAGGTCATGGGGAAATAAGACCTATGCATTAGGTAGGGATGATATTAGACTACTACTAGTACTACTAGTAAGTACTGACGTTCTCAAATAGTGGGGGGGTAGTTGGGTGAAGTCTAGTTGCCGTTACCGACATCTTTCTGCACAAATATATGTCGACCCATGTTTTCAACTTCCGCATAGTAGGCTCACTTGGTCTGATGGAAATGTCCGGCAAAGTACAAGTAGCATTCTACAGATAATTCCAAAGTCAAAGGGCTTGAGTAGTTACAAAAAAGGGCGTGGGATCGAATGGAGAAGGTGTCAACACGGTCGGGGCCGGCGGGCGACCTCGGAGCCGCAAGCCAAACACCACCAAACAATGGAACTCGAGTTTCTCCTCCCCATCCCCTTCCCTCATTTCTCTCTCACGCTGGTTGCGCGGCCTATCTCCCCAACCTGCAATCCCTGCCATAAGAGATGGGATCCCGACCCACCCGAGCTGACAGGCAACCCGGGGAAGCCGGGGCAAGATGAGTTCTCCCTTCTCACTGGCCCCCGACGCTGCTAAACTGTTTTCACTCACCGGCATCCCCATGGGGAGACCCCGAACTGACCTCTCTTCCCCATGGCATGATGGCCACCTCCATTCGACTATCAAACGGTTGCAGCTACCATCCTGCTCGCCTCATCACCCCATGGCTGTTGTCTTATACTTGGCTAGTGTTGGTGACGCTTAAAACAAGGGGGACGCGTGAGTCACAAGTGGGCCCGAGATGGCGCCGACCTAAAGCTCCCCTCGGACTTCAATACCTGGATAGGTCGGGACAAGAACCTCGGTGACCTTTAACAGTGGCCCGGGCCCTTGGCTACGCGAAGGATCCCGTGGTGAGTACGCAGAACCCGGAAGCGAACCACGCAGTGTCACACGAACCCCTCTCTGCGATCGGGAAGTCTCAGGCGCTGATCAATTGGGCATCCCGCGTGAACCAACATGGCGTGGGAACAGCAAGGAGCTTTTAGCCATAGGCCGTAATGGATAGAGATATGCGAATTGTCATTCCACGTGTCGCGGAAGCTAACCCGGCGGCAATGCCACTGGTCAGTAATTGGCAAGCGGTCCCATTGAAAGAGCCCAACGGTCTTTCGTCTCTGATGCTCAACCAGTAGACTGATGGGCTGACCGACTACGGCTGAGTGACGGCCTGATTCTGGCTGGGAAGGACGGGAATTCCGGCTAAACTGGTCGCTCCCTGGCCTTGTTCCCTGTCCCTGTTGCTTTCCCCATACTTGCTTCTCTCTTTCTGGGGCATTTCCCCTCTTTTTGCCATCCCCGCGAAACTTACTGGATCCTCTCAAACCCCTCTTCTCTGGCTGTGCACTTCAATCATGCGATGTAATCTTCCAACCGTATCATCCGGCTCGGGCTAGCGCTTGCCAAGCCACGCGGGCGTGGCCATTCCCAGGCCGCCCGCCACGAAGCTTGTATGCAACCGGCGGATGAATTCCATCCCGGCCTCCTTGATGCCGAAGCTGGGCCGATGACAAACCGTGCATAATCATGGCCCCCATGACATCCGACTGGCCCCATGGGGATGAATGGCATCCTTGGGGTAAAGGGATTCTGGCACGCCTTACCAGACCCAGCTAGCCGGGGAGTCACGGGCGAAGTCTGGCTAAATGAAGCAACCAATCATCGGCGATTGGGTGCAGCTCGTGGATATTGCATGACATCGATGTTGCTGACGAGCAACAGTGATCTAATATCAAAACGGGATGGCTCAAGCACAAACTCAAACAGCTGCGCCGAAGAAAAGAAAAAGCTGCAGCCATATGCGACAACTAACAGATGTTGTGTCCTTGGCGAATTGCTTTTATGTCGCGTGTTTCCCGCGCGATCGTCCCTGTCAGATTAATCTTTTTCTCATTCGCATCGAGATACTCTCGTCTTAACCATCTCTCCTATTGACTCGCTTCCTGTTCTTAGTTTTTCAAGGAGGGTTGATTACCCATACAACCATTCGAGATGGGTATGGGAGCAGGAGCTGAGGCCGTATCCGGCAGGCGTGCTGAGCTTGCTGGTAACCGCGTCGGATGGCGTGGACTTATGAGCAGCAAGAAGACCTTTGCAATTGCGCTTTTCGCATCGCTGGGTGGCTTCGTCTATGGATGTACGTGATTGATGTGACGTGGCTTTCGAATACTTGCTGACGAACTTGACAGACAACCAGGGAATGTTCTCAGAGATTCTTACTATGTCGTCTTTCATTAAAGCCGTATGTCTCGGGCCTCCTGCAGCCGACATCTATGTACCTCATCTAACTTTACAAGACGGACGGATATGCAGCGCGGACCGGCCTGAAACAGGGCATGCTTACGTCGATCCTGGAGTTGGGTGCTTGGGTTGGTACACTATTGAACGGTTATCTCGCCGATGCTCTTGGCCGTCGACAAACGGTTGTTGTCGCTGTGTTCATCTTCGCCATTGGTGTGATCGTCCAGGCCTGTACTAAAGATGCAGGCTACATTTTCGCCGGTCGGTTCGTGACCGGTCTGGGAGTTGGTAACTTAAGTATGATCGTGCCTTTGTACAATGCCGAGTTGGTAGGTCGAATCTTCATCGATGTGTGTGCTTTTACTAACGGGTTCAGGCCCCTCCCGAAATTCGTGGCTCCTTGGTCGCTGTGCAGCAGCTGTCCATTACCTTCGGCATCATGGTCAGCTTTTGGGTAAGTTTAATGAGAACATTTAGGAGTCATTGGAGCTAACTAGGATCAGATCGGTTACGGTACCAACTACATTGGGGGTACGGGTGCTGGCCAGTCCAAAGCGGCATGGGAAATCCCCGTCTGCATCCAGATTATTCCTGCCCTGATTCTGGCTTTTGGGATGGTTTTCTTCATGCCCCAATCTCCTCGTCATCTTATGAATCAAGGACGAGAAGAGGAGTGTCTGCAGACTCTAGCCCGCCTGCGCGATGCATCCACCGACGACATTCTAGTCCGCATCGAATACTTGGAGATTAAATCACTCCGGATGTTTGAGGACGAAACCGCCAAGAGGAAGTACCCCCAGTACCAGGATGGGTCCTTTAAGAGTAACTTCATGATGGGTCTGTACGACTATGCGTCGCTAGTGACCAACAAGTCACTGTTCAAGCGCACCACGGTCGCGGTATGCTAGCATGTCACTACCCCCGGATAAGTTCTTACTGACATCTCTACAGTGCCTCGTCATGACATTCCAGCAATGGAACGGAATCAACGCGATCAACTACTACGCGCCTCAGATTTTCGAAGGTCTTGCCCTTGGTGGTAACACTACCTCGCTGCTGGCAACCGGTGTTGGCGGTATTTTTGAATTCGTGTTTACCATCCCTGCCGTTCTCTGGGTTGACAATATTGGTCGTAAGAAGATTCTGATTGCCGGAGCCATTGGCATGGCGATCTGCCATTTTATTTGTGCAGGTCTCATTGGCTCGTACGAGGGGACATTTGGGGAGCACAAGAGCGCTGGATGGGCGACGGTGGCCTTTGTGTGGATTTTCATCATCAACTTCGCCTACTCCTGGGGTATGTGGTCCGCCACGATCGCGCTTCCTCTTGCTAATGAGTCCCAGGTCCGTGCGCTTGGATTGTGGTGTCGGAGGTCTTCCCACTGAGTATGCGTGCCAAGGGTGTCAGTATCGGCGGTAGCAGCAACTGGGTAAGTGATTCCAACTCCATCGGCTACGAATCACGCGTCTAACGAATTCAGCTGAACAACTTTGGCGTTGGTCTGGCCACCTCCCCGTTCATCGCAGCATCTGCCTACGGCACCTTCATCTTCTTTGGCTGTGTCACTGTGATTGGCGTGCTTTACGTGTGGTTCTTCGTACCCGAGACCAAGGGACGTACACTGGAAGAGATGGATGAGCTGTTCGGCTCTGAGGGCATGGCAGCCGAGGACGAGGCGCTGCGGCAACGGATCGACCGCGAGATCGGGCTGACGGCACTTCTCCACGGCGAGATGATTGAAACTACCGAGAAGGTTCCCGAAAAGGCGGTCCATGAGGACAACGTGGTTGTAAACCCTCCCTCGGCATAAGCCGATCCGAATGACCACACGAAACAGAGGCTAAAGTGGCGGGCGGACAACTCATGAAAGCAGACGGGCAGACAGACACACCCCGGCCTCCGAACCCCAATCAGACCACTGCACGGGCATCATCCTTCCCCCCTCTTTAGCCGTAATCCAATAGCTAATAGCCAACCCTAATAATAATCTCACCTCCAAATACCCACTTAGGCTATATTCCCCTCTGCACCAAAGCAAGAATGACTTCGTCATCCATGTCATCCTACCCAACCACTCTTCCGTGCCCAGACCTCCTAGTCCGTAGTCCATCCCGCAATTGGTCTATTCCTCCGCGTTCGGCTCAACCCGCGCCCCATGCGGAGGACCAATCAAGATCATTCTCCCCGCGCCCAACGGGACACTTTGTCCGGAGAAAAGCCGGGGTTGGGTATGTAGTTTCGGGGGAATGTTGACGCGACGGTCGCCAAACAAACACAAATAAAGCCTATCAAGTCGATGAATAACTGGTAGATCAGTTCCTGTTGACACTGAAAGGGGAAGCAAAGAGAACGTAGGTAAGTTTCTATTCCGATCCGGGACCATAGTGAAGACAATGGAAAAGGGAAAGCAGAAAAACAGGTTACTGGAATCGTTAGCGCCGGATCAAGGTTATTTGAATTACTTGGCTAGGATACGAGGAAGAAGCTTCGCGTATCGTATTGTTTGTTGATCTGAGTAGGGAGGAGTAAATGGATTTCTCTACTAGATTGGATACTCGCCTTGGTGGTAGGATAGTTTGGGTTGGGTAGATGGGAAGGACAAAATGAAGTTGAGGTGCTTGTTTTACAGCATTATCTATGCAGTCGAAAGCAACCACGTATATCATAGCTCGAGTACAGAGAGTTTCTCATCTATAAACCAATATGATCTGATAGGCAGATGATAGTATATATCAATCTATTCAAAAGCTTCAACGCCCAGCTCCGTGTCAAATACATACCCAGTGCTGTCAGTTTCTGGTTTTACATCTTTGACCGGATGAAAAAGGATGGATGGCAAGCAGACCCGTCCGTGTCGAGATTCGTACTACAGTTATCAGCCTCGATTACATGATGTCCAGTAATGGTGACTTGGAAGCTTACTGATACGCCCCCAGTTCCGTCCTTTTCCCATCCCAGAAAGTTCCAGTAGAGCCGGCCGGGCAGATTCGCTCGATAGTACCATGAAACATCGCGAAACCGCGTCTCGCGGCCCCACGAAAAAGGACTATCCTCGGTGCTACCACTGCGGCCATTGATCCCGGAATTGAACCAGTGATCTACATCCTTGGCAAGCAGGTCTCTGTCGGAATAGATGGGATGTGGGACCGATACTGCTTTGAGTCCATGTAGGAGAGCGGTTGATGCGGGGAATAGTTCCGAGCCCATGTGGCGTCCGGCAAGGTTTTCCTCGTTGCCAAAAGCAAGCCCCGGGAAAGACGATAGTGAGTAATTACAGAAGCTCTTCGGGGTGTGTTCGGTGTTGGATACCCCCATACCTCGTTGCGGATAACCCATTTGGTGCCTATTGGGTGGAAAATGGGGAGGAAGCTGATGAAGTCGGCATCCTCCCCTACTCCCCATTCATAATTGTCCTCGTGTGGATGCTGCGTTGGTGGAGGTGGACCTAATGGTTGGAATGGCTTTCGGAAATCAAAGGGAGCGGGGCCCCACACTGCTTCGTCCTCACGCTTTTGAACGTATGCTCGGAAGGAGGTTGCATGATCTCCATGAATTGTCGGAATGTAGAACCGTGCATTTCGTTCCCACGATCCGCGTCGTGGCTGCCGGCGTGCAAACCGCGCTATCTGATCGACAAATTCATAGTGGTGACCGGAAAATCTGGTATCGATTTCCCAATTCCAGATAAAGTCGAAGTCGGGATGGTCGAGGGCAAACTGTTGAATGGGAAGCCACTGTGAATGATGAACACTGGATTTGTTAGCAATGATCTGGTTTTACTATGGCAGTCAGAGGCATACTCGGTAACACTGGTGTCAAGATCAGGGTAGTGGAAGGCTGCTTGTGGAGTATTCCAGAGCAGCGTCATGTCCCAGAACTCTTTGGGAACATTGTCCTGCAGGATCTGTTGGTACACATCGCGTTGCGCGATTGGAATAGTCGAATCCTTAATATGAAGGAACAGAATGACCTTGTATTCTCCTCCTGATTGGAGAGACAGCTCTGTGACGATGGATCGGATGACATGTATATCATTTTCAGTATATTCTCTACCTGTATAAGTCCGAATGAGGACCGCAGTACGGGCTTCAGGGTACTTATCGGAAGAAATTGTCGAGCTTCGAGCAAATCGTCCGGCGTTGCATTCGAAACATCGGTCCTGTAATTGTCCCCAATTGATCTTATCCCAGTCCACCTTTGCTGGTCTGATCCAATTTCTCACCAATGTCTCGTTTTCTCCAAAGCCGTAGGCACCATACCTAGTATAGCGATCAAAGGACAGTGTGCCGTCAAAGCCAATAGCATCATGAGAACCTAACATAGGTGTTGGATAGTCTGCACCAAATTAGATGATCTTGTAAGTGCCTGTGGGAATCGAGTGGCTGACTAGCGTACCCTGCGGAATCCCCACGTAAGCCCCAACTTGGTCCTCCAGGCTTTCGTTCAGCAGCTTCCCTCGAGGGCCTTCGCAAGGATTAAACGGCACCAAGTGTGACTGCCCCCGTTCCTTGCTGCTATACTCGGGATAGGGCCGATATATTCTGGGTATCTCGGTGGTTCTCTCTCGACTGCGAGGATCCTCGGAGATGCCAGGATTTCTGTGGTTTTTTATTTCAGGAATTCGTCTCACAGTGGATATAAACGTTTTGAAAACACTATAATGATGCACCAGGCAAAGTTAGAGAGAAGTCTGACTATATATTCGATAAAGGAGGAGACTTGCCACGGATACCATTTTTGCTCCTTTCCGTAGTTCTACTAGAATGGCTTAACTATTCGGTGCTAAGCGACATTTGATAAGTTTGAAAGGCACTTCAAGTTGAAAAGGGATGTAATAGTGTTACTCTTACCCCGAGGGGAGATAAGTGAGATCTTTTTGTGAGAACCGTGACAAGCAGCATTAACAGAAGAGCTCGAAGCAACGCATGCTGGATACCTCTGCGAGTCTATATGGTTGACATCCTGTTAGCAATCAACAGTGTATGGGCTATAATGATAGCAAAGATAGAAAAGCCTGCGAGGCCAAACGTAGACACCTACCTGTATCCTCAGTGTAAAAAAGTGCATCCTCCTAGAACACTTTCCCCAAGTCGAGATATCGGTGTGGGCTATGTTTCCTCCCCCCAAGAGACAAGTTCACCGCAAAGAGTCAAGAACAGATCACATCAGCCAGGAAGTCCATCAAAAAATCGGCAGGAACTGATTCAAAGCTTTCGTTGACGACAGTCGCGCCCTTCGCCCTCTCCGTCCCCTCCTTTGTTTCGAGCCACAGGCCTCAGTAGCCGTATTATTGGCTCTAGAACTAGCCATAGAGACCCATACTGATTTTCTTTTACGAACCGATATTTCCTTCCTGGCTGCATTAGCCATATCTCTTTGTCATGGACGAATCCGGCTCGTCAGGGTGAACCCCGAATGGAACGGATGCGATCTTCTTTGAGATGTGTCGGAACCGAACCAAGGTTCGTATTCGGACATACACGCTTTCAAGGATCTGAAATCCCAGTGGTAATCAATTAGAGGGCTTCCTAACCTGCCTTTCCGTATGAGCGTCGCTTAGAGCGAGTAGCATGTCGGAAGAATCCCGGGATAGCCATAACATGAGGCATGCGAATATTCTGTCGACCTGCAATGTTTGAGGGCGAGACCAATGAATAGGTCACATACCACTGAGAGACAGGCTGTTGAGATCCTTGCTCAACACCGGTCTTGTAATTGGATGAAAACGCTTCAGCTGACATCCTTATGGTGAGCATTTGACAATGGTCAGCATAGCAGTCCTCCCGGTTGTTTGTGAAGACTTAAAGAACTCTTAACTACCGAATTCCATTAATCAGCTGCCATGAATATTGTACGAACTTTCGATTCGATTCGATACACCATTCGCAATTCGATCTCGTGGCATGCACGTAGTAATCGCCATCTATAAGAATCGGTAGTGTCAGTCAGAGAAACAGAGATTCCAGGAAGGCCACCTAGTACCGTTCATGGTCAGGCAATTGAGTGCAAACCAGTGAGACCTTTTGTCTAAAGTATACCACCCCCAAATTGAGAAAGGGGCGACAAACTCCCAAGGATGAAGACCATTGAAGTGGGAGATCGAAGTGAAGGGTCCAAAAGAGATCAGGCATCAGGGTCAGGTGACCAGTGCCTGTCTACCGACAAGGAGAGATGCTGGATAGTGATCTAAACTAACCGTCATCTTGCGCGAACGAATACCATCATTCCTCCCAGATGAGTCATTTGAAGGGCAAGCACTCCCAAGTTTCTCGTTCCCATCTCACTCTGATTTTGATTTACACGAGTGACACAATCGATTTCCCAACAAATTCTCACGTACACTCCAACACGAATTACCAAGATGGGCTTCTGGACTCCAAATCCCGAGAAGAAACTACGCCAGGCTATCCATCGTTGGGAGTCAAGACAGAAAGGTTATTCCGAGGAGGAGTGGGAGGAGGTAATAGCATGGACGGGGCCTTATGAAGAGGTAGAGGAGCGTGGCATCGCCCTGCTGGAGCGGAGACAACGAATGCTAAAAGGACCACTGCTTGATTTCAGCACTGCAGTGGAAGTTGAGCTCGACAACAAGCCACCAGCCTACAAAGACAAGGACACCAGCAACCAAGATCGAGAACAACTCGCGAAGACCGAGGCCGGGCGGCTCCTCGAACTATACTGGGAGAGCCGAGCGACACTGAATGAAATGCATTTAAAGCAGCCAAAGCGCATGAAGGGCGGAATTTGGGACATTATCCGCGAGGATGAAGATCGTGATGGTCGTCCTTATGTCTGGGTGATGGCTCGGGCCCGATGTGCTGATGAGGGCGGATGCTGTGGACGGGATTGCAGATGTTGTGAGAAGTCTCGATTGACTTACAACCGACCGCTCCCTTTGGAGGAGGGTAATAGTTATAGTGTGTATGGACACTGTACTGTGGAATGTCTATGCTGCATGCAGGTTCGATGCCGTCCATATCGTCCTCTGAAGTCCCTTCCGCCGCCAAGGATTTGAGGCTTTCCACTACGTTGATACGCGAAAGCTAGACAATACTTCAGGGGGTAACGATCGTGACTTGATGAAGCCAGTGACGCTATAGTGTGCTTTTTATGATGAGCTTAGCGACGTATGGTCGTCCGCTGAAGCACATCACAAGAGTATCGTAACTGGAGAAAAAATCATATTCCTAAATAGAACTTAAGGAGATAGTTGTCCGGAAATATCTTCATCTTGGTCACCAATCACAGTCTCTCTATTATACCAGACTATCAATTCCTGGATTAAAACCAAGTAATCGCAACCTCGTAGGCAATGCAACGACATGCAGAATATGTGCCATCACGCAAGTCAAACCAGCTTCAGTAGATATCATCATCGATATCACTCATATCACTGATTTCACCAATCCCGTCGACGCCTTGCTTGTCTAAACCATCATGCCCTGACCAAGTAGATTCCGCCGTCTCATCATGGTCATTAAAATCCACAGTGTTGCTGGGAGTAAAGAACGGATGGTCACTAGTCAATTTCCGCCCTTGGCAAACGTAGCCCATTGGAGTGTAAGTAAAGTCCTGGCCTTTGCGCGTCAAAGCAAACCACTCCACCAGGAATTCAATTGGCGTTTTCACAGGTAGTGCGTTTCTTGAAGACTGAGGCGGTTCGTTTGTCATTCCGTCACGGGAGTGGACCGACTCAAGGATGTCCCCATAATCTTCGAACTTGAAATAAAGCCGACCCGCTAGGATGCTGATATCCATTTTTACGGATCATGGTAGATCAGTCTCGAGCTTTGGAATAGTACAGAGACCAAATGTGTCGAGATACGACATCTCTTTGATGATTGGTGCCGCGTAAACAATCAGGTAGCTGACAGGTTTGGTGGCATTGTGCAGGATAGGAATCAAAAGTTCCGCTTCTTCTGGGATAATCACAACAGGTTTTCTGGTCTTTGGACTCCACAGAATCCAATGTACGGGCCGCTGCAGAATAGTAGACAGTTAGAACAGCCAATACAGTAATAGTCTCATGAAGGGCATTGTGCGTACCAAAAAGTCAACATGCCACAAGTCTGGCTTCTGACTCACGCGGATTGTTTTTGTAAACTCTCTGGAGAGAAACACTCTGGAATCCCGCTTGTGGAGGCCTGTACTTTCCCCAACGATTGTGTCCAATAAGGCACCGAAAACTGGCACATACCAATCCTTGCCCCTTATTGATCCGGTCTCGGCGAAAAGCAAAAGATCCGCAGCGGTCCCCGGAAAGGTGTATACCGGGAAGTCCGTTGGTTTCTCGGGTTGTGGCATCTCCTCAATCTCAACAGCCAGCTCTCTTTCTTGTTCCACCTCTTCGAAGGCTGATGTGAAGCTTAAATTCTGCCTGGGCAGCAGCCATTTCTGGCGAGTCAACTCGGCCCAGAATTTCTGCAGCAATCCAGTCCCCTCAAACCCAACCCCATGGTTTGTCGAGGGATTGCGGGTAGGGAAATGTTGGTAAACTGGACCATAGAGTTGCTCCAACGTCTGCTGATCCTGCTGGCGCAGAGCTCGCACATATGCTGTTCGATGACCACTAAAGGACAGATATAGAGCATTTGTCACACTGGCGTGCTCGCGTCTACAAAAGTCAAATCCCTGTGCGAGATATAACGGCTGAAGCTCCTCGTTTTTTATACAGATCGGCTCCAAAAGCCAGCTGATGACATCGCTTGAGTCTATCCGATCCTGCGCTGTCTTTCTAGTGTGATCTAGGATACTCTGATGTACTTCGAGTGAGCCGATAAAGACCACAGACTGGGATAAACCAAGCTGACGAAGTCTCATAGCGGCTAGTATATCTGTTAGCTGATAGCAATACCTCCTGAAACTTACCTATGCTACATACCTTGTACAGTATGGTCCTTCGTCTGGCCCAAGTTCAAGGCCAGTCCGCCTCGCGCTGACACCGGGAGTTTCAGGTCTACTCCTCTAGTATGGGCTTCATCCAAATATACCAAACATCCCAACAGATCTTCAACGGATGGTGACGCGAGGAGCGGCACTTCTTTGCCGTTGCGATATATTACGGCGGCCTTGTTATCGACATTCAAATAAACAGCGGCCGGTGCTTCGTGATCCACAGTAAGCCACTGACGGACCAGGCTTCGATTGCCTAGCTCCAAGATATACGCTCCAGCATCAATCAATATTCTGATATTCCACGACTTCAATCGTTGTAGAAGCCCGACTTCAGAAAGTCGTGTCCCATTTGGACTGGCCGCCACAAAATAACCCCTGTTCCGCTTCTGAAGTAGATAGGACAAGACCTCAGCATTTGTATGACATAACTCAGGCAGATCTCGCTGTCTGATAGTTAAAGGCAGCATTCGCTTATTCTCATTCGTCCCACTAAATCCGGTACTGAGCGACACATCCGAGTTCTGTGTGAACCCAGGAATATCCCAGCCCGAGGCCTGCATTTTGTACTCAAAATTCCGTGCGCAAAGTGGGAAGACATATGTATTGAGATGGTCATTAGTAACCACCAAGTCGCGCCGCAAGTGGTTCCATATCTGGCGTACTTGGGCCTCATCATCTGCATTAATCAGATTCCACTGGCGGAGTCGCATGGGCATCGACGTAGACCGGTCTGCCCAGCGTGTATACGCGGTAGGAGGATCATCGGACTTTAGCACACAGCGCAACGATTGTCGGAATTGGTCAAGTGTGAGACCACTATAGTAAAATGCCAGGCATGTAAGGACGATTGCAACATCTGGATGACCCCATTCGGCCTGGTCGGAAGGAATTCCTTTCCCATGGTAGGGGACTGCAAGCGGATCTCTTTCTGGATGAAGGCCATATTGCACATTCCAGCGTTTTCTCAGGCAGAAGAATAGAATACCATGTACCAAGAGCCCACGCACTATATGGAGCACTTGGATTGCTGAAGGCTGTCCCGGGAAAGCCTGATAGGCCGCGTCAGCTGTACCTTTCGTAATGTCATTCTGGAAAAGGAACAATCGGGCTGCGGCCCTTGATTCGCCATGTATAGCGGGGAGGAGTGGTAGCTTGCCGTTGCACACATCAGTGACCAGACGTTCATGCAAAGCATATTCAGCATCAGTTCGGAGAATGTAGACGAAAGGATATCCACCCGAGGAGCGCGGGAAAACTTCGATACTTTGAGAAAGCTCGACTTCCAGTTCATCTAGATGAGCTTGTAGGGAGCCCAACAGGGCCTAAGGTACCTTCCATCGATATGGATGGCCGTCTACCGCGAGCTGGGTACCGCTGGGGTAGATAAGTTGGGTCTTCACGGCCAGGGTAAAATCGCATTCGTCGATGACAGTGCGAAAGTACCTGTCAAGCCAAGATTGCACAGATATCATGTTACCCGCGGTGGCTAGGCGATTATCTGCCAATGCTTGGAGGCCACTCAGCTTGAAGGACAAGATGTGGTCAGGCTGCGGTAGCATTATGCCCCTCCGGTCCCGAAAGCTAGAATGAAGATCTCGGTAAGTCTGGATTGTGGTTTCATTGGACGGTGTTTTACGGGAGAATGGCAAGTGGCACAATTCGCGGCCCACCAATCCTCCTAGTCGATCTTGCAGGATCTGAGCTGTCTGTAACAGTGGTGCTCGGGGCACAACAACCCTTGCTAAAGACTGGCCATTTACAATAGCACAAGCAACAATAGGCAAGATAACGGATGATTTCCCTAATCACGTTAGCATAATGAAGAGATTTCTCAGATATGCAGACCTTTGCCCATATTCATCTGCAGGACGGAGTTTGTCTGGGATGTAGGTGAGATCGTTGCTCGAGCCACACTTATCTGATCGTCTCGGATGAGAATGTTTGCATCTCACGTCCCACGCTGTCTGTACCTCATCTAATATGTCCTGGATGGCGGAAAGGTGGCTAGACAGCTCTCTATTTTCTAACAAGCGACTCCACTCGGACCTAATAACTGACTCTGCTCTTTTAGCATCAGGGAGGTTCAGGACGTCCTCTAGATTTGGGTTTGCGCGGGACCACTGTGTGACGAGGGCATTTGCTAGCCGTTTCACCTTTTTTCTGTTC
Source organism: Aspergillus carbonarius ITEM 5010 (assembly GCA_001990825.1). Taxonomy (NCBI): domain Eukaryota; kingdom Fungi; phylum Ascomycota; class Eurotiomycetes; order Eurotiales; family Aspergillaceae; genus Aspergillus; species Aspergillus carbonarius. The sequence goes on from KV907493.1 coordinate 260,714, forward strand.
ACATCCTCGTTGTCCGCTGAACCGGCAAAGGAGAATTGAGGCTGGCTATGCCATATGAGTCGAGCTATAGCCTGGAAATTTGGTGTTTCGTTTCTCCTAAAGTCCTTGTATTATGTGTGGCCAGATGCTGGTGGTGATGGCAATTCCTGGCTAAAAGGTAGTGCAATAATAGTTCGCAGGATTCCCATATCAGAGGGCCCAAAAGCTAATACCCCCAACATGAAAATGAGGCGATCATTTGTCACATCAGGTGGGCGTGGTCTGCAGCATACACCGATCAATGGGCCCCATAACTGGGCAAGATTAGTGTCGAGTAGCTCCGAGAGCGTGGTTTTGTGAAATAGCTTATTATATCCTTCGATAATGGGCACTTCAAGAAGCGACGCAATCGATGGTGTAGTGTGTATTAACAAGGGCTGTTTGTCGAGCAAGTAGGCGACTTCAAACACACACTGCGCCCGTTCTCTCTCCCGGCTTCGGCTCCAAGTATAGTCGTCATCTGGTGGAATGTGTCGGGTTTCCGAATCCATGAATCCCGTTTGTAGCACCGACGGCGAATCGAGGCCCTCACACGCAAATGTACCGTCTCAACCCGAGATATGGGGGGCTGAGATCTTTGGTCGTAGAATATTTCCAGTTTTTTCAGCCTGGCGAGAATTGCACCGACCGCTTCTCGGAACTCGTCGGCCTGAGTCGTGGCCGTCAAGTTGGATTTCCAGTATACCATCTGCTGACAATTCAGGTGCGTGGGAGAGTAGACACGTCTCGGCGTGAGATGGTCAATAGCTAATAGTGGTTCAAGTTGCTGTGTTTTCAAAGCGGCCCATGGTTGAAGCGCAGCCGAAGCCAGCACTGCTAAGGCCTCCTCTGTTCCTGTTCGTTTAGTGAGAGGGTCAGGCAAGGGGAACGAGGTATATGCATGCAGCATAGCCTTGGTAAACATCAGAACCGACTCCGGTGCACACTGAACGCGACCAATAAAATCGTCTATGAAAAAGCGCCCATAAGCCCCGTCTGACCCTATAACCCGGACCGCCACATGAGGCCCATTGCGCGAAGCTTCGAGCAGCCCAAGTGGAACAAGGATGCGTCGCAGTGATGGGTTCTGCACCTCGCGTAGGACTAACATGCTCTCCAATCCATACCATATCCCAGCATCCTGATATGGGGATATTTCGCAATACACCTCTTTGGAGACAAGACGGCCGTTTTCACTTACGGTAAAATTCAAGTTCATTCTTCGTAGCTGGACAGTGACTCCATGGGTGCTGGTTTGGAAAACTGTGACATGTTTCGCATCTTCGAAAATCTTGAAGATCTCCATAATGCGTCTACACAGTGGCCCGTGGGGGTCAACCAGGGTCACAGAGTGACGAGTCAAGCATCTTTGTTCCACGTCTAACATCCAGTTTCCTGGTTTGTTTGCGATCCAAATGAGGGGATTTTTCCTGAATTCTACCTGCCGGCTAGTCAGGTTAAGCCAGTGGATATAGTCCTCCACCAACGGTGCAGGCATATCTAAGACCCCGTCTCCGTGAAAAACAGACTTGTCGACGAATTCACAAGTAGGTGTCCTTGGACAGTATTGTAGTGCACAGTCTGGGCTGCCGTATACTCTGTCGATGCTATCTGGGACACAATTCAATGTCTATGGGGATTTTCCAGGAACCTCCAAGCTGTATACTGGCGCGTGTTTCCTGCACACTCAGGCCAGACATTATTGATTGCATTTTCCAAGCTAGGGGTTGAAGATATGATGGTACGGGATAGCTGGGCTCTAATAGTAAAGCTTCTGTGCAGATCACGCAACAGCATTGCCTGCACCACACTTGGAAGCATCAGTTTGTTGGATGGGAGATTGTCTTGAAGCACGATTGACGCCTCTATGAAGGCACACAGGTCTTGTACGCGGTCATCAGAGTTCACATGCTCGCTAGCAAGAAATGTTCGTTTGCAAATCAATGATGCCATTAGGGCATACAATGTCAGTTCCTCGCTAACTGTTGCGGCCGCTCAATTATGAATTTTCTGACGGATCATGCGAAGCCATTGGTGGGTAATAACGTGCGCTTTCCGCAGTAGCCGTCGAGCTTTCTCCTTCGACATTACCTCTCCAACTGAATAGACGCGCAAGATAATCGTTACCAACAATTCCATGTAGTATGACTCATTCCAATTGCGCGATATGCTCCCCAAACGCCGTTCCACGTGTCCTAGTAATTTATCACAGAAGTATACATCCTTAAGGGGAGCATGGCTCACACGCAGACCGTTCTCCATGTTTCTCGGACCACCCTGGAGGCAGCGATAACTGATAACATGCATAGTCTCCTTCATGCTGAAATTGAGGTCAGCTGAGGCTATCTCACGCAGAATTGAAGGCCTGCGTCTGTGCTGACCGGTGAGTATGTTTTGGTATGCCATAAATTCATGAACCGTCAGTCGGGATGGACATCTTTTCTGACTAGATAAAACCTCGTACGAGGATGGCTTGGTAGCATCTGTCCCAAATTGCAGGTCATCTTTAACCTCCAGGAGGTTCAGCACGGACTGGTCTAATCCAAAGTTATGTGCGATTGCTATTTTCATTGGAGATTCCTTGCACCATGTTTCCCGATTGTGGTCGTGGTAAGACAAGTGAACTCCGAATGGTAGAAGGGTGCTTGTCTTAGAGACAGGGAGTCTTACACCCGCATGATGTACTTCTACAAAAGACTTTGTCGTTGATGCTAGGCCAACTATTCTTCGCTCATTAATCTGACCAAATGGCTGGAGTTGGATATAGTCTCTTGATAAGACTTTAGGATCCTGTCCCGATGCTGCGCCCTGAGATGGGGCTCCAAGCAAGCTGACGATGCTCCAAGTAGCATCCCGATACACAGCCAGGCTTTCTGGCATGGAAAGCTCGAGAAGAATGGCTTTTTGTTGAGCATCATGGTAATCCGAGGTGTTACTTGGCAGGAAGTCCTCATGAATAGTCATCCGCAGATTATTTCGCTACCGTCTCAATCTACAATGGCTGCAACTAGAAGCCTTGGGCAATCCCTGACGAACGCATGAGCATATATCATTAGATATAGCTGTGGTCAGTCTTTCGTATGTTTCGTTCATCTCTTTTCGCTTTATGTCTTTAGCTTCTCGTGAAGCACTTGAAGCTCGTTGGATCTCGCGTCTCAGCTCGTGTAGTGGTTTGCCATCATTTCTGTCGAAGAATTGTACAGCAAAGCACTCTGTACATGGATCAGAGAAAATTGTCATCTTCGAAAGATGACTTTTATTCTGTCGTGTCGCCAGATATTCCTGCATATTCTGTAGCCTCGCCATATCCTGGAGCCGGCTCAAATGTAGAACGTCAAGGATCTCCGGACAGAAACCTGAATGATAGGTTTTGAGTAAGGGAAAGCCAGTTAAGGCGGGTATGTCCATAGAGACCCAGGGTTCGAAAAGAACTAGTACCATAAGGCTTCTGTGCTCAATGCTAGTGGAATAGGCTAGGAGCGGGTCTTTTGCGATGTATTCCAAGATTGACCTGCCTATATACGTACAATCCTCCGCAGTCGATCGCAGAGTTGATATTCCCAGCGCCCCAAAGCTCGCTTCGTCGGCTGCCAGTTTGAAATATGTATTTGCAAACGCTTGTGTGTGTAGTACTGTTTCTGTTGGCATTATTTCATGTGATAGGTCTTCCCGTGACATCGAGCTGTTTTGCTGCACATTGCAATCTGCGTAGCACTTTAGTACATCCTGCAGGTATAGGAGGCTCTTAGGTAAGGTCAGGCGCAAGTCTTCTTTACTAGCGCGATGCTATATAGAAGGTATCCGTTGTGTGGTTAAGGTCTTAAATGAACTCCAGGCGTCGTCCCTATATCTTGATGCCTTTTGTATCTTTTCTTCACATAAACCTCCAACCTGGTCGAATAAAGTTCGATATTTGGTACCAAGGAAAATAGGAATCTTCTCGAACTCCGCTTCGAGCTTGGCAAGTCGTCGACAAAGCTTAGCCCGCAAAAAAAATGGCAGTTCTCAATACCAAGTTGAACCATGCCGTCGTTGAGCATCTGAGAATAGAACAGGCATTGGAGCAATTTGTACCTTATGCGACCCTCGGATAACGGGCAACCTAGAGCCAGGAATCGCCGGATACCCACGCGAAAGACCAGCCAAAAAGGACTTCTTCTCCACGGCTTCTCCGAGTTTTTCCAGTTCACCTCATCCCTCACCCGCTTTTGCAGAATAGGGGGAGATAAAGGCTCACCCAGCCCTTCGACCAAGTTGATCAACATTTCACGGATGTGGGCTGGATCCACAGTGTTCCAAACATCCGACACTCCTGCCATTTTAGCCTGGGCCGTAAACTGCTGAATCGACTCGCTGCTAGCCTGGACTAGAAATGAAGCGAGGCTCTCAATGAAGCTATCGTTCTGGAAACGTGACAAGGAAATAGCAGCTGCAGCGTCTGGGAAATCGCGCAACAATGCATTCTGAGCGGCCAACACGTTTTCCGATCTAGGAGAGGCTTCGAAGGTCTCAAAGACTACGACTTGTTCCTTGTGACTGTGAAAGTGAGTTTATGATCGGGTTTCTAGAGTAAGCTGGCATACCTTGATTCAAGGCTTATAAGTAAGCTGGCATTCTGCTGCGTGATGTGCAATATCACTATCTTTTCTGGGCTGATTTTCCGAGGGCTCGATATAAGCTGTGCCTTGTTCATAGAGCCATCAAGATGGATATGTTTGCAAGCATGTGGGGATTCTTTCAAGTTATCCCATAGACTTGAACCAACGGCAAGGTCTCTGATTGTCTCCGTAGCGATAAGCATCCGCTCTATGAGGTTGGCCTCCACCTCAGCAATTTCACTGTCATGACTGCCAGGCAGCTGAGGTGGAAGTGCCGCGTGTTCGAAGACGCGTTGGATGAGATTTAGAGGTGCCATGTCGTAGGCAAGTGAACGTTAAGAGGAAGAGGACTTGGAGAGACAGCAATCTAGGTCTAGGAAGGCGAGGAGGGAGAAAGAAGAGTATAGAGGAGTGAAGATTAGCGATGAGAAACTGGATAGATGGGAGGAAATGAACGAGGGATCCGGGGCTTGGGTGAGGAAGGTGGAGGGAAATTGAAATGAGATGGGGGATGAAATCTGATATATGTGAGAAAGAGGGAAGATGGAACTCACCTCGCCCTTCTGTCACTTCCAACCTCGGTTAGCTATAGACAATCTGTCGCCTTCCACCGCCAAGTATATCCATCACCTTAGCTGTTACGATCGATCGGTTTTACCCATCTCGGACCTTTCATCTCTATCATCACTGGCATCTCCCAGTCCGTAAAATGGCTGTCCTCGTGCCTTTGGATACACCCCAAGATTCACTGATCAAGCAGGATGATAGCAATTACTTTCTGTTCCGGTGATGTACGCCTCTCGTTCCGTTGCCGATATGTCTATCCTAAGGAGCCCGCTTGAACCAGATCTTCTCCCCCACGGCCGGCTCCATGTCTATCCCCAACTCCATGGCGACCCCCTTCGCATTAACATAGAACTCGGCCTTCATGTAATCCGGGTCGACGGCCTCCGCCCCAGGAGTATAATCCTTGACCACAAAGAACTCACCACTAACATGTTCAAACCGCAAGCATTTTTTCAACACGCGATCCGTCAAATCAACAACCAATTTCCCGTCCTTCTCGCACAGCACCAAATCCCCATACGCCGGATGCTCATACCTCCCCGTATACGCTTCCAACGCCAGCGCGTGCGGCAGCTTTATATCCAACCCGGGGAACAACCGTTCAATCACTTGCTCCACGCTATCTGTATAGCCCCGTTCCATCTCTTGGATTTGCTTCCCCAACCTAGCCATATGCGCCTCCCTTTCTGCTGCTGCTGCTCCTCCCCTCTTCCCAATCAACGCATCAATCAAATACAAATACAACTCCAACTGCGCGATCCTGGCATTCTGTGTATTCCCCATCATCGCAAATGCGAATCCCCGTGCGGGTAAAAACCCAACCATAATGCCGAATCCATACCAACTTCCTGTGTGCCAGTATACCTGTTCCCCGTGGTAGTAATCCACAAACCAACCCATCGTGTATAAATGATATCCGCCCGGGGGAGCGAGCATATTATCCCAATCTGCTTGGGCAATTACCGTGCGAGGTAACCGTAGCGCCGTGTGCCCCTCAGGCGAGATAGGGCCGGTCTGATATACCAATGTGCGGAGCCACTTGGCGTAATCCAGGACATTACTCACTATTGCACCTGTTCCAGTTGTCGGGGCATAATTCATATATGGTTCCTCGTGGTATGTGTTTGTTTCAGAGTTCCAGGTATATCCCCTCACCAATCGTTCTGCTGCAGCGGGTAATTTTCTGACTTCATCAAGAGAGAAATACGTATCCGTCATATTCAACGGATCCCAAATTCGTCTCTTGAGTGTTGTGCCCATATCTTCACCATTCAAATGCTCTATGAGATGCGACGCAACCATGAACATGTGATTGCAGTAATTAAATGTCGTGCGCGGGGGGTATGCGAGAGGCAGGTGGCGGAGTTTGCGGACTGCGGTGCGGAGGTCCTCGTCTGGATAGGCAAGGGCCATGACGCCAAAATGACCCGACAGACCGGATCGGTGGGAGAGAATGTCTTCAATGGTTGTGTTGGTGGTGGCGGAAGGGGTGGAAAGTACAAAGTCCTCGCGGATAAGGGAAGAGACGGGGGTCGACCAGGAGATGGGGCCCGAGGTGGATTTGCTGTCGTCGATGGCGAGAGACAGGGCGGCGGCGGTGAAGGCTTTGGTGGTGCTACAGGTGCTGAAGAGGGAGTCAACGGTCATTGGGGTCGAAGGAAAGGAGGCATAACCGTACGCCTGGGTGTTCAATGAAGGTTAGTGTTAGAGTAGATTGGGGAGGGGGTTGTTGGTAGACAGGTACCTTGGCGTACGTGCTGGAGCCGTGCACGATGGAGATGGTGAGGCCCGGAATCTTCCATTTTCCGAGCAGTTTATCGACGAGATCGTCGAATTCGGGCGTTATGGGGCTGATGTCTTGTCGAAGAACCATGGTCTGCTGTTGGATGCGATGAATAAGTCGGGGAGAGAGGATCGATGGTTGCAAAAGAGGGAGAGGAGGCGCTGGGGGGCGAGGGCGTAGCGAGTAGGACCTATCGGGGGTCCGTGGGTGGGAAACAAATAGATAAGGCGCCGTGGCTTGCAGGACGCCAATAGTGTGGTGTGCACGGCGAATCCTGCAGCCTGATTCCGTGTTTTTGTTGGGTCTGACATGCCAGATGGCGTTATCGGTAGGGAACACGAGGAACATGTATGAAGAATCAAATTTCTATCAACAATCCAACACTAGGCGCCTATCCGTATCACTTATGCAATGCAACCTGACTCCTCAAATCATTGATCATGCAGCGGCAGCACCCCAGCCACCGCCACCAGCCGTGTTAATAACAATGCGATCGTGAGTCTTCATGGAGACGGTATTCTTTCCACCAATGTTCACCCGGCGCTCCCTGCCAGTATTACGATCCTTCGTGATCCATAGGTTCAGCCCAGGCTGAGCATCCTCTCCCCCCTCGAGACCATATGGCCGGTAAACTCGTCGCTCCGACAAAATGGAGACTTGCATCGGGGATAGGAATTCAATGTCTCGGATAACACCATCACCACCAGGATGCTGACCCTTGCCACCAGATCCCTCCCGCAGGGTGAACCGCCGGAGAAGCGTCGGGTAACGCTTCTCCAGGATCTCTGGGTCGGTTATGCGTGTGTTGGTCATGTGCACATGGATACCTGACTCCCCGTTCCAGGTTGGACCGGCACCGCTGCCTCCTGCGATCGTTTCGTAGTATCCAAAGCCGGGGATTACCTCCCCTGTCTCAGGGTTGCGCTTTGAGTTCGTGCCGAACGTTAGGTTATTACAACACCCTTGTGACGCGGCACAAGCTTGGAAGGCTTTGAGCACAACGTCAGTGACACGCTGCGAAGTCACCACGTTTCCACCAACCACGGCCGCGGACTTGGTGGGCGACAAAATACTAGGCGAAGGAACCTGGATGTCAATTGGAGCAAGACAACCCTGGTTCAGCGGCATGTCGGCGTTGATCATGCATCGCAAACAGTAAATGATGGCGGAATGGGTGATAGCGATCGGTGCGTTCCATCCCCCGTAGACTTCAGGACCTGTACCAGCGAAGTCGAAGACGGCGGATCCATCCGAGCCGTTGATGGTGACCTTCAGCTTGATAGGAGTGCCATCGTCCATGTAGTCGACCGCCTCCAAGGGCCGACCGCCGAACTTCTTGTAAAGGTCTTTTAGAAGATTGCGCACCGCGGTCTCGGCCGTGGCTTGAATAGCGTACATGTACTTCTGGACCGTCTCGACACCGTATTCCGCAAACAACGCTTGGATGAGCGAGATACCGCGGGTGTTTGCAGCAATCTGGGCCTTCAAGTCGGACAAGTTGTCACTGATGCATCTGGCTCCCGAGCACCCTTCGTACTGAGCAGGTTTGTGGACCAACAGCTCCATCATGCGTTCCTCATCGAAGACCCCGTTGCTGACGATCTTGTCTCCCTCAATGGCAGCACCCTCCTGCCACAGCTCAGTGGACTTTGGCGGCATCGATCCAGGCAGAATTCCACCAATATCAGCATGATGGCCACGAGAGGCAACATAAAACATGATTTCGGTGCCACCCGGCCGGTCAAAAACGGGCGTGATCACCTAGTCCACAATTAGCTATAAGACATGGATGTGCGTTCGATTGACTTACGGTAATATCTGGCAAGTGCGTTCCACCAGAGCTGGGGTGATTTGCCACCAGAACATCGCCATCCTGCAGGTTACCCAGCCACTTCTCGTGCTGGTAACGAACCGCGAACTGCATGGAGCCAAGATGCACCGGGACATGCGGGGCATTTGCAACCAGGCCTCCATCGGGAGAGAAAAGAGCGCAGGAAAAGTCCAGGCGTTCCTTGATGTTAGTGGACACCGAGGTCTTCTGCAGTGTGCGGCCCATCTGCTCAGCAATGGACATAAACCGATGACCGAAGATAGTAAGTCGGATAGGATCAATTCCTGACGACCCCCCCTCGCCATTAGAATCGCCCGGGAGCTCCTTGAGATCAATAACAATGCACGTCTCCAGAATACTAGCTACGGCATTGGGCGCCACCACAACTGTTTGTGTCTCGTCGATGATAATGGCAGGTCCATGGACACGGGTGTTCTTGTCAAGCTTGTTAAGCTGGTAGACAGGAGTATCGATTCGTTCCGAATGACCATCAAAGTATGCCTGGGAGGTATTGTCCGGGCCACCTGTGACGTCCTTGAGGGTGGCTTCTCTCAGTTGCACCAGAGGGCTCTTTTCCGTTCGCACCTTCGAGCAAGCAATTGTGCGGACGCGGATGTCATCGACTAGAACTGGTCTATCTGAGTTGAAGCCAAACTCCCGGCGGTGTCTGGCACGGAATTGTTCGAGGAAATCTGACTCATCCTCAGGCCTCAGGATCATCAGGCTGGTGTCCGAGCCCTCATAACGCAAGTTTAGATACAACTCGTGGCGAACTTGGTCATCTGAAAATCCTTGCGTTTCCATGTCTTCGGTGGCCGCCTTGATGATGTCCTGAAAACGCTTCTCCAGAGTCGACTGAGAGGTCGAGTAGTCCGTGGAGACCGGCTCCTGCGATTCCTTGACCACCTCTGCCAGTGCCAAACCATAAGCCGAAAGGACTGACGAGAACTTGTGGATGATGATGCGGGAAATTCCCAACGACGCTGCAACAGTGCATGCATGCTGGCCACCTGCACCCCCGAAGCATGCCAGATGATGAGACGCCGTTTCAAAGCCACGAGCCTCTGTCAGGTTGCGAATAGGACGAGCCATCGACTCATCCGCAACTTTCAGGAAACCGAGTGCCACCTCCTCTGCCGTAAACTCAGATTGACCCTTCTCCTTTCTCTCTGTGTTAATTTTCTCCGTCAACTCATCGAACAGCTGCGTCGTAACCTCGATGTCAAGAGGTTGGTCTTCGTTAGGTCCGAAGATATGAGGGAAGTATTCAGGCAGAAGTCGGCCAAGGAATAGGTTCGCATCGGTGACGGTCAAAGGACCGCCTTTCCGGTAACAAGCAGGTCCCGGATGAGCGGACGCCGACTCGGGACCGACGTAGAACAGGCCGTTCCGCCACGACAAGATCGAACCACCACCAGCAGCCACGGTATTGATGTCGAGCTGAGGAGATTGGATGAGGACACCGGCCACCTTGGATCCGAAGACGTGCTCTAGATGCCCATCAAAGCGCGACACGTCGGTTGACGTACCTCCCATATCGAATCCAATCACGGGAGTCTTCTCCTTCGGGTCCCAGCTGGTAGCAGCGAAGCCCACTACACCAGCAGCTGGACCAGACAGAATCGCTTTCAGCCCGCTGAATCTGCGAAAGTCGACTAGCCCACCGTCGGACTGCATAAACTCGAATCGGCATTCTTGCTGCTTCTCCAGCCCACCCTCGAAGCTGTCCGAAATGGAGTCGATGTAGGTTTTGATGACGGGCGTCAGATAGGCATCTGCCGCGGCAGACATGCCTCGGGGAACCACCTTGATCATGGGCTGCAGTTTGGACGACAAGGTGACGGAGAAGCCCATGCTCTCGGCCAATTCGCCGATCATGCTTTCGTGCTCAGGGTAGGCGAAAGAGTGGACGAGTGCAACTGAAAGCGATTGATAACCCTGCTCTTTCAATTGCTGTAGCACCGGGCGAACCTCTTCAATGTCCAGCTCCTGTACCACCCGGAACTTCTCGCCGGTTGTTCCCTCCACAATACGAGCATTGGTAAAGCAGTCTTTGTCGGCGAGAGGGTGGCATGGAACGACACGCTCATTGATCTCCACCACTCTCTCCGGCAGGACTCCGGGTCTAGCCATTGAAAGATCGAAGATGTTTGGTCGTGATTGGTCGCCAATCTTGAGTAGATCGCGGAAACCTTTCGTTGTGAGAAGTACGGAGCGAGCCCCCTTGCGCTCCAGGAGTGCATTTGTGGCCACTGTCGTTCCCATGCGCAGACTACCAATACGGTCGAGCTTCAGAGGTTGGCCTCGCGGGTGTGGCTCGCCCGTGACAAGCTCAAGTATTTGGCGGATACCCTCAGTGGGGGCATCTTGGTAGTGGCCGGGGTCGACGGACAGTAGCTTCAAAATGATATCCGGGCGACCGGGCACCACTGCATGCACGTCGGTGAAGGTACCACCGCGATCGATGGAGATGGTGATTTTCTCTGGCCCGGGCATGCTGGAGGGTAATTCGTGAAAAGGAGAAGGAGAGGATGGAGAAAGGGTAGAGGGAATATAGAAGAGGGAAATCGAGGAGGGACGGAAGGGGGTATCTCAATAGTTGTAGTGTTGTTATCGATGATGGAGGGGCATTCCCCATGTTAAAATAACCCGCAGCCAGACAGTCTGGGGGGACCGCGATAAGAGACCCACTGGCGTGACTGCTCTCCCGCCCTGGTTATGGCCATTCATTGGTTTATAATCACGTGTCGGGCCGGTGGGCAGAATGGTCGGCAATTCCGGGCCGATGACGCCGGATCAACCAGTCGATAAGCCCGAACAATTGCTGATAAGCGTGTCAGATAGGCATCGAGGGATACTGACGACGAGGCGACTATTATTCATCATCTTTTCATGTACCCTGTGCTGCAGGAGGGTCGTGTGACTTGCTTGGGCCGTGTCTATCTGCTGGAGAAGTCAAGTGGGTACACCTTGCCAAATAAGCACTACTACTAGTCCCGGGACTTCGCATGTACATGAATGCGCAGTTCCCGACAATGAATATATAATGGTAACATCCTCCATGTGGTGCCATGATAACTATTATATGATAGAAAAACAAAATTTGTACGGTTCTGAAAAGAGAGTTCTGGAATATATAAAAAAGGATCGATGTACAACCCTCTATCGGCCCTTGTATAGGAACTTATGTATTCCTTTACCTCTTCAGAGTGTTCTCAATCCAGTCAGTATCCATATCAATATCGATCTGGCCCAAAACTTCCTCCCAGAGGCCCGGATCATCGTTGATGTCAAAATTGAACGAGATCTCCTGCATTGATGGCAAATCCTGCTGAGGAGTCCACGTACTATTCGTTGGAGGACCGGTTATATTATTCGACGGTGTTGGCTGTTGTGTGCTGCTGGGCGTTATCGGCACCTCGACTGCGTCGCCTTCTGTCCTCGAACGATTATGTCCGATGGACGACCGCAGCTCAAGAAGTAGCGAGTGACGGGCAGCCAGATTCGTATTGCCCCGATCAGCCATACTGCGAAGCAAACTAATTGATATTTCCATGGCCCGCGCGTTGGCCGTGTTGTGCGGGAATGCGGCATTGACCATCACAAGCAAGAGCGCGGCAGAAAATATGTACTCTCCGTCGAGATAGCCGTAAGTAGCTGATGACTGTATCAGTGATATATTCAACAGAGGTAACTTGTGGTAACGAATGGATTGAATCAACATACCGACTAAGTTATGCTTCGCAGCAGCATCCATTATAAGGGTAGTCGCCCGAGCTGCTGCAACACAGCTGTCAATCACCGCTACGGTATTCTGCGATAGCCCTTCCTTCCAGTCATTCGTCGCAGAGCCACCAGCTTCTGCGTCCAGCCGACGCTGGATTACATAGAAGACCAAGGGCCGTGCGGTCATGTTGACGCAAGAATAGAAGTGTAGGAATATTGACACCGACTCGCGATTAATATGTGTACCCAGTCTGGAGAAGTCTATACGCAGTCGATCGGGTACTCGTCGAAGCCAGTCGGAAAGCTCATCTGTAATGCTTTGTACGGAGGCTAGCAGGTTGGAGCCAGACCGCGGCTTCTTCCGATATATTTCTTAGTAACATGTTAATTATAAGGCCCGTCGAAAGTGAACGGGTCCGAACTTCAAACCTTCTCCAATTCTACCCAGTATTCTGGATAGCTGAGTATAGTATGTGAGAACAACCGATGGCCAAGGAACCACATCGGTTGCGCTCTGATTGCATGTTAGAAGGCGCATGTGCAGGGCATTTTGCAAAACTTACAACCGGCTGCGGCCATGTCGTTCCAATGTCCTCATCGTGAATTGTGATTGGATTACCTGACTTGACGGAGAGCAGCCTGTTGGGAATTAGCGAGTCCTCTGGCCTAAAGATGTCAGTCGTACCGATCTAGACTGTATACCGACCACCAAGCCCGCCGACGACGATTACGATCTTCCTCACTGATTCCTGGGTCGAGGACCTCTTGATGAAGACCTAATGAGATTGCCATACGAAGAGCAAGTCCAATCTATGTGTCTCGAGAGTCAGTAATGGAAGTCACCACAGAAAAGGAAACTAACTACACATACGTAAAGAAAGGCAGCGTCCCGCCGATTGAGATTCTGCATGTAGTAAGCGACATAGCAAAGTACCTCCACAAAGAATATAGAGCCTTCCTCGTGAATGTCGGGCAAGAAGCGTAGTGCATGCTTGAAATACTTGAAACCAGGGGGACCGTCATCACCGGACCACTGGTTCACCGAATACATAAGACCAAACGCTATGACAAGTAACACCTGGCAGTAGACCAGACATGACTCGCGATTTAGCAAGTCCGGAGGTCGGCTATAGACTAAGTGGAGTCGCTCTTCAAAATCATGGGGTTGAATCAGGGAGAATATTGTTCCGATATACACGTACTGTACCCAGTACAGCCGTTTAGCATATTCGAATGGCGGTAGTTGAGGGAGAGCTCGAGGCGCTGAGCGACGTAAAGAAGAAGGATCATCGTATAGTGGACGCACATCCCATGCTAGGTTGGTAGACGTGGGATTCAGGCGTTTAGCCAAATGAGTGGTAGAAGATGCTCCAACATAGTCTGCCTACACGTTAGGTCGTCTCCAAACACATCCAGGTTCAAGGGAAGCTCACGATGTTCACCAGACCGGTTCAGAAACAGATGCTCCGTTCCATTGTACCACCAGTCGTCTCGCTCCAGGGGCACCTCAACGTTGTACGGACTGCTTGGAATGGGTGCAGGGAGGTTTTGGAAGGAAGCAGAGCGACCTTCATCTGATCCAATTAACTCATCAGAGGAACGAGACCACTGCTTGGAGCCGGATCCACAAACCTCGGTTGGCCTGGGCCTGAGACCGCAGCTGACGAAAGTAGCTAGGGAGAAAGAGAGAAGAAGTTGGTCAGCTCAGGCAGCGATCGTGTTTCCTCAGGCTCTCACCTTTCCGGGATGGACACGCGCTTCTCGGCTTCCGAGTAGACACACTCGTGGCCCACCTCCGCACACGCCGCACACGCATAAGGTGGATTGCCAGCACATCGCGTCTTTCGGTTGCGGCATCGATTACACCTGCAAAGCCAGATTAGCAGATCGCGGCCTATAAACCAAGCCTTAATCAATCACGCACGCGACCATCGATCGTCTCGGACTGGATTGATCCTCCGCAGCCCGGTGCTGCAGCCCAATTCGAGCCTTTCTTTGTGCCATCGGCAGTACGTCCCTGCTATCGTTACAACGCAATCACCATAGCGCACACTGTGACAGAAAATGCAGCAAGTTTCCCGGTATTTTCGGTTCCAACTTCTCAATGCTGGACACAAACCAAGATGCCGATCGGCGTCCACAATATCGCGGGGAGGTGAGGAACCGGAACAGTGTGATTGACCTTGGTCAGGCTTCGACAAGGCGTTCGTGACTATGATGAGCAATGACCCTACGGAGTAGACGAGTGATAGGATGTCCAGGAGTTCGGATCTGACTCCACCAGACTAAGTATCCCTCGTGGTTGATTGCAACAAGCGTGGTCCAGGACACAGTGGAATCGTCATCCGATCGGAGGAACTAAGGCGGCTCAAATGAATAGTGAAAGCCAAATGCCGCGTGAGTGGGTTCAGGAAAGCAGTCCTATCACATCCTACAATTTGAGACTGCTGTACATGTAATGACTCTAGTCTGATCAGACGACTTATCTCTCCTTGCGTTGCCCGACCCCACAGTGTGTTGCACCATTCACGATTCTGACGGGGTGTCAATGCAGCCTGGCCGCACCACCTCGGCCCGACCGACAACGGACCCCCTGAGGGGCACGAGTTCTTATCGCGTAATTACTCGGACCCATTATTCACCAACAGGCACCACAGGCTTTAAGTTCCAGCCTGAATCAGTTTGTTTGGGTGCCTGGGGACCTTCAGGTGTGTCGCAGTTTGCTCTGGAGGCCATGACTTCACCCCCGGCCGCCTCCGGTTCATTTTCTCAACTCGGGACATTGCGGCTGCAGGAAAGGGGACACGATGATGTGTTTATTCCCACAGGGTGGCCGCGCTACAACGCCATCGCATGAACCTGTGCCAGGACAATGAACGGCGATCCCAGCCTTCGCCATGGAGACAGGCATTATTGCAGTGTTACTGCTTGCCTTTTTAGCATTCTTTCGTGCTCTCCGCAATTATAGATTCTTGCGTGATATTCCTGGCCCGCCGCTTGCTGGATGGTCGGATCTTTGGTGCATGTTGGCCCGCAATGTTCCTCACTATGGTCAACGCCTATCAAATCTTCACCAAAGATATGGCAAGGTGGTGCGCTTAGGTCCAAGTTTGGTTAGTATTGCCGATGGCACGCTCTTTTCTCAGATGGATCAGAACCAACTGGGCCAGGTATGTATCGAGTCGGTTGGCATACTGCGTACGCTAACCCTTGTAGTCAGTTACAATTCCACAGTTTGGAACCCACATAGCCGCGTCAGATGCCCTGATATATGGCTCCGACAATTTTCACATATCGCATTCGATATGGGAATACGCATATGGATTACCACAGTACGAAGGGGTCATCGACCTATCCGCCAAACAACTTGTCAAAGCCATCAAAAGATACCACGTCCTGGACCTAACAGCATCCCTGCGAATATTTGCGATGACTTTTATTACCGAGCTTACTGCGGATGGACTGTTGAGAGAGGAACAGGTAGATTACCAGGCGGCAACGAATAACCGATACTTGTGCACATTTTCAATGGTGGAGTATATGCTCATCCGAAGCCCAGTGACGGCATTGAAACGAGATCGCGGACGCCGTCTGGTGACCTGTTCCAGAACGCCCATGACTACGTCACCTGTTTCTGGTCTAGGGAGCGGTGCTATTCCAGCCCAGGTAAAGAAAGGCAACCAAGACTCCGTTGGAAGATCCCATAATGCCGCTCGTGGAGCAGATGGTATCGCCAATGCATTTGTGTCACTGTTTTACTTCCTGTTAAAACACCAGAGATATCTCTCCAGACTCAACAATGAGATAGACACCGCATTTTGTGTTGGATCACTATCAGACTTACCTTTATGGAGGGAACTAAATAGATTACCCTACCTGGATGCAGTACTGAAAGAGTCAATGCGTCTATCAGCAGCAGCAAAGTTTGAAGAAGAGATTCTAACACCAGCAGGCGGTGTTACAATGGCGGGATTCTCAATCTGCGAGGGCACTACCATAGGATGCAATTCACACGTACTCCACTTCGACAACAACATCTTTGGAAACAATGTCCACCAATTCCAGCCGGAGCGATGGCTTACAGCAAATGCTGACGAGCGAATTCGAATGGAGCACGGGCTATTGCTATTCAACCGCTGTGTACGTGGTTGCTCAGAAGCTCAGGTTGTGTGGCTGGAACTGAAAAAAGTTGTTGTCTTAGTCCTGATGAAATTTAATGTGAGTCGCTCGAGTCGATCTTCAATGAATGGTCACTGACCGTACTGGTAATCAACAGACGCAACTCTTCCATGTCGCAGAGCCTACCAGGAATACCAGTGATACGGAGTGTACTGATTCTCCCCCTTCTATAATCGTTGGCTTCACCCCAAGGCTTCCCGGATTCTGACCGATGACTTTACTGGGATAGCGTAGAACTATCCATCCATCGTCCTGCAATTATCTGTTTGTTCAACTTGGCTATTATTGCGTCAGTTTCCGAAATCTCTGCGCACTATTTCTTCTCTTCTTAACCTTCTTTTTTGATTCAAGATACCCGCGTGAACAATTGATTGCATTCCCACGCCACTTCTGTTTGAGAATTAATACCACCGCTCTCTATAGAGACTCATTCGAGATGGCACTAGCAAAAAGGAATCAAGGATAGCTTGCTACCTAGTATGTCCTACCGGATGATGGTAAGGCCTCGTGACCGCACGCTCATGCCTTTGGCCTAGAACACCATAATTTCCTCGTAGAGCATTTCAATCCGCCGAATGTCATAAGTAAACAGTACCGTCTACTTAAATTCGTGATCTTCTGTCGTATAGCACATATAGATTAATATATAAGAAACCAATGAGATATTCACCTCAGAGTCAGCAACGGCCTTTCTTCAATTCCTTGTCTTATTCTGTTTCTTTGTTTATAAGTCTTCAAACATATGGGTAAATAAGATGCACTTTTCATAGATTGAATGGCAACGACACGACGTTTATTGAATTGTAAAGATTTCGAAAACTCACGCAGCCCAGACATCTTTCAACACTTTCTGTCCCCGAGCCAATGTTTTAGACGGGGCCTCACCCAACCACAGCGGCTCAAGACGGGTGATATTCGCCTCCATTTCCCAGGCATGACCTCCTTCGACGTACATTGAGGTGCCATTGAGGGTCTCATCTGCTAGCACACCAGCAGCCACCTGTGCGACCTCCAGGGCAGAGCTGATAGGGAGACCCTCTTCCTTCCAGCGATTGCAGAGCTTCTTAGTAACTGCTGGGTGAGTCTGGGTCATCCAAGGACAGACGGTATTGATGCGGAGGTTGTGCTTATAAGGTGATGAGAAGTAGGGCCGCAGTGAGCGCATCAGACCTTGTACACCGTGTTTGGCAGCCTGGTAAACAGATACACCGGGGGTTTCCTTGAACCCTGCAGCACAAGAGAAGAGGACGATGGAGCGGTCCACTCCTGGACCGCGGTTGTGACGGAGGTAGACGCTAGCTACACGGACAACGTAAAGAGAACCAGTGAGGTTGATGTCAAGGTCCCTTGTAGATGGAGGCTTGCGACAATTTAGAGGCGATGCCTGGGAAGGAAATTTACAAATGGCTTACCGTGCGGATGGCCTGAAGGCTCAAGGTGTTGTCGAACCAGTTCTCTTGCGGCTCCATACTACCAGCGGTAACGACCACATGATCGATACGCTTAAAAGTCTTGAAGACAACATCAAAAAGACTAAGTACAGCGTGATAGTCTGTGATATCGACCGGCTGGAAAGTGCACCGGGGAGGTTTAGGAGGGAGATTGGGGTCGGAGTAAACGGGCCAGTTTTCACAGCATTTCCAACTCAGGTGTGCGCCATGGCTTGAGTCAATGTCGCCAATGCATACGTAAGCGCCATTCTGACAGCATAGTTCAACGAGACTCTCGCCGATACCATTGGCACCACCTGTTCAAAAGTAAGCAGGGGGAAGGGTAGGGGAGATGGAAATACATGTAACAGACCACGTACCCACAATAAGAAAGACTTTTTCATTCAAAGCCTCCGGGATAATTCGAGGTTGGAACTGAGTGATAGGAGTGACTGAGTTAGAGGAGAGGACGGGCTCTGCTGGAGCGATCATTATGATAGAAGGAACAAGGCGAATGAGCTGATCTGGATACGAGGGAGAATGCGAGAGCTAAAATCCGGCCTTGATAATCAAACGGCTGGGGTAATCGACACGGCTTTATAATTGACCGACGGATTTGACTCCGTAAAGACCTGTATTTGGCACACGCCTACCAACTCAGACGGGGGGCACATATCCTCTTAAGCCAATCATGGCTGAGGACGTCAAGTGCCAACTTTTCTGAATTCGTGGATCTGGTGGAGCCTGTATTGAGAAACCATAAGCACTCCAGGAGGAACGGGATGCAATAGGCGTCGTAGCTGCACCATAGCGTGGTGTCATTGGATGATGTTCAGTGCCTCTAGCGATAGTAATAAGTAAGCAGTATCAAAGTGTCCTACCGACCGTGGATCGGCGGGATTGGCGCCTGTGGGGATAGTAGGAGGGGATCCGGAGAATATCTGGAGTAGTGAGTAAGGTACGCGATGGAGTACCTTGAAAGGAGCGAGATGAGATAGACGATAAAGTGGGGAGAGGGTGCGTACTGAGAACAAAGGTGGATGTGGTGAGAGAGAAAGAGGAGGTGAGAAGAAATGAGGAAAGGATAGATTTGTGGCTGCCTGAGGAATTCGACTCTCCGCCTCTCGCCGTTATTCATCGTCTCATCCACATCGACTCTTCCAGCATCCATCCCACCCTACGCTGGATGAGGCTGGTTCTTATTACTCACTAGCAAGGGTCTGCCTCTCTCAAGCCGACCTACGCCTCTATGACCTGGCTCACCCTGGAACCCGAAAAAGTCTCTCACCCTCCTCTGCCACTTCTCATCCCAAGGGAGAGTTTCTCCCCGAGTCAAGCTTTTTTCTTTTTTTTTTTTTTTGGCTCACACACTGCCGTCCGTCGTCATCTGCAAGCTACCTAGCGCTAGTGGAGCCTGCCAGGACACTGCAAACGTTAATTGACTCGATGCCGAGGCCATAACAGCTAGACAGACAAGGGAACCCAGTGCAAGCATGCATGAGAGCATTGAGTTGGACCGCAGCCACCCCTTAGAAGATGATATATCACTTTTCACGGATCTTGAAGGAAGTGGCAGGCGTTGAGGATTGTTGACCTGATTGACCCGGCGGATCAATAACAGGCACCGGGGCATCCTCTTAGCGACAGATGGAACGGTTATATCCGAGGCTATAAACTCGGCAAGGGCCTATTGCAAGAATTGGCAGGCATCGCGGGGCGATTATGAGTGCTAGACATACCCCGTGGCCTATGTGCAATTGAGTTCCGTCCCACTTTCTGTCAAACATGCCTTCTGTGTCGTTAGATCGACCGACCCAATCCCTGGACGTACTTTGTGACTCCAACCACGGCTGGCTACCTACAGTGATATGGGCTGCAGGCAATGATGTAAGCGGCTTGACAGAGAAGAGTCAGGCTGGTGGATTTGGAAGAGGCGGGTTTCAGGAGAATTACTGATATGATTACCGGGGAATTGTCCGAGATTAACTTGCGCACTGCTAATACAAGATATTACCAGCAGATGCTAACACGAAACTGAGTAACGGAGCCTTGGCTATTTTGAATCATTGTGTAGCGTCTGCGGAGTACCGTATCCCGCCGGCTTTATGGATGTCTTTATTCATGTTCTCAGGCGCAGAGCGGGTACTCTATGAGAAGATCAGGAACAGAGCAGGTAAGTGTCAGTGAGCGACCAGCCGATATCCGACCACCGATGGGATTGATACCGAGTCGATACTTTGATGTCCATCGGGTTCCCCACTCACTCCACTAGGCAATCTCAAGTCCCCAACACTGAAACCTTCAAACATCCTACCTGGAAAGACCATCCTAATGAAACCGAATACATTAGACCACGGGGTGACAGTTGCGATGACCGTGAGTGAGCGGTCTGCAATGGTGCTATGAATCGCTACGCTGGGGCCAGTCACAAGGTTAAACCCACTATCTGGATCGCTAACAGCAGCTGTAGCGGTTTGTGTACGGTCTAAAATACCAGCTGGCTCATTGCTCAGTATCCTTGACATTCAGCACGACGGGAGTGTCCGAGGACCATGTCGCGCATTGAGTGCCGTGCCTCGTGTTGCCATGTTAGTGCCTGAGGCATAAATACCGGTCTGACGGTGGCCACCGGTCGCTCCCATCAACGAAACGATCTTCTAACCAAGCGCTGCTTCTTTCCTCGTTACCATAATCTTCTTATACGCGTGCGAATGCTTCTACTTGACTAAGACCGCGAACCAGGTGTGCTCCAACCAACAAGGTGTGATTATTACCAGGAATAAAGCCTGGAATTTCCGCTAACAATTTACAGCTGAGCCATGGTAGCTTTAACTATGACCAATGGATGCGGAAAGCAGGCATGAAGAACACCTCGATATGATGGCATTCTTTTACGTCACCACCCGGCTGTCCAGACCTGCCGATTTATAAATAACAAAACGGGCCGCGCCTGATGACATATCGCAGGCCGAACGAACACGGATAAAATGAACGGATTGTCAAGGTGTTTGGGAAGACAACTTGTACAACACTCAAAAGGGTCATTCTTGAGGAATCGCAATCCCTCAGCGTTCCACCTTGCCGGTGTCTTCTCTCGAGGTTATTCCGACCGGACTCCAAAGTATAGCGGCAACATGACTACTCAACCACCAAAGAATGAGATGGTGTACATGCCGGGGGTGATGTCACCGAACCGATCGTTCGGCGTCTTCCGCAAGGTCCTGCACACGGGACTCTACTCGCAATTTGTGGCGATGGAAATTCCCGTTAATGGCGAAATTGGTGACGAGGTCAGCCGTCCTTCGACTTCCATCAAGTTATTTAGCTAAATGAAGCTGCTAGATTCACACTGTGGACCAAGTTCTGATTTTTACCCACGGCACCGGCAAAGCGATTGTTGCTGGAAAGGAGCAGGTGGTCAAACAAAATGATGTCGTGATCGTGCCAGCTGGCACCCAGCACCAGTTCTTGAACGTGGGAGACACGCCGCTCGAGGTAGTTACGATCTACTCCCCAGCAGAGCACGACCCACGAACGGTGCATCAGACCAAAGCAGAGGGTGATGCGCAAGAGGAGGCAGGAGACGACGAAGCGCCAGAGTGGAGCCAGAGGAGTAAGCCTGAGAATGAGAAGATCGGGCTGGTGAAGCTGCCATGATTGGCTGTAGAATACTATATAACTGACAACAATATTCCAACTGCATACTGTTCTCTCTGCTCCCTGCCCGTTCTCTGCCACAATGCCAGCTTTCTATAAAAGTTTTTCCTGGTTACTGAAAGCAAGCTCATCCAAATTCACCTGATGCAATCCCGCATGAAAAAACACCCAATCCGGACCCAGGCAATGGCCTCCCCACCACATCCCTGTCACGGTAGTATTTTTGTTAGCGCATCCCTTCCATAGGTGACATTGATACCACATGCACAAGTTTGCCACCGGTGCATCTAGCCCCAAAGAACGACTGACTTATGCCGCCCGTAGTTTCCAACTTTAAACATGTTAATGACCTCTTGCCATACATAGATAGTATGAGGGCCCTCGGGGCTCGGCGCTGTCGCCCGAACCGAACCATCCCTCAAGCCAATCAACCCGCGTCTATCCCCCGGGCCGACAGCGGGCAGACGCGGCTACCCGACGGTACGTCATCGCTGGATAGCAATGATTTGCCCATCCAGACAAGGGAACCTAGTATTCTTGCATCGAGATGAATCTTGATTTCAAAGCAGATAGTCGGTGTAGCTCGGGCAGGATCAATAAACGTCCTCGTGGTTTTGCACATGTGGCAAAGCTATCGGAACCCCGGCTATACGAAATATGATACTACTTATAAGTATGCCTGCCGGCACGACAAATATCTCGTTCACCATCGTTTCTCAACTTGTCATCTATAATTCCTCTTCTGCCTCCCGAAAGCAACACAAACCATGCCCGAGATGATGAAACAGTGGTTTATCCAAGGCACCAACGGCGCCGAATCCCTGCACCTCAGGGAAGTCCCCATCCCTGTGCCAGGCGACTATGAAGTCCTAGTCAAGTTCCACGCCGCCTCATTGAACTATAGAGATATCATGATTTCCACCG
The DNA here is from genome assembly GCA_001990825.1 of Aspergillus carbonarius ITEM 5010. Lineage (NCBI taxonomy): Eukaryota > Fungi > Ascomycota > Eurotiomycetes > Eurotiales > Aspergillaceae > Aspergillus > Aspergillus carbonarius. Next base: position 283,427 of record KV907493.1, read on the forward strand.
TTAGCGCCCTTCATCCCCCCTCATCCCCCCTCTTAAAGCCCCACCCTCTGACAGAAAGAGAAAACAGGGAACTTACGTCTGGAGCGTCCGCGATGGCATCGTCCCAGGGTATATCCCCCCCCTCCCCCCCCCCAAAAAACTCCTCAACCACACTAACCCACCCTACCACATCTCCAGCTCCGACGCAGCAGGAACCATCCACACCACGGGCCCCAAAGTAACCCGCTTCACGCAGGGCGCGCGGGTCTCTCCCATCTTCCACACCACGCATCTCTACGGCCCGTTCCGCGAAACCGACTTTTCGTCATCCCTCGGCGGAAAACACGACGGCGTCTTCCAAGAATACGCCATCTTCAATGAACAAGCCTGCGTTGAGATCCCCTCGCACTTGAGCTTCCGTGAAGCAGCGACCCTGCCCTGCGCGGGCGTCACGGCCTGGAATGCGCTGTATGGTGGGCCTCGGGTGCTGAAGCCCGGTGAGACTGTGCTAACGCAGGGTACTGGCGGTGTGAGTATCTTTGCGGCGCAATTCGCGAAGATAGGTGGTGCGGAGGTGATTTCTACGACTAGTAGTGATGAGAAAGCGGAGCGGTTGAAGGGGGAGGTAGGGGTGGATTATGTGATTGATTATGTTGAGGATGAGAGGTGGGGGGAGACGGCGAAGAGGGTGTCTCGGAAGGGGAGAGGTGCGGATTTTATTATTGAGATTGGGGGGGCGAACACGATGGGGGAGTCGATGAAGGCTGTGGCGATTGATGGGCAGATTGCGGTGATTGGACGCAGGGCGGGGAACGGGTCTAGTGATGGCGGGGAGGGCGGGGGGTCGCATACGACGAGTGTGTCGACGATTAGGAGGGTGCTGGTGGGGAGTAGGCAGTTGCATGAGGAGATGAACGTGGCGATTGAGGTGAATGGGTTGAGGCCGGTGCTGGATGAGAGGGTGTTTGGGTTGGGGGAGTTGAAGGAGGCGTTTAGGTATTTTGAGACGGGGAGGCATTTTGGCAAGGTAGTGGTAGAGTTTGAGTAGATTATGGGTGATTTGAGGTTGTGTGCTTGTGTTTTTGTTCGACTATCATCCATATGAGTAAGATGGAAGAAAGATGAATCACCACATGATGTTGAGGCTGAATGTGGATTAAGAGATACTAAACACTAGATCTAATGCCTATAGACGCCCGAATAAGAACAAAAAAAAAATGTGTCACAGGTAAACGCTAGCTTGATAACATTCAGGTCTGAATCCCTCTCTTAGTGGTATCACCAACAGCATCGCCGACCCACCATTGCGCCAAAGTCTTGAACCCAGCAGCATTCATGAAGCTGAAGTCATACGCCTTCGTGCGACGTATCACCAGCTCATGACCATCAAAGTAGGCTTCAATTACGCGTGGATGCCGTCGGTTCAAGGAGAACAGTAGAACCTGTCCATACCATCAGCATCTGTCGACGGAACGTAGATAGAACTCTCTCACCGGTGCAATCATGTGGTTTACAAATACTTTCTGTTTTAGTTGACCCAGCATGATGCGAATAACAGTCAACACTTCTCCGCGTAGTAAGTGACCATCATCAACATCGAGGTCATTGTGCATGATGCATTTGATATGTGGTTTGGATGACTTCGCAACATGCCAGATTAACAATGTGCCAAAGACGGGTTCAAATGTCCGGTAGAGATCTCCGAAGTTGTAGTCTCCGATGCTTGAGGCATGATGAGCGTGAAATGACCAGATCTGAACGGTAGAGAACGTACTCCTTGCAAGACCACACGCGCCAAATCTCTGGAAATTGAAGCGCCAACTTGCGAGTATATGCATCCAGGTACATGTATATCGATCGCCCCCACTCGCTGGACCATAGAGTAGAGTCGGTATAGTACTCGTGGTCGACGTACTCTGCTGTAGGCTCTGGGATGTTGTCTGAGAGAAGGGGTGTGAAAAATTTCGGTGAGAGCGAGCCATCCACTCCGAGACTCAAAGGTAGAGTCCGAATTTTGTATTGCTTCAACATGCTTTGGTCAAGGGTGTGTGTATCTGTCTCCTTCAAAACCTTGATCTCGCGTTCCATGAGAGTCAGTGCTTTGCGAAGGTTGTAACGTTCTTTTGGCTCTGTGATGTGGTCCATGGCTGCGTCAAGGGGCAAAGAACAAGGTGAAAGAAAAAAAGGGGGGGGAGTCAAGTGAAGCAGAGAGAAGAAAGGTGGGTGGCCACCAGCTATACTATCATTGACGAACAAGTGGAAGGTTGTGCCGCCGGGCCCGGTTTCGGGTTGGTCCCCCCGTGACGGGTCTTTAGCCAATCAGAGGCCCAACCTTGTAGCCGCCCATCAGGCGGGGTTTTGCCGGCATCAACCTATTACCAGCTGGAGGTCGCGTCCCTCCGCCGTCATCCCTAGATTCCGCCTTTCCATTAGCCATCACTTTCCCCTCTCGCAATGACCCTACTGAGTAGGATGGCTAAATCGCCTTTCTACTGACCAGCAAAGTGCCTGGCTTACAAACACCGAAGATGGCGGATCGATGGCATGCGGCCGATCCACTCACGGACCGCCACATACAACGATCACGACGCTCTATATGTGCATTGATGCGGAGTAGGTTGCTGCTTGTGCCTAAGCGCCTGTTTTTCTTTCCAATCAATTGTGATGTTCTTACCCCCTTCTCACCTAGCATGATTGGGGGGGCTCGTATGCATTGGACGTTCCGACTTGAGCGGCAAATATACATAAAAGGCCGCGCCATCCTCTCTCCAATCCAACTTCATTTACTCCACGATCTCATATGTCTTCAGGTGCTGATTCAGCATCCTCTACTCTCTAAACTATGGGCGATACAAGAACAGCCATTCCCCGGTCCGCTGAAGAGTGGCAGCTTCAGGCAGACCTTCTGGGCCTCGGGAATCGAACCATCCATGATACCCAGCTGAAGTCGGCCTCTCGTGCTGAGATAGATCAGTTCTTACTCCTCCGGGTCCTCTGGAATACCCATTCCGCCCCCGAATTTCTAAAGTACTTCGACTTGGCCCAGTGGCTTCCGGACGCCAAAGCCAGCTTGGAGAATCTGTCGTCGTGGGGGAAATACTGCAGCAGCTTCACTACTCAGATCCCCGAAGGGTCCTTTGCATTAGCCCGCCATTATCAACTGCAAGCATCTCGAACAGTACAAGACGACTTTGGCGGCGGCGGTGTTCTTTTCACCCCCAAAGTTCACAACACTCGCTCCAGGCAGCAGGCCCCCCAAATTCCAGTTCCCCAACCGGACTTCACCAAGACCCCTCCCAGCAAACCCGATTCTGAATTCGAAACTCCTAACTTTGACAACGCTTCTGACTCCATTTCGCCCATGTCTTCACCGCTGCTTCCGTCAGCCTTGTCACCCTGGAGCCCTATCACACCGGATGAAGAATTTATGTACCCCCCAACGAAAGATGAGCAGATTGTTAATACTGCTCTCCTGGCATTTCTTGACTCTCTGGCATTACACTTTAATCTCTCTGTTAGCTGGTCTTTGCACCGCATGGCTTTGACCGCCGAGTTCACGGATGTGAAGTTCCAGGCAAGGACAGATGGCTACCTTGCAGACCGCAGTGGAGACATCAAGGCCATCATAGAGGTCAAGCCAGTGTTGAGGCAGCGGAAAGAGGCACAGATCCGCATACAAGAAAGTCACCAGATTGTTGCCAGCTTACTGGCAGACTACAAATCCCCAATCATCCAACGTCGGGGTAAACCGTACGTAAACATGCCCAGATCTTGAAAGTGGACCTGCCCAGCGCTAACCGCCCAGATACTAGTCATCTTATTGTCTCCCAGGATAGGCAAGAGATATACATCTCCTTGGCTGAGTACGAAAATGATTACATTACATATCTTCAGACGGGAGGAATTCACAACAACCCCTTCCTTGTGATGCATCAGTTCGGCCCTTGGGACACTAACAACCCGAAAGCAATGGCCGAACTAGGACCCATTCTCTTAGCTCTTACACTCAAAGCCCAGCACTATTAGGCAGTACTTACGTCCGCTCTGTTGGTGGACGTATGTAGGGCACCTGATCCTTTTACCCCTTGACCTCCTGTATGTAACTTTCCTAGCTGACGATATCAAAGTCGTCACACATCTTCTCCTATTCTCCAATGTACCTTGCCTTCCGTTCCTGATATACTTCATACTAGACAAATAATCCTTTTTTGTTCAGGATATCACATCCTTCGAATAACAAACTGTGTCTCGAAAACCTTGACTCCTCAATTCCCGAATCAAAACACCATTCTTTCTTTCTTTCTTTTTTTTTTTCGAATCCTCTAAATTCATTTCAGGCAGGGCTTTTACAGCCTAACACTCACAGCCATAGGCATAGCCATCACAATGCAGTCTCGTACAAAGCCACCTGAGTATGCCCTATCATATGTAGTATCTCCATGTGACCATACTATATTGTCATGGTTTCAGTTTTCACAATCGGCAATACGTAGTGTATACTTTTAGCATAGTAATGTCGAATTCTCCTATGTATACTCTTGTGATAGCAAGTTTAATTAGCGCAATGCAATTGCCATATTTCAAAAAAGGGAAACGCCGATAAATGGAGAGTTGAGATAATTGGGAGAAAAGATACAGTAGCGAAGTAAAGCTTTACTCTATTATAAATATGAACCGTGCAATCATATCTTCAAACCTCTTCCTTGTTCTCGACGGACTTTTTCTCTTGTTTCCCCTTTTTGATATTCTTCCAGCCCATGCCCCACGAAAAGACGAATTGGGCGACACACAGGGCAGCACCAAGATAGAAAACCTCGTCGATAGCTTTCGAATATGCGACTAGCACGGAAAAAAGGTCCTTGGCTGGGACGACCTCCCGGAACCCAGTCGCGCCTGCGGAGATAACCATTTCGGGGTTAATGCTGGGTGCATATTCCGGGATTTTCTTCCGCAGTCCCGCTGTGAAAATAACCTCGGCTACGGCTAGAAAGATCGAACCGCCAAATGTCTGGCTGAAGGTCAGAATGGCCATGGCCGTAGAGATCTGGTTCGGTGGTACGGCATTTTGAATCGCAATCATGGGCTGCAGATATCAGGTGAGTGTGTGGATAGAGAGATCGGACTGGACATGTACGTACCACCTGAGTCGCAGCGCCGCGACCGAATCCGATAAGGGCTTCATATCCCGCCCAGTCTCGTACCGCGGTGGTAGGAGAGAGTGTCCCAAGGAGACCACAACCGATCGGGGTCAGAATGGCACCGAAAATACCCCAGGGAAGGTAGTATCCTAGTTTACCAGCTAGAAGTTGTTAGCGGGATAAACGATCGGAGCAGGTCTGTCACCACTTACTAAGTATGCCAGATGCTACTGCCATGACCAGCTGGCATAAGATTTGGGGAAGCAAGTCGACACCACTCGTGAGGGCGGATTTGCCTCGCACAGACTGGAAGTAGATCGGCAAGTAGTATGCCATAATCATGGTCATCCCAAACATCATGCTCATCGCCATGCAGCTACACCAAATAATTCGCTGTTTCACCATCTGTCCTGGGATCATGGCTTCATCGCCCATTCGCCGCTCCCAAAGCCCAAAAACGAAAAAGGTTGCCGCAGAACCGCAGAATAGCCCAATGATGGTTGAGCTCTTCCAGGCGAATTTGCTTCCACCCCATTGCAGGGCCAACAGCAACTGAATGGCAGCTGGCGCAAATAGCACAAATCCGAATAGATCGAACTTCTTCAACAGGACCGACTGGAAGACCTCTCCAACCTTTGGCTTGCCAGGTGGCTCGGGGATGCTGGTAAAGACAAGTAGAATGGCGACAAGGCCTCCTATAGGTAGATTGATATAGAAGCCTACTCTGGTTAGATGAAGTCATGTCATCAGACAGGTATTTAGTGACTACTTACACCATCGCCAAGTCGAATACGTCGTAAATGCACCACCAATCAGTGGGCCAAGTACCAACCCAAGTTGAGAAACTGTCAGTGTGTTAGGATGCGTTGAAAGGCGCTGAAAAAGATCTACTCACATCCCATCATGATGCCCATGAATGTCGGTCTCCGATGCATCGGAAGAGAACTAGCTATAATGTTAAGCGCGCCGTTGACCATGCCTGAAGACCCCATTCCAGCCACTGCGCGCCCAACGATCAGCATTTTTGATGAGGTGGCAACACCGCATATCAGGGATCCCAGCTCGAACACGCCGAAGAAGCTGAGGAAAGTCCACTTTTGCTGGAAGTTGCTATAGAACTTGCCGGTGAGCGGCTGTAAGGAGGCGCTGGCTATCGTATAAGCGCTACCGTACCAGGCGACGTCATCGAGAGAATGAAATTCACTGGTGATATGAGGGATGGCCTGAGCGGTCAGCACAAGAACGCCCTGGTAGGAGCATCCAGATTTGTATGGCAGACAGCTTACCGTAGAGACAATCGATACATCCAGCAACATCAGAAACACCACCAGCGTGACCGCACTCACTACCATCACCAAGGCAATACCCTTGATCCATTTGGGCTCATCAGGCTTTGAATCGGGGGTTCCCCTGAGGGTTTCAGCCCTCGGTAGCTGTACATCTTCCGCCGGACTCTTCTCGCTGACGCTGACTGATTGCGCAGGCAGTGTGGTTTGACTATGTTTGGCGGCATCCATGATGAAGAAGGGCCTTTAACCTCAGTATTGGTGAACGAAACATTGCCATCGATGGGCAGCAGCCCCAGGGAGATAAATACTATGCAAGCGATTCGGGGATATCAAGCAAAAGGCTCGGACTTAACCAAGTGAATGGCGAAGACACGGGAATCGGCGCTTATGACCTCCGTTTTCACCAGTCAGAACCTTTTGTTAGGGGTATCGACCACGGGAAAATGGGGCCGTCTCCGATGGCTGGCAGCCCCAAAGTCAGAGCTAGTGTTCCGCTGTTCTGCATGACCGTGAGTCGACACGTCGTGTTGGTCTCTGCCTAGTGGGGCTTTTTTGCCGTGGTTTGTCAGAAGGACGACTCACCCACCAGGATTCTCCCCTCCGTCGACCGTCCGTCTCCATCCCATGTGGACGGAGATAAGGCGGCTTGAGACCCTGATCGGGGTCGGAGCGGGAATTCCCCACCCCTCGGCGACGATGAAGCTCGAATCTACGTTCATCATATCATCCATGATCACACCGCATTTCGTAGCGTTGCAGATGTCGCGCATGGCTGGAGATGACATGTTGTGTGGCAGACAACTATTTTGATTGAAGAAAAGGATATGACTTGTTCTATCCAGCCACGGTGCGGAGCAAATTCGTGGGAACCACGTTGATCTGAATCAAGTGGTCGACTGTTGAGCTGGTGCAAGGTCGAGACCGCCCCACGTAGTTCAATTCAGGAGCGAGAACGAAGCTTGTGCGGCCAACGCCCGACGGACGGGACCGGAGAACAGGCGCAAGTCATGTGCCGCCCTCCCGATCCCGATGGGACTGACTCATCCCGCTATCGGCACGTGAGGGGGGAAATCACATCCAAGCCATCCACCATGGCAGTCCAAGACCACTGGGGCTGTCGCCAGGAACCTTGTTATCTCTGGCTGGCTGCAGTACGTCATCTGAGTGGCCTGCCTACTGTCCTCATACCGTGAAGCTGTCAGAAAGCTTCCTCGGATCACTCCACCGCGCATTGCCCAGCAACCCACCATCCCAGCACCGCGTCGCGGGGCTGACCCGAGTGATTGATCGATCAATCGCAGAGACCAGCCTGTGGTTTGGGCTTCCTCGAAGTATCTTGACTTCCGGTACCATGCCATCCTCCGCCCCCGTGCCCGCGACGGGCTTCCAGGCCCTTATCCTGTGTGGTCCTGGTGTCTCTCTCAACACCTTCACATCCAACCCTGAGGAGTACCCGAAGAGCCTCATTCCTATCGCAAATCGGCCCATGGTATTCTACCCTATCGACTTTTGCAAGCGGTCAGGAATCACTGGTATGAATTCCAGATTGGTGTCCTGAACAGGAAAAAGATATTATAGATGGTCATTTGTAAACTAACACCTCTCCCGTGGTTACTTAGATATCACTTTGATAACACCCCCGTCCTCCGTCGCTCCACTACAGGCCGCGCTCAAGCAAAACCCACATCTTACATCGCTCCCCTCACCCTCCGTATCAGTGGTGGCCCCGATGGATCTCGAGATGACCATGGGCACTGCTGAGCTGCTCCGTCTACCCGAGGTCCAAGACTGCATCAAAACAGACTTCCTCCTTCTTCCCTGCGACATTATCTGTGACATTCCTGGTGAGTCTATTCTCGAGGCATGGATGGTTACCCAGAGCGCTCTGGGGGGTAATAACTCGGGTCCTGGGGGTGAGCAAGGGGGTCGTCGCGGCGGGCTTGCCGTGTACTATCAAACGCAAGGCCGAGAGGAGAGCGTTAAAGGTGAAGCAACCGACTTTGTGGCCATCGCGCCGCTCGAGCAGGATGAGGCACCAGCAGTATCGCACCTAGTTGATGGGCCAGCGGCCCTACGATTCGGCCTGTCGAAACTGGTCATGTCAATGCCCATGGATACCGTGAAGGAGAAAATGGAGCAGGACAAAGGCTTCCTGATTCGCCATTCATTAGTCGATAAGCATGCGCAAGTCAAGATGTTGACAAGCTACCGGGATGCACATCTCTACGTCTTCCCATATTGGGTCAAGGATTTGGCGCGCCATCAGGAGAAGCTGGAGTCAGTAAGTGAGGATCTCATTGGTTACTGGGCCAAAGCTGGATGGCAACAAGGCCTAGGCGACAAGCTAGGAATGAACAAAATCTTCCAGGATCACAATGACCATGAGAATCGGAGTCATGATGGCGAATTGTTGGACGAAGAAATTGATCTCCAGGACATTAGCTCTACCAAGACTGGGACCCAAACTTCGAAGTCGAGTGAATATCCCCAGATACTCGCCTATGTGCAACGAGGGTCTATCCCATTTATTCGACGGGTCGATAGCTCCGCGATCCTTCTTTCAACATCACTTCGGCTGGCCAAGCTAGAATCCATTGAGGAGGTTGGCCGTCAAGCAGCATCGCCTCTCTCGCATAACCAGAAGATTGCCTATCCCGAGGGGGTAGCCCAACGCTGCACTGTTACAAAGAGTGACTGTCTCCTCGCGGAGAACGTTACTGTGGAACCGACCTGTGTTATCAAAGAGAGCGTCATTGGCCCCAACTGTCATATATCCAGCGGCGCACGGCTCACTCGCTGCGTGCTGATGGAAGGGGCTGTTGTTGAGTCTAGGGCTCAATTAACAGGCTGTCTGATTGGCCGACGGGCGCGGATTGGCCGTGAATCCGTGCTCAAAGACTGTGAAGTCCAGGATGCCAATGTTGTTCCGGAGGACACGGATGCTAAGAATGAGAAATTCATGGTGTTTGAGGGTCTGGATGACGGTGGGGATGATGACATGGATGATTTGGAGGAGTTTGACGATTAGAATTTGCTGATGACCAGTTTCGTATCCGTATATTTCACATACCCCTGCTATTGATGACGAGATAGATTATATGACTTGAGGATTGAAACCAATGATCCACAATTGATGATGGTCAACGAAGTAAGGTTTTCAATATTGGCATTTATCGGCTGCACATGGTCCTATCCTTATATAGACAACCAGTAGAAATAAGCAACAGCAGCTGTACGTCGACCCAAGGACAAGTAGCCTCGAGGTCAGGCCAAAGACAGTCCCTGAGACGGGGCTGCTTGTGGACGTCTTAGGCGTGAAGGTAGTCCAGCCCTAGCAACGGCCAGGACAGCTTGAAAAAAGAAGTTCATCTCAGACATAAATATAACAATAAATCAGCCAATAAGCCATGTGCGTAGCCGACGAAGTAGTAAAAAAATAAAAAGTAATATGCTCAACCTCGGGATCGAACCGAGGATCTTCTGTGTGTAAGCTGTCGGGGATAATTAGTTTTGTAGATGAAAGCGGGTGATGATGGAACGTACACAGACGCCTTAACCGCTGGGCCAGTCGAGCAACTACAGAAATACGTCTATAATCTTTATATAAGTAGGCATTGAACTGGAACCTACTGGTCATCAGAGATATCTTAGCCAACAACTCAGCTCGTAGCGATGTGCTAAGTTGAATTGAAAGCTGGTTAGCTCAGTATGGTGAAGATAACAAGTAAGAACAGACATAATGAGGCGGGTTTCTTGGAAGTCAATGCATAAGAAGCAAGGTAATGGTGTAAGCTCCATCCCGGAATAAAGCTCCGTGAGGCTGCAGCAATTTCATATTTGCACACATTGAACAGGAAAATGCATCTCAACATCGCAGCCTCCATCCCGCCTAATGACCCATTGTATATTTACAGCTATTCAGACATTATTGTCACTTACCAGGCTTTCATGATCGGATACTCTTGCCTAGATGCCTTGGTGGGGTTCGGTCCCTCTTATCGAGGGCACTCTCATCGACAGCTCCCACCAGAGACGGAGAATTGATGACTTCCTGATCGAAGACCGTGAACTGAAAAATCTTGAAATCATCGACAGTCACGGAAATATGTTATATAACTAATCTATACTATGGAGAGGTCATGGGATAAGAGTGACCTTGACTACGTGGGTGCCTGCCGATGGTCTCCTTTCCGAATGCTTATTCCAGGACGAACGCCGAAGTCGAAAGAAGAGCAGCGAGTTTTTAAAAATAAATATTATCGCGGACGCAGGAAAAAGTTGACCGTTTATCAGAAGGCCGCTTTCAAAGCATGGACCGAGCATTATAAGCCGATTGCTGCTGAGCACAGGAAAAGATGGAAGAAATAATATAGTGCCAGGATAAAGCAAAGGGTGGGAAAATGCGTTTGCAAGGGAGACAACGTGACGAATCTAGAGAACCGATGTTCCTTCTGCGGAGAGCCAGGGTATCATATTGGGAGTTGCAAGGAATCCGGTGCGATACTATTCAAGTAACCCCAAGGTGTTCATTGTGCCGAGAAGTGGGACAAATATGAGTCGTTGTCCTCGAAACCCACGATCATCCAGGTGGTTGTGAACTATGCTTATTCTTTGCAGATAGCTCTTAGGTAAGATTGCCTGCATTGGAATGTTTTTCTCACACTTACTATCTATAGTCCAGTACGTAAGGCCTTTCTCTGGTGATCCCACTACATATTTGTGATTCAGGTCATGGGCGCCTTGTCTGAAGATAATCTCTAGAAACCACATAGATGAAGTGCTCCCTATAGCTATATTTCCTTAGCCCTTTCTTCGTCATAAAGGTTTTAGTTACTGATTACGCCAGTAGTGGCCAGGTAATTAGCTCATGGTTCAACCGCTCCTACATCATCGGCCTCGCCGATCAGGCATCGTTATTTGAGTTGCTGTTATCATGAATCACTGCTTTTTACAATATCATATCTTTCATCTAGGATCCTACAGCAAATGATGAAAAACGAATCGGTAGCCCGTGTCGGGGCCAACCTCTACATCTACCGACCGATGATCTTTGACCACCCAGTCTGCCCCAGCAGCCTTCAATTCTTCCACGGCATGTGTCGTCGCAACAGCCAAAACCTTACAGCCGGCGGCTTTGCCCGCCCGTATACCTGCAGGGGCATCTTCCATGACCAAAACATCCGTGCATCCTCCATCGATCTGCGAAAGCAAAAGCTTGGCCCGTGCCTTGGAATACCCTTCCGGGTCAGGCTTTCCGAGCTTGACATCCTCTGCCACAGTGGCCTCCTGGGGTTGTGGGAGCTGAAGAACCTTCAACCATCCGTCTAGAAGTGCCTTTGTTCCCGATGTCACGATAGCATTGGGAACCTGGTATTTGTCCAACGATTCGAGTAGCCTGCGGGCTCCGGGGATTTCGACAGCAGGTGTTTTGCAAAGAAAGGGAACTCTGGCTTCCATGGCGCTGACATCTGCGAGAAGTAAACATCAGTCATACACTGGGAAAAGGAAGAATGCCAGCATACATTCCCAGTTCGCCTTCGTGGGATCTAGCTGTTGCAGCACATCGATACTGCGTCTTCCGTGTGATGTGCGAAGGATCTCCTGGTGGTCGATTCCTAGTTCAAGGGCGACTCTGGATTCCGTGAGTATGTCTGAATCCTTGGTTTTGTGGTTTCTGAGCATACCTCTTCCAGTTCTCCACAATAGCTGCTCAAGTGTCAGGCGCTTGGCTGTTGTAGAGGTAATTGAGGGGCTTACCCTCCGTCGAATCGATTATGGTGCCGTCGAAGTCTAGAAGGACCCCTGCGAACACATGTGATGCACTCCCCCCAAGTATGTTATTCTCATGAGACATGATGAAATATCGTAAATGAAAGATTTAACGATTGTGGCTAATCATTTCTTATCGGCCAGGCGCGCTGCTATATACTCGAGCGGAAACTTACTCAAAATGGAAACCTGCCGACCCGCCACCAATAGCACCGAATTCGGAAATCGACCCGACATGCCCACCGAACATCCAGATTGGGAGAACTGCTTATAGACATAGGGCTCTCTCTTGAAATGTGGGACCAATCATTCCATACTAGAAATCCAAAGCCTGTATCAACAAATGGTTTGTCGCATGGAATTACAGATTATCATGATTCAGATACCCAAGCATCATACCACGTGCTCAAAATCTCTCAGCGGTTTCTGCGCTGCAATGACCAAAACATCAAAGATCGGATGGATGTCCTTCTGCATTGACTCGCGGCGGACTCCAGCATTCAGTTCCATCACCTCCCCATGGTCCCACCCCAGAACCTCCGTAAACAGCGCAGCAGTAAATGCCTCGACGCCCTCCACAAAGTTCCCCCGCATGAAGCTACCACACTCCTTCAACCGTGTATCCTTCGGCCAGGGACCGATTGGAAGCTTAAACTTGAGCTTATGCACCGTGCTAAAGCCTGCATCATTTACCCACGTTTCAAACGAAGGTGCGGGGTCCATCGTCTGCCCGATCTTCTCGCAGGCCTCTTTTAGCCCATCCATCATCTTGACCATATAACTATCGGGTTTGAGGCTCTCGTCTTCCGAATAGAGAGTATTGATGGACTCTTGGAGCTCCAGCCATCCACCCGGTTCGAGGTTGTTATAGCATTGCCGGATCAGCCGTGGCCAGTCTCGAATCGACCCGGCCATGTACCGACAGTGGATGTAGTCATACGGCTCCGACTCCACCCAATCCTTCTCCACATCGTCAAAGATGAACTGTACATTTGGCGGAACCCAAGATGGTTGGGTTGGACTGATATCGGTTCCCACGACCTTCTCAACACCTGGATAGTCGTCCCCCATTTGAATGGCCCAGATTCCCGTTCCGGTGCCGATATCGAGAATCCGCTTTCCGTTGGGGTTCATCGGAGCCAGAAAGAGCCGATCATTCACCAGCCTGTAGAAGATGTGATGGATCATATCGAGTCGATCCTGCTCGGGTTGGTCATTGGGGAATGGGTAGTTCCCCATGTGGTGGGCATGATAGCGACGGCCATGCTTAAATTCGTATTTCAGCACACTAGAACTCAGCGACGTGGTCGAGGATTGTGTGCCCGTGCTGATTTCATCTTCGGCATCTACCTCGATCGGGATATCGGGTTCGGATTGCATCCTTGCAGAGGGTTGCGACCGACGGACTGACGGCTGTTGTGATTAAGGCCACATGTTAGTCAGAGGGGAGACCCAAATTCGCCGGAGGACAAGAATGATCGGGTGTTTTATCTTGGGACGGGGCAAGACCGCACTAGTGCTGAGGTTACACACACTTCGCGTCCCGGACGGCAACCGATGCCGATGAACTCCGACTAACGCCTGCCATGGCGGTTAGCGCTGATGGTGGACCACTTCAACGGTCGAGGTGCAGCTAGTTTCCTGGCATGGCGAATCAAAACTCATCTACGAATGGTAAGCCCCGGAGATATGCTAGGAAGGGATGATGGTCCGACATTTTTGCAGAGTGCTACTACATATCCCTTGTATCAGAGGTGACGCTTTAATCCAACGCCATATGATCTATTGTCTCCCATACTCCGGAGACGGTTCATCATCCGAGATTTCACTGACAACAGCCTTGATGGAGCTAATACATGGCAGTTGATAACCATCAATACTTGGGCAATGCCTCACTGGGTCGTTCCCTTGTCTCCCCCCTTACACCCTACGAGCCCAAAAAGACAGGTTTCTTCTTTCCAAAAATAGCCTGTCTCTTCCTAACTTTCGGTGACTCATTTTTCATGAAGCAAATCTGATCCATTATCAGGCCGTGGCGGTTGATGTTACATGGCGAATGCTTGGTGTGATTCACGAAGTTCTGTGGCTGTCTTTCCCACCGTGAAGATAAGACTGCCATGAAACCACCAGGCACATCTTCCAAGACATCGCGTGACAAGACTGCCAGCGTCCGTTCCATTATCGATTTTTCCCTCACCAGTGTATTAAGCACCTTATTTGGCAAATGCTAGATAAGATAGCTATCATACACACCAGACTGTGAAAGAAACAATTCATCAGCGGTAAATGATGGTCAGGTTGTGTTCATCCAAATGACCACCAGTGACGAGCCAAATTGACTCGGGCGCTAGCCATTCGCCAACTTCAGTGACGGACCACCCATCCGTCACTCCCACATATTTGTCCATGACTCAATTCACGACCGACATTCTATATAACCCTGACCGCCCGGCTTTGACTCTTCTCTCTCAATCCACCTTTACCTACCCGCCTCATGTCCCATACCCAAGTTGACACATCCACCTGGTCACTACATTCGAATCCGCATTATGTAGTGGGAATGGGGACTGAACAAGGGTGGATTGGTTCTACTTATGTTCTTTCAGGCACCCAGCGTTGTACATCAACATCTCTGTGCCGTGCCTTCGAGCCATCATATACCTTTCACTTTTGTCTTTATCAAGATTCAAACACCGTTAACTCGTCGTCTTCCATACACGGTAAGGCGCAACTCACTAAGGCACAAGATCAAATGGTTTCTCACTTGATATGAGACGGAAGTAACACTTTCAGAAAGTGCCACTACTTATTCTTGTTGAACATCTACAGCTTCATCCAAGTGGCTTGTTGCTTCATGGAGAAAGAAGCAATTCGTTTTGATCTGTGAGACCGTGGCGCACGTTCGGATGTCAATTCTTATGGTGGATTTGCAGAAACTACACATTACGGGCAACAGATATCGGAATAGCACCCAATACCTTCTTAGCAGCCGTACTTGGCGCGACAAGCAGCACTCATAGCTCTCCTCGTGCGTCTACCCGATGATGCCTCTTTGACCCGCGGTCCGAACCTGCCACTAAATTGGACGAACCCTGAGGAAGGCTGACATGCATCCTTATACATCCCGCACTTCAAACCGCACACAGTAATGATCACGCTAGTCTTCTTCAGTATAACCGGAGATGTTTACACGGTCTAAAGTATTTCATGCAGACTCAGAATTACCGACACTGGGAGAAGAGGAATACAACATGACGCAATTTGAAGCCTCTTTTCGGCATCTATATCCACATTTGGGATTGTCATCTCCAAGCACTAGGCGTACTGAAGGAAAATCATCACTTCTGCATTATTGCCGGGTGTGCACTGCTCCGTAACCCTGCTGATCCAAAGCTCGATCGGTTCAACATTACGACTAAGCGTCAGTGATTCTGGGATCGCCATAGAAACAGGCTAAAAAAGTTAACCATACCGAATCACTGTGTTTTGCAAAGCGGGTCCCCACAACACACATTATCTCCGTCATTCTAACACAACTTTTCACACTCGATATTGTCCAAGAAACCCACTGGGAAAACCGATATTTTCCACCACAGTGGATATCACATCGTCTATGACATATGAACAAACCCCGAAGGTCTTTAGGCACATCACCATTCTGGAAGTCGTCAAGGATCGTAAATATCGCAGAACAGGTTAAAAGTCTCTCGGATATGCCCTCTAAGGTATCTCAAGAAGCGGTGGAAT
This sequence comes from Aspergillus carbonarius ITEM 5010, assembly GCA_001990825.1. Taxonomy (NCBI): domain Eukaryota; kingdom Fungi; phylum Ascomycota; class Eurotiomycetes; order Eurotiales; family Aspergillaceae; genus Aspergillus; species Aspergillus carbonarius. The sequence continues at coordinate 299,349 of KV907493.1, forward strand.
GGTTAAGCAATTTATGATGAGCGCTGTGGGATAACTCATACTACGCTGATGACATTCGGTTCTCCCCTTAGCTTTGGAGCACATATACAAAAATCGGGACTCATATCCAATTAGAGTGGAATTCACGTCTATACTTCTACGGATTGAACAAAATGGGATTTCAGCATCGGCCGATCCAGAGATATATCTACGCTTCAACGATACTTTTCGTTATCTTACTTTCTTTTTACAATGTACTTTTTCACGTCGATTTACTCGTCTGGAATCCGTCGTGATCTCTAGCTGTTTCTATACTGGTTGATGGACTGGGCACAATTATGTCTACTTCTAAAGACACGAATGCGAGGGTCACTCAAGCAAGGCGCATTCAAATAATGGCTCTCTTTCGACATGAATATCCGGTCGAAGCGTACATCCGCACCACCAAAGGATTTCCAACGGGACCGTCATCGTGGTCTTCTTCGAGAGACAAAGCATCTACCTTATATGGGAACAACCACTGTCACTTTCTTACACTAGGCCTCGGACAAGCTGGCGGAGGGCAGTAGCCTAAGCCCATACTTATGTAAGTTATCCCTTCTTCATATCCACCATTCTCGCTGACGGTCGTACGATAGTATCGGTGCCGAAAAGCGGAGTCCATATACTTGCCAGCTTGATTCTGGTCAACAAATGTATCCGGTCTCGCCTCCTACAGATTGGCCTTTTGTGGTTACGATGTGCATATATCGAGCACCACTGCAAACTATGCAGAGAGTTATTCGAACGGAGAGTGTCTTTACAGAGGAAAGTAACAAGCAGAATAATCTCTATTTGAGCATATTTCCGCTCCGACGGCGGTGCGCAAATGGTATCGTCATCTGGACGTTTGCCTTCCTTGCTTTACACCCGCCAGTGCTATCGTGGATTGTCAGCGCTATGAAGCTGAGGAAAGTTCTGCTGTCACTGTCCAAGTGACCTGGCTACTCCCATCGCTCTCACTGACGGGGAACAATTTTTAATACCCGAGACATTCGAAGAAATCATTATTTCAGATGTTACTGTGCTTATAATCTTGCACTGGTAAGATTACTACTCCTCTTCTTATGAATCTTGTCTGTCATCTTCCCGTCTGGAGGGAACAAGGACATCCAGACAAACGAAGAAACTGTTCCAACAAAGTCCTCAACTGATCGTACACCTCCGACGTTTCGTCTGACCTTGACTTTTTTGGCTATGCACTCAAGTCAAGCCATACTGCAAAGACTTAAGACTGGCCTCGAGAAATCGAACTTCTCCCTCTTGCCAGGCCCACACCCCGGAGAAATAAAATACTTAGGGCTCATCTAGATCAGCGCCCCCGATAGATCATTCAGTGATATTATACAGTATGATGCATATCATCAGGGCCTCAGAACCGCTGCGGTCCAAAGGTGAACGAGCAGAGGCAACAGCTACATAATAACAGCCACACCGCCGGCCACCTTTCGCAACTCTCTGTCAAACTGCTCTACTTCAAAAAGGAGCATTTCAATCAAATGATTACCCTCGTTTACAACATTATGGACATCATCAAGCGTTTCATGGCCGTTGTAGGGGTGATCAACGATCCTAAAGGGATCCAGGCAGTCCCAGGTCTCGTTCAGGCGGCCTGGACAGCGTGCCGAAATGGAGGGTCGGCGCCCCTCTCTGGACGATGCGTTTGCAGAGACACCTTCGACAAAGTCCTTTGCAGGGTATTGACCGCTTTCAACAAGAGAGATGACGGCCAGCATCATAAACACCTTGGAAGGATGCCAACAAGTCAATGGGGGAAGATCGGCGCTTTATCGCAGGCATTTGGAAATGATGTATGGCCAAGTAATCGCGCCAGTTGGTTATATCCTTTACACTGGCTCTCTAGTTCCCCAGACGCAGGGGACGGCGGTAGTGGCGGCCACCGCGGAGAATGGGGTGGCGGGCGGAACCTTATGAGATGGGGGACGGTTGACGGAGCATCTATTGTGATGGCGCTTGGTACCCGGAGCTCGACAGCCAGATGCACATCGCCACTGAAAAATTGGCAGGTCACAGCGGTCCTTGGATATTCTAGCAGGAAAGTCTCCACTACGGGGCAATCATGGGAATGAGCAATCCTCGACAGTGCTCACCCTGATCAGGGTGTAGTCCCAGAAGGCAACAAGGGATCTTGTGGCAATAAATGATTTCCACACTCGTTATAGCTCCTTATGGACTGCAGAATATGTGGTGCGGTGCGATACATACACATGGCGCGACAGATAAACATGTACAGGAATCCGAACCGTATATCAACCATATTGGTCCGGATGCATACTCAACCAGCAGGGAATCTGCTAGCTGCATTCAGCTGATGGCCAAATACAATTTCGCAGGCGGTACGGACAGTGATATTCGCATACCCAGCATGGCCGGTGAGAAAGGCAGTCGAAATCACGGCTCCCACAGCGAAGGCATCCAAACCATATCGTTTGACACAATACCTAACATGACCCGTATCTCTATACAGGTGGTATCCCAGGACAATCAATACATATATCAACGGCACCATATCACAGTGATATACGACCAACATAGTAGTCCCTCTATCCGACAACAAACAAAAGATCGGTATGCCGAACATACATCATAGCTTCACGGATAATCGTCACCAGATAAGCCTAAGCAGCCGCGGTCAATCGACTCGGAAAATGGCAACTACAAACCGACGATTAACCACGAACGATCTGATCAACATTGGAAAGAGACCCAAAGAGATCCCAAGACCCATCAAGGTATAACCAAAGAGTAGAAATCACACATCTTCTATCTACCCAGCAACCCGACCATCGACAGAGGTTCTAAATTTCTCCATCTAAACATGTCAATCACCGACCAACAAGATCTATTCTCAAAGAACTCGCGAGTTGCAAAACCAAGCAATCGGAATATCCTCTCATTCCCCATATCAAATCCTCGAGCTAAGATACTCCAAGGAGGCCCACTTCCCGTGGCTATTTATTCCAACCAAGGCAATAATGTGCCCGATACAAGGGTTGTCTTAGCTCAGTCATGCTAGCGAACGTATCGCTTGTCTTGCCCTTCCCTCTATTCGGAGTTCTATGCAACAATGATATGATACATTCGAGATGAAATATCGTTTATAGCCGGCACTTGATCATTCTTGCAGTCTAACCCCAATATGGACGCAGCATACTACGAACTCCATCCACGCGCAACTGGAGATATCCTAATCGGGCTGGGGAACTTTGAAACGGCTAATACAATGGTGAGCATGTGTGATTTCCAATAGTCGACATTATTAATATGAGGGAAAGGTAATAGCACTACATGCTATGCAGGAAGATGAAGATAGCAAGATCGTTCATGCGGGTGGATAATCGTCTTCATGTCAGGAGAAGATACTACTATTGACTCGGCTTACTGGGGCACAAGCCCATATTTGATACCGAATAGTTATGAAGAGCTATTAATCCTATCTGTGTTGGGATTGCTTCGAAGGGAAAATACTTCAGGGGGGATTATAATATCGAGATGTTACTAGTACTACTCCGTACTGTCCTCTGCTTTTAATTGGTATGAGGAAGTCATCCACTAAGCCACCTCTGCTACACTCCCTACTTAGAGTGTATATCATATAAAATCCTATGATCGAAAAGAAAGGCTAATATTCGTCGTGTCTATTACTAAGTTGTGTAGCTTGCGAAGCATCTATATGGATGCTTGAAAGAAAACTGAACTTTGATTGGTGCCCGGATTATTCCCTATTAGTCCTAGTCCGAGCATGCATCACCAACACTATTAATGGCGAAGTAACAAAGGTTCCAGAATCTTTCTCACGGAGTTAATTTGAAGAAAATTCTCTGTACTACCTAGTATATTTCACCCTCTAGATACTACGCTAGTCACTGCCGACCGCTAATTGACTACATCTCTCCAGGGTGACCTGACCTGACCTGATCGTACAACCCTCGGGACATACCAGCTTTCCTTAGGTACTCCTCCTCCACCACCACCTCGGATCGTATGATCCCGTCACTAAACCCCTCACCTCACCTCACCTCACCTCACTAAGTATACTAACCCACCAACATCCCATCTCCATCTCCATCTACACTTCATCACATCTCCATCAACCAATCCAATCAATTAGCATAACAAACACACCACACCATGACCCCCTCCACCATCATCGTCATCGGTACCGGCCTCGCCGGTCTAACAACCACCACTCAACTCCTTACTCACCGCATCCCCGTCCTTCTTCTCGAACGATTCCCCAAACCCGGCGGAAACAGCATCAAAGCCTCCAGCGGTATAAATGGTGCTCCGACGCGATTCCAACCCCTCCCCAACCTTGACAGTATCGCTAGTTTCCAAGCCGATACGGTCAGTTCTGCTGGCGGACCATATGTTTCAGCTACGGGGGCGGAAAAGGCCCGTCGGGAGAAGTTGGTTCAGACGTTGGTGGAACGGTCCGCGGAAGGGATATATTGGCTTACGGATGAGATGGGGGTTGAGTTGAGTCGAGTGACGAGGTTGGGGGGACATAGTCTTGCGAGGACGCATCGAGGAGCCGGGAAGAAGACGCCGGGGTTTGATATTGTGAGTACGTTATTGGGGAAGGTGGGTGGGGACGAACTGGTGAAGATGGAGACGGGAAGGAGAGTTACGAGGATTTTAAGGGAAGAGGGTGGGGGAAAAGTGACGGGGGTGGAGTATACGGTTGTCAAGGAGGGGAATGAGACAGTGCTGGAGAGGGTGTATGGGCCGGTGGTGGTTGCGAGTGGAGGGTTTGCTGGAGATGCGCGCGGATTGTTGGCGCAGTACCGCCCGGATTTGGCGGGCATTCCGTCGACGAATGAGGAGCGCGAAGGGACGCAGCCTCTCCTGCAAGAGATTGGGGCGGCGGTGGTGGATATGGAGCAGGTGCAGGTACATCCGACGGGGTTTCTAGAAGGTGGGGATGGAGAGGCGATGGTGAAGATCTTGGCGGCGGAGGCACTGCGGGGAGAGGGGGGTGTTTTGGTTCTGGGGGACGGGAGACGGTTTGTTAATGAGTTGGAGACGAGGGAGAAGGTGACAGGGGAGGTGATGGAGCGGGCGGAAAGATTGTCCACGAAGGCGAGGCAGTGGGATGTGAAGCTGGTGCTGGATGAGGGGGCTGCGGCGGCGTTGGAGTCGCATTTAGGCTTTTATATGTGGAAGGGGCTGATCCGCAAGACAACGGTGGGAGAGGTCGAGGAAGAGATGCCGGCGCTGAAGGAGGTGCTGCAGGATTATGCGGATGTGGTGTCGGGGAAGAAAAAGGATGAGTTTGGACGAGAGTCGTTTGGGAACTGGACGCTGACAGAGGTGAAGCCGGAGTCGGTGGTGTATGTGGGCAAGGTCACGCCGGTGGTGCACTTCACCATGGGGGGCGTGGTGATCAATGAGCGCAGCCAGGTGCTCGATGGCCAGGGTCAGCCCATTCCGGGCCTCTGGGCGGCAGGTGAGATCACCGGAGGGCTCCACGGCCAGAATCGGCTGGGGGGATCGTCACTCCTGGAGTGTGTCGTCTTCGGCCGCATTGCCGGAGATGAAGCTGCCGCGTTCTATCAGGGCCTGGAGACATGCTCTGGACGGTGATTCTCGGTGGGTCGGTTCAGTGGTCTGCAGATCAGCATTGCTTGTTGGTTCTAATATGTAATAAGCTACCGTGCAGTGGTCTGATCAGCATCCATTATGTTATTGTGAACCTTCTATGTATGCAGCATTATGGTGATCAAATTGGCCTGGAAGGACTGTCATCATGAAGTCTACCATGTCATCCCAGAATGTCCTTGTTTTGAATGCAACTCCTTGCCTGATGGTGATGATGATGACAGACATTAAACAGCCATGCAAGCAGTGAACATCCTTTCATCTACTGAATCAAGGCACAAGATCTAGAGCAACCCATTGCATCTGCACTTATGTATGAGTCTAAACGATTTCGAAAGACGCACCTGCATGCACTGCGCTGGGGCAACTGCACTGGCTATCTTGGCGGGCGACTGACACCATTCCAAAGCTTCTGCCAAGATTCCACAAACCCTGTTGGATTCATTTCGCCTTCATTGCATCATGGGAGCTACTGCATGAAAAGCTGGGGGGAGCTACTCCTGACATCAAGGGCATGAACCAAGTGACGTTGAGGCAAGCAACAGCCCTGCGAGGATTCGGTGCCTGCCGACGGACTGGACAGCCAGACCAGGGCCCCATGACGTAAGAGGCCGGCACTCGGGGTTCTCGGGCGAATTCCGGGCGGGAAAACAAAGAGAGGATGCACTGTCGCACCGCCACAGGCCAAACAATCAATTACTCTTACCTAGGTCGGCTAGGTCGTCGCCTCCACGGAGCGGAGTAAATCTGGTCGGCATCCTTTCTTTGCCTGGACGGTTGGTGTGGACAGGCTTGATCCTCCCAATGGTCGGTCGCTGTTCAGAATCCTCCTTCGAGCCCTCTCACGAGCCCTCTTCTTCGTACTCCGTAGCTGTGTTTCAAAGATGCAAATACCCCTCCTTACGTGCCGTGCCAGTGCATCCATGGAAATCACAGTGGCTGGACGGCCCAGCCTTCCTTTCGGCCGTACTCCTGGAACTCTTTTTCCGCCTGGCTGTCGCCCATGGTTGCTGGACGAGTGGGAGCTGGCTAAATCAATAGATCGAAATTAGCGGGTGGCGGAAAACTCATGGGCTCTCCCCAGTCCCCACACCGGCCCAGGCTACCGCGTTGCTGTGGTACCACCACCAGTTGCTTGGGATGCGCGAATCGCGACGGTCGTCTTCCGACTTGACGCTAGAGAACCCGACCGACCGTGAGTGGTCCAGCCTTGGTGCTGAGGCATCCAGGTGTGGCTCATGGTCATCTCGAGCCACACCGGCGGTGGGCTGATTTTAGCGCCAGACCCAAGCACAAATCACGATCTTGGGCCGTGAGGATCGGCTCCATCGCGTCGATCCCCTGCATCCTGTCGGTCAAGGACCCTAAGACCCTGCCCGCTTGCTGGTCTTGTTTGTATTCCCGGTCTTCACGTCTTGGCCGCTTGGGCATCCAGGATCCCCTCCTCCCTGACGTAGGTGGTGCGACCGAGCTTTGGCCTTAGCATTGTCCATCGTTCGACCTAGGCTCTCTCAGGGTCAGTCCATCACCGGGAACAAGCATAGAATAGGGGATGCAGCAAAATGCAACACTGACTAGCGTAAGCGAGACTAAAGCTTTCTCCTTAGCTTCCAGGTCCATGGTTAGTGAGAAAACCCCCATGCGACTAAGGGTTCAAGATGGATGGTTGAGTAAAAGTGGGATCAACCACCGCGGATATCTCAATTCCCTTGGTTCTCAGCCACTGGCCATGCTGGAGGGCTTCGCGATCAGCCTATGGGAGGCACGCAGGGGATGAGGTGGATCACCGTGAGCCACAGTGTCTGGGTCGGGTAGATAGACGAGGGGCCTTCCTCCAGTCCAAGATTAAGGCTAGAGTGGAGCAGCCATGACTGCATGAATTGGCCCGTGACGGTGTCCTGAGCCACGTTGGCTGGTGGGTGGTTGCTAGTAGGTAATGTTTGGTGGGAGCCTGGATGATCGCCCCCAGAAGCAAATGAGAGACACGCAGAAAATTTTGAACCGGGAAAAGGAAAAGAAAAAAGAAATGTAAAAGAAAAAGAAAAAAAAAAAAAGAAAAAGAGGAGCAGGCGACGGGAACACCGACGTGAACCCAACGAGGAAGGCTCGCCGGTCCGGGATTTGCGCTCGCCTGCTCTTTCCTGCCTTCTTTTTAAATCTCGCCGGTCCCTCTTCGTCCCTCTCAATCCTTTTCTCTTCTCCTCTCCAGAGTCCACTACTATCATCTGCCTTTCGCGTTCCATTTCGCATCAATTGATACCCTCTGTCGCGGCGTCGCTCTTCGATTTCTGCTCTTGCGCGTTTATCCAACTACTCCATAACAATGAAGACCTTCTCGCTTTCCCTCGCCCTTCTGGCCGCTGCCAGCATGGTCAGCGCTGATGTCTCCGTCACGGACTGCGCCGTATGATTCCCCAGTCGATAGAATTGTTGACGAGGTATGGCTGACAACAACGCGTTCTAGCAAATGTGCGTCAGCAACATGAACAACAAGGCGTCGGAACTGGGTTGCACCAGCGGCGACCTGTCTTGCCTGTGCAGCAAGGCCGACTACAGCTACGGTATCCGCGACTGCACCGCCCAGGCCTGCCCCAATGACGACGCCAGCGCTGTTGTTTCGTCTGCTCTGGCTTCTTGCCCCACCACCAGTGGTACGTTGCTCTACTCACACGTTTGGAGATGCTAAGACGGAGGCTAACTGTATAACAGGCAGCACCAACTCCGCCTCTACTACTGGCGCTTCTAGCACTGGCACTGGTGCCTCCGGTGCTGGATCTTCCACCACTGGCTCTGCTGCGTCGGCCAGCGGCACCTCCTCCGGCTCGAACACTGGCTCGACCAGCTCTGCTTCCGGAGCCACTACCGGTGCTACTAGCGGTGCTACCAGCGGTGCCACGACTGGAGCTACCACTTCTGGCGCTACTACTGGAGCGGTATGACGACTATTCCCCTGGTCCCCCAGTGCTTATGCTAACGATTCCTAGACCACCGGTGCCACCACCTCCGGTGCGACTACCCTGAGCACTATCACCAGCACCATCTCTAGCTCCTCTTCCTCCGACTCTTCTTCCTCCAGCTCCACCTCCTCTGGAAATGGATCCGGATCCGGATCCGAGACTGGCAGCTCTTCCAACGGCTCTGGCGACTCCACTGCCACCGGAACTGCTCCCTCGTCCTCGCAGACCTCGTCGGGCGCTGCTCCCAAGCTTGCTGTTGCCGGCAGCGGTGCCGTCGGTGTTCTTGGTCTGGCTGCTATGTTCCTTCTCTAAATGATTGACGACGCTTAAATGATGCGATGCCTGGAGGTTCCAAGGCGCCAAGCGGGCCTGTCGAGACCTGACTTGGATTGTTTCACTATGATGGTTTACGACTTCTACGTTTCGATTGCAGCTTGTATATGTTAATAAGATGGGTCATACCATAATGGCTAGTAGATAATTTGCGCGCTGCCCAGGACCTGGTTGTGGAGCAGCGGCATGGATGGGGTACATGGATGGCCAAGGTTAGGCAATGCAGCATCTTGAATGGTTACACTCTTTATTCGTTCGAATTATTGAAATAAATCAGTTCATGGCTGACGCTTGGACGGTTGATCTCTTGTTGTAACGTAGTGATGATGCGATCCACGCAAGCTGATCATCCTTGTCTGTGTGATGGTCGGTGGTCCCACGGCTTGGCAACCGCCACTCCCCAAGTATTGCATGCAGCAAATTGTTGGCCCAGTGGTCAGCAGGTATGATATGATCGTAGCCAAGGCGAGAGGATCTTCTACAAGTGAAGTACACAGTAGCGCTTTATTTACATTATGCTATTCTGGGCTACAGTCACACCAACCCCAACTCATACTCCGCCTACCCCTTTGGGAAGATTTGACTTTGAACCGGCACTACCTCACCGCCTTTGGTTACGTCAGGCCTGAGGCAGTTTCAGGATTGTTGTCAAGACATGTTCAAAACACTCCATACATGTCTCCAAACAACCCAGTCATCCTTTAGCTCCGCACTCAAAGCATGCTGCTTAGTAAAGCACGGAAAGATGGCTAGGTAGCTGAAGCAGATGCAGATGAGCCTTTTATCGGATTCACTGAACGATTCCAATATTTTGTCGGCTTCTTTCCTCGGATTTATATATCTCCAACTACACGCAACTTCACAGCTCCAGCAGTTCTTTCAATCCGTTCGCAAATACACAAAGCGTCAGCCAGAAACGGACCCGTATGTACTTCACAATGCTACTAGTAGTAGTATTAGACATCTGTAGGCGACACCCCGACCAAGACTCAGGGAATTCAAATCGAGCTGGGCGATAATGAAAGCAACGCCATTTTAACCATCAGTGGTTTTTACAGAGGCAATAGTTGTTAGTTAGTTGTTACTCTGCAAAAGGATGACTCAGATCTCCTTATCGCACATGGTATAATCCAGACAGAGACATGAGCAATGAGGCAAACGAGTCAGCAACTGAAATCCAGCACGATGATAAAGGCGTCGCTGTCCGAACGAGGAAGACCTTCTTGTCGGTATCGACGGAGTTCAGTTCGGGAGCATTCACTCCACCACATGGGAAAGGTCTACGGAAGCATTCAAATGACAACTCACCCTTAATTACATACATCGTGTATAGTCTCTTCGTCCGTCCACACATCCGGTTCTGGAACCTTTGCAGGTCCGCATTACTTCTTTTACTTCTCCTTCTATGTATGTATCTTGATGGACGATCGGGCTGCTACTACTGGATGCTTATCTCATGGAGTCGGATTCTCATGATGTCAACCTCAACCATTGGCTACTTACAGACCGGAGCTTACGATGAAAAAGCTGGACTATGTGTTGTTGGGAATAAGTGGATAGGAGGATCATTCTGATGAATTCGAGCGAGGGGATTGAATAGGGGGCCAGGGGAAAAAGTGAGAAAGGGAAGTCGAGGGGCGTGTCTTTCACAACAGAGCCGGAGCCGAAGTCAGTTTCTGAGGCAGAGTTGTTCTCTTCTACTAGAGATAAAAATGGTAGAGGTGTTTGCGATTCAATGTGACCTGGTAGTAGTATGTAAACAGGAAGATGTGATATTTATAGAAATCAGACTAATGCAGAGTACTAAGAAAGTAATGATCTGAGTTACAGGAACGGGAATATCTATCTAGATAAATAATGGTAGCATATTATCCAGTCAAGGATTAATCAACAGACATCTCACATTCTGACGATCCCTGCATACTACCACTTGATTCGGCCTATTCCGGCCTCGGTGCAAAATGCCAAATCCGAGTCCCGATTCCGAGCCAATGACGGGTATATGAGATCAGTCTATTGTAGTGTATAAGTATTTCAGGTCACAGACGTGCTCTAGGCTTTTCTTTTCCGTTCTTTGTTATTTTGAGTGTCTATCTTCGCTCAATCGACTTGGTCGACGTGTCTTGCGATATTGGAAGCGATGGCAACCATATCCCCAAATGAGATTATCGTGACATTGACGTCGAACCCGGTGGCTACGGGGGTCTGCGCTACAGCGGTATTGGGCATTGTTTGGTAGGGTCTACTTCATACCTCACCATTGCATACCCTGGCTAACAGAGCAACCAGGACGATCCATGATTTCCGCGAGTGGATAGCTTTTGGGACGGGCGGATCATCACCTACCTGGTCGTGAGACTTACCTGTTGTCTGCCCCTCTGGTGACACGCTAACCGCCCGAACAACAGAGGTTATTTCCGCATGACCAAGCTCCGCATCAGACAGGCCCTCTCAAACAACGACCTCCTCGACGCTTCCGTTCTCCAACAGACCGGCCCCTCATACCTCCCCTCGGCCTCTCTCACTCCCCGCTCCGGTCCCCGTCCACATATCATCCCGCGTATTCTCCCCCAACGCCAACGCCCCGAACCCATTCCCCCAGCCACGCTATCCCGCCTCCATTCCCTCATCCCCAGCCTAGCCTCTGCGCATCCGGACCTCTTTGAGCTCAGCCCCAGTAAGACGGAAGGCAAGACGACGGATGGGTTGTATGGGCGCGCGGATGTCGATACGCTGAACCCTGTGGCTAGGGAGGTAGCGATACTGGACCGGGAGATCGCGCATGTGCATCCCACGGAGAATAGTTTGCATGTGTGGTTGAGCGAGCGGGATGCGAGGGCGGTGGTGGAGGGGGGTTGGGGGGCGAGGTTTCCCCCGTTGGAAAGAGTGCCGCCCGGGTGGGTGTTTGTTTATGCTCCGAGGGATGAGGGGGAGATGGATATCGTGGAAAGCATTGTGAAAGCGGCGGTGAGGTGGGTTACGGGAGTGAAGGTGTAATTTGAATCGTTGGCATGTTTTTGGTGGATGAATCGTACGGAGTCATGGTTGAATTATGGATATATAGCAATGTGGTTTGGGGTGGCTTTGGACCGGAGTCCGGGCTTGTGCGTATTTGCCTATCTGGATTGATGCATGTGAAAGCTTGGCGGAGGGTGGTAGTGGCGATGACGAAGCGACACGTCAACTGACGAGGAACAGTGCATGTGGGACATGGCAGGCGCAGTGGCACACTGACACACTTCCTGTCGTCCGTTGCTGAGATCCAGCAAGCTGTTGGAGACGGGAGCAGATGACCGGAGTAATGGCTTGATGGCTTTGGGTAAGGCAGCAAGACTGTATGTCGAAGTCAATTCGAGTATGGTATCCGTTCATCCGATGCCGGCTATTCTGGTTCAGTGGAGCTTCATATGTTGGAAACTAGACAGTAGATTGAGGATAGAGGGGCTTGAAAGATACAACATTCATAGCTAGATCTCGAAAAACGCACAGTTGAAGCGATATCAGATCACGCAACTGCTCCACGGAGCCCCGGTCCGTCGGTCGCAGGGTGGATTGCTGGGCCGAAATCTACGGGGTGCCTTACTCGGAAGACCCATTGATCCGCGCCGAGCCGAGGTCCGGGGTATCGTTCCCTTGCTCGGCCATTTGGAGCGTGACCGTCGCAAAGCTACTCTTCCCTCTTCCTATTTCTTTCTTTAATCTGATCTGGATACGTGCTACTCCTGATTGCTGTGGTCGCTTTGTCTTTTCATTCTCAACGTCGACGTCTCTTTCATCTTCTGCTACCGCTCGGGACAAGACTTCTGCCCCAGCCTCCTCCCCGCTTTATCTCCCCGCTCCTTGCTCTTCATACCTGCCACCATGGCTGATTCTCCTTCCGTCGCTGAATCGATCCCGAAGGACGTAATAGTCCCAGAAGCCAAGCCCGTTAACCAGACCATTGCTCAGATCCGCTCTCTCGCTGCTGGTGCTGCTGGTGGTGTTTGCGCGGTGGTCGTTGGGCACCCTTTCGATCTGGTGAAAGTACGGTTGCAGACTGCGGAGAAAGGCGTCTACTCGGGTGCAATCGATGTTGTGAAGAGAACTGTGGCCCGTGAGGGCCTTGTTCGCGTAAGTTGTCAGGCTTATCTGCGTTGGCGCACATGCTGACTAGCACAGGGTCTTTATGCGGGTGTTTCCGCTCCCCTGGTGGGAGTTACGCCGATGTGTAAGCTTCTTATCCACTATATTTCCTCGCGACTACTAACAAGGTGTTTGTACTTCAGTCGCTGTTAGTTTCTGGGTACGTCCACTATTTGACACAGTTGTCTCATTTGCGCCGATACTGACGGTCGAATCAGGGTTACGATGTGGGTAAAACGCTCGTCAGCAAATTTTCCGAGGTTCGCGTGGAGAACAACACTCCTCAATACACTATCGGCCAGATCTCTGCTGCTGGATTCTTCTCGGCCATCCCCATGACGTTGATTACGGCCCCCTTCGAGCGCGTCAAGGTGCTTCTGCAGATCCAGGGTCAGAACCCACCACCTCCCGGCCAGAAGCCCAAGTACTCTGGCGGGTTGGACGTGGTCCGGCAACTATACAAGGAGGGTGGTATCCGCAGTGTGTTCCGTGGTAGTGCAATGACTCTGGCTCGTGACGGTCCGGGCTCTGCCGCATACTTCGCAGCGTATGAATACATCAAGCGTACTTTGACCCCTAAGGATGCGCAGGGCAATGTCACTGGTCAACTGTCCATGCCGGCGGTCCTGGCTGCGGGTGGTGCTGCCGGTATTGCCATGTGGATCCCTGTCTTCCCCGTCGATACGATCAAGTCCCGTCTGCAGAGCGCACCGGGTCGTCCCACGATCGGTGGCACAATTCGCACCGTGTATGCCAGCGGTGGCTTCAAGGCTTTCTTCCCTGGCTTTGGTCCCGCTTTGGCACGAGCTGTTCCTGCCAATGCGGCTACCTTGTATGTTGTTCCATCCCCGCTATCTGTGGATAACGTTACTAATCTGCCAACAGTGCGGGTGTTGAACTGGCTCACCAGTTCATGACGAAGCTCTTCGATTAAACGATACATTGCGCGCTGCAGGTACGGTGATGTAAGTCTATCGGTATCTTCAAGGGTGGCGTTCGTCCTTTCGTCCTTCTGCGGAAAGCATTTTGCAAGCCTGGATATCCTTGTTTTCGACTTAGACTAGACAGTTTCTGGTTGTCTGTACTAGTGCTAGGAATATGCATTGCATAGAGATTCTTCTTTTGATCAACCACTCGAGTCGAGTAGGTCCTCTCGGAACTATTAATATTCGATCATTCCATAGCCTAGCGCAATAGCTGAAGGGGTTCTGGCCAGCGAAGCCAAGCCTTCAAAATCAGTAGCTGAAACATTGTGGCTGAAACTTATTGTGTTTTGGCGGAGAGAGAATCATGATAAGCCGATTGAAGCACCTCTCTCGAAGCCTTTCAACAACGAGCCCCTTTTCTGCAAACCTTTCCAGGAAGCCTCCTGTTTCTGGGCTGAATGGAGTCGCGCTATCACCAGTTCGTGATAAGGGCAACGCCAGGGTCCATCGAAGACGAACGGCAGTCGGGTCGGGCAACGCAAGCGTCCGCCAAGGCGTCCGAGCAAAGCCCCGACTCGTATGCCAACAGCGGCAGGCCTCCTGATTGGCGGCGGGTGACGCGGGCGCCCACTCAGCCGCAGTCGGGGCTAGTTCGGGTTAGTAGTAGTTAGTTACTGCCTGCGATTTCCCGTTGCCGCCTGATTCCCGGCTAGCCTGCTCCCCATTTATTAGTCGTTGCTTTTCTCCTCTTCACCATCATCGTCATCTTCAATTCCATCCAACCTGTCGTCACTCTCTCTATCAAATCCATCAAATTCATCAGATCTCCCCGACTGACATACGGATCTGTCTCAATATGGCCATCTCATCCCTCGTCCGCCGAGGTGTGGAGGCTGTCTCGGACTTCAGTTCTCAGCAGCCTGCCCCGAACCAACCCACCATCCATTTCGCGGGATGGCTGTCCGCTCTTTTCGTCTTCACCGTCCTGGCTTTTATTGCCATCGGCTTCTCGGTAAGTTGCAGTCTGCATTCGAGATGGTTTGAAAGGCAGTCTGACGCGTATTCCAGGTGGAGTACACTTACGGAATGCTGGTTCCAACCCTTGCCGCTATTGAAGACTCCAGCCCCGATATCTACGTCCGTATCGATACCAATTATGATGCCACCAAGCCCGTTGATGCAAACGAGCCCGATGCCGACCCTGAGATCGAAACCTCCCGCCCACAACCCATTACCAGCAAACTCCGTACCACCATCCAGCACCTGCGCAATCGTGCCGGCTTCCTGTCCCGCTTCCGCGGCCTGAGCATGCTCACCACTTACGGCCTCGCGCAAGTAATGGTGCTCTCGATCATGCCTTTTTCGATCAATGCTTTCCTGTCTCAGTTCTTTGTCAGCATGCTCACCAGCGTTCTCTTGGCCAACCTGCAGTTGGCGTGGGTACACATTGTCATTTCCGAGCCTTCTCCCAAGCGTTTCTACCAGCGGATCCCCGGCTTTGACGCCTGGAAGAAGATTTCTCCGGTTGTTGCTTTTGAACACACCGTCACTGCTGCCGCCTACTACATTCCCCTGGCGCTGATCAGTGCCTGCGGTGGTTTCAAGGGTGCTGAGAACCCGGCTGACGGTGATGCCCCGGCTAAGACTATTGCGAGCGCTGCTACTCTTGTCGCCCTACCCGCTCTACTTTCTTTTGTGGTGTCCATCCCAGCCCGGGCTATCTTCATCCGCGTGGCCGCATCTATGCTCCCTGAGGAGGATGAGTCTATTGTGCCTTTCGACCGTTCCTTTGGCGGCAAGGTCTCCCCCGCCATTGTGGGAGGCAGCGGCAAGCTGAGCATCACGGATGCCTGGAAGACCTTTGATCGGCCCGCCCTAATGCGCTTTGTCAAGGCCATTGCCAAGGGTTTCGCCATTGAGGTTGCCGTGGTTGCGCTCTTCAGCACGCTACTCATCGCCCAGATTTGGGCGGGTGCGGTGACCTATGGCTTCGCTGGAAACAGCGCCTAATCATAGTCACGAAACCGATATGTGTACAAGTTTAAGATCTAGCCGGCTATGACTCTGCTCTTCTGTATGACTCTATACATACCTCCCTACTCGTTGAATATAAGCGCTGCTGCATATTTTTCACGTCTGTCCTAGGCGGCTCCCTGTAACTTGATCCTCCCTGCGGTATCGTCCGATGAATCCGTTCTGAATTTGTTGGAATCCCTAACCCGATAAACCTCCCTTCCGTGATAATATTCTTGTTGCATAGTAGGGATAGGCATGGTGTGTGACACACGAGGCCAATTAGGAGTTGGGATTGACCTGTGAAGCCTGACTGGAAGGGCCCTGGGCTTGCCTGCATGGAGGGTTACTTCGCGGATATCCGCCAGGTACTCGTCACGCCCGGCGTTATCGCGCCGCCCCGCCCCCCACTCGCTCACCGCCCTGGTCTGAGCGATTCTTTCCCATCAACTGACAGTCTCTTCGTGACCCTCGGTCTACCTACCTGTTCCTCCCAGCTACGCCTCGGGGATTTTCCCTCCTATTCTTCTCCTCATCCCCTTCTTCCTCCTCTTTTGTCTGACCTCCTCCCCATATCGAGGGACGTCTCTCTGCCCACCACCTACCCTCCTCCTTTTACCTCTCTCAACTCTAACCGTTGCCACTCACCCCTCATCTCCTCCCCTTCCTTACCCCTCTCCGCCTCGCTCTATCAACCATGGCTACAACACCAGCTGGCCGCATGCTCTCCCGTCAACTGCAGCAAATGCAGTCGGACAAGGACATCCCCGGGATTAGCTGCGGCTTGGTCGACAGCAACGTTTTCGAATGGGAGGTCATGCTTATGATCTCCGATGATGTCAAGCTGTACGGTGGTGAGTCTCGTACCCCCGTCAGATCCCCCCTTTCGAGCAGCCATAGCTGACGCTATTCACTCGGAATTGATACAGGCGGTTTCTTTCGCGCCCGCCTCACCTTTCCCACCGACTACCCACACATGCCACCGAAGATGAAGTTCGAGACGCCTTTGTTCCACCCCAACAGTACGTCCACCTCCGATTCTTTTCAAACAACCAAAATAAGTCTGTAATTCTGATTGTGTTATAGTCTACCCCAACGGTGACGTCTGCATTTCCATCCTGCATCCTCCAGAGGAAGACAAATACGGTTACGAATCCGCCGCCGAGCGCTGGTCTCCCGTTCAAACCCCCGAGACGATCCTCCTCTCCGTTATCTCCATGCTCTCGAGTCCGAACGATGAAAGTCCTGCCAATGTCGAGGCTGCTCGGCTATGGAGGGAGGATCCCAAGGAGTTCAAGAAGCGGGTGCGCAAGTGCGTCCGGGACAGCCTGGGAGAGGAGTGATTTCACCCTTCCCCCCTTTATATGGTGGTGGATAGTTCTTTTTCTCTTTCTACCTGGACAGTCTTCTCTCAGGCCTTCTTTCAACACATCTCCTTGTGAGGTTCCATGATAGACTGAACAACTTGATCTATCGGGGTGGGCCATTTGGCGGATGCACATGACGTCGATTGATGAGATGCATTTTCACTTCATCCTCTTTATTATTTCTATCCTCCTATCGTTATTTCTGCTGCGGAGTTTGTTCCTTTGTTCTGACCGGTTTAGGACGGAGTTGAGTTCAATGTTCTTTCTGCTTATTTTCTGGCCACTAGCATGCATTTATGCTTGTCGTATGTCATTTTACCCCTGGTTATATATCCTGTTGGATTGCTGTCGGCGGATTTCGTTCCGGTCGTGGCTTATAAGAAATGCGATGGTATCGTAGTCTGGAAATAAGAGCAAGGAACTGGAACTGAAATCAATTATCTAATGATCATATATGCCGCTGAACTGTCTAACCCGACTTCAACGATGGGTATCTATTTATATGTATGGTTGATAGGGATGTATAAATCAGGCCTTGTTTTTGACTCCCTTCCGAATCGACGGGAGGAAGAGTCCCGGGTAGAAGATAGTAAGCAAGCTCACGGCCAGAGCCATCATCCTGCTTCAGTCAGTATCATCCGTCCATTGAGTCACCAAAGCAGACTTACATTCCATCCAGAACCAAAAACTCCTTTTCCTTCTGCATAAGCGGGTTTCCCCATCCACCAGCCATTTCAGGAATACTGTACCACCATGATTAGGAACAAGACCCCCCATCAAAAACAGCGGGAAGAATGGGGGCAACACTCACCGATATATACACCTAATCAGCACCGTGAAATAAGCCACGATACCGGCCACAATAACCAGCCGGATATTCTTCCGCCCATTAGTCGCCTCGTTATCGAATTTCTCACCCGACAAACCGGGTCCCTTCTTCACCACCCTGACGAAAAAGTCTAACGCCAATAAACCGCAAACCGTCATCGTCCCAACCTGAAAGGCAATACCCGCGACCATGATATCGTCGCCGATCTTCAGAAGAGATTGGTTAGCGCTGCCTGCTGCTGCTGCGACGCCGCCACCGGCGGCCTGGAGGATGAGGGATCCGACGTCGCAGCTGATGAAGATCCAGGTGAAGAGTTGGGGTTTGAGACGCGAGTATTGTGGACCTAGGGAGAGGATGACGTGTTTCAGGGTGAGGTAGATTCCGGCGGCGATGAAGGTCGGGGCGAGTACGAGACAGACGATTTGGAGTTTGAACGCGCCTTCGTCCCAGGGGTTGTGGTTCATGAGGATTCGCCCGATGTAGCCCGCGAGTTCCATGAAGGCGCCGATTACCATGGCGGTCATCATGGTCCAGCACCGGAAGTAGATTCCTAGACCGAGTTGGAAGGTTCCGCAGATGCCGAAGAAGACAGTGAAGAAGATGTTGCCGCCGAGGTTGGGATAGTACCCGTATGTGGTGGCCGTGACGGGGCATTCGGGCGTGACGTGTGTGCAGGTGAGGGCGCTCATGGTAGTGGATTTAATTGAGATGGGTGGATGGTTGATGGAGGATGGGATAGGTGTGAAGGAGGGTAGGGGCAAAGAATGACAGATGGAAGGAAATAAGACAGCAAATCGCTAAAATGCCGGATCTATATGATATGCAGTACGGGCAAGAATAGAAAGAAAAATGGAGGGAGAGAAAGAACAAAGAGAGAGCCTGTATGTTGGCCCTGATAGTGATAGGGTGGTCATTTTGATCGAGCTGCTGGGGATCAGACCTATTAATATAAGACCAACTAAGAAATTTAAAGTCGACCGTTCTTTACCCCGATTTGCCGGGTCTTGGTGACTGCCATGCTGGGTGGAGCGAGGCCTGTATAAAATCCTTGCAGAGACAACGCTGATTGGGTCGCTTTCGTTCTCGTTCTCGTTCTCGTTCTCGCAGCGCCCCACTGGGCGGTCATATCCGTTGTTATCGCCGACGGCAGCGTTTCTCCGTCAATTGCGCTGGTTGCTGGCGTGGAGAGGGTCTGTGTCTGAGGTTCTTGTGTCTTGGCTTTATATATGATAGTTCGTATAACGTCAGAATCCCCGGTACATGGATTTGGGTCATCCCGCTTATTGTTATTGTGGTGGGAGTCTGATGCTCTAGATATCACCGTGCCTGGACAGGTCTCAGTAAGCATGCAATTAACCGACCTGACATCTAGTGGCCGTTGTGGGTACTCACGTCTCCACCGGTGTCATTGCGCCCCTTGCGGCGTTGAGGTGGAAGAGGGGAACAACTATCATGAACAGCGATGCTCTTGCAATGGTTCTCGGGATGCCGATGCTTGATCCGCACATGTCTCCCTCAAACCAGAGCGAAAAAGAGGGATCGTCCGAGATTGTTGATGCCGTGAAAATGTACATCACGTGACTCGATTGGTACATTAGTCAGCCCGCATGCGCACGTGGAGACTCGGCGGCTCGCCGGCATCTCCGTCCCATCCGATGGCACCTTGCATTGATTGTGACAACGATCGTCAAGCAAGCTTGCAATATGCGCTATACTTATAGACGCGCCTAAGATCACAAAGGATAAGACCTGGGGTCAACTCGATGGGAGATGCCGCCCAGAAGGACCCATACTAAGTCGCGCAATGGCTGTGACCAGTGTAAGAAAAGACGCGTCAAGGTAGGCATCATGTCCTTTGCTTCCTCCCGAGGTGCTTCAGAGTGGATCATCGCTCTTGGAGCTACGACGGTGCTCATCTAATGTTGGTGCTGCCCACAGCGTTCTTCTAACAGCGTTAGTGCGATGAACGAGGCCCACCATGCTCCAATTGCATGAGTCGGGAGCTGAAATGCACCTACTTCAATATCCCGGGGGCACGAAAAGAGACCAGTCCACCGGCAGCAATTCCTGCTCCTATGCAATCTCTCAGCAAAATAGCGTCATCGGAAGCAGCCGACCATGCCAGTCAACCTCTCCCGCGCCATGGGGCATCTCCGTTAAAATTTGCTAGTCTGCGAGAGCTCGAGTTGATGCACAAATTCTCCACGGAGACCTATCAGAGCCTCTGCAACGAACCTACGGACCACCACGTGTGGCAGTCTGTTATCCCACGAAAGGCTCTCGAGTACAATTTTCTCATGAGCGGGATACTAGCAGTTGCATCTTTGCACATCGCGTCGGAACGTGAACCACCAGAAGCGCTATCTTACATAGATACGGCTTTGGAATTCCATGATCTGGCATTTGCGCCTTTCCGCCATGCGATTACTAACCTCACTCCAGCCAACTGTGACGCTGTATTTGCTCACTCGGTCATCACAACGGTTATTGGCATAGCACTCCCACAACTGGCTGCCGCACGGGAAGAAAACCAGAGTATGACCGAGAACATCATTGTCGTTTTTGAACTGCTGCATGGGACCACTAATATCTTCACCATTAGCCGTCCATGGCTCCAAGACAAGCTGTTCACTTCCCGGCGGGGCTTTTGGGAAACCCAGCTTTCTATACTAGACAGTGAAACGGAGGCTGCTCTGGATCGACTAACCACCTTGAACAACGATATGCTGGCTGGAGCCAATGCGGAGCAACGCGGCGTTGTAAAAAATGCAATAACCCTCCTTCGCCGCTGTTTCTGCAGATACGACCATAACCGAGACGTCGCTTCCATCCTTGCCTGGGTTGCAACCGTTGACAAAGAATTTGTCCATGCTTTGAGATGCCGCCAACCTCTCGCACTACTAGTTCTTATGCACTGGGGTGCCCTCCTGCATGAGCTTGATGGGAAAGTGTGGTGGGCTAACAATTCTGGGAGAGCCTTGGTCTCGGAGCTGCTGAATGCTCTCCGTC
Organism: Aspergillus carbonarius ITEM 5010; assembly: GCA_001990825.1. Classification (NCBI taxonomy): domain Eukaryota; kingdom Fungi; phylum Ascomycota; class Eurotiomycetes; order Eurotiales; family Aspergillaceae; genus Aspergillus; species Aspergillus carbonarius. The sequence goes on from KV907493.1 coordinate 320,545, forward strand.
CCTGCGACGTGCGATGGGAAGGCGCTCTGCAGTGGCCAAAACGAAAAATAGGACTTTGAAAGACGTGAAAGGACGGACTGTTTAGTCTTACCCCATCTCATGTTTGATTTACTGCATGAGGGCTTCTGCACGACTCAAACAAGGCTGGCAACATTGTCATCATATTTCGCACCGTCAGCGTATATATGCATACGGCTCTATCACCACAAATTGATCGCCTATAAATACTCAATCCCAAACGACAATTTCAAGAGTATGCACAGGTCTCCCTAAAGCTTCCCCGTCCTTCTCAGCACCTTCTCATAAGCGACTTTTGTCCGTGCCGAGGCAAGCTTATCCGAGTCATGTTGACAGACGGCCAAGCTCAAAGGGCCTCCAAGTTGCTTTAGCCAGTATGATCGCCCACAATCAAACAACCAGTTCCGTGTGCCGACCTTGACTAACTCTGCTAGGATATGCTGGGGAGTACTCCGGTCTTCCACGAAAACGATCGTTGGTAACTCGTTCCGAAGCTCTTCTGGGGCATGTGCCCTGCATATGGCCAGAATTTCATCGAACGTTAGGCGCACATATAGTTGGGCACCAACATGAACAATCCCACGCGTTCCTGCAGCTGCATGCAGAAGACATGCATTGGCGACAAAATCCACGGGAATCTCATCCAAGATATTTGCACCACTCCTGTAACCTTCGGCGGCGTGCCAAATCTGCGTACCCCCCTGGTCTTCGAAATATAGAGTAGAAAACTTCGTCAGGGGAGTCGAGTCTTCGGGCCCGTACAGCGGGTAGGGATCTCGGACGGCCGGGCCGAAGATTGTCGGTCGGACAAACAACACCGGCAACGTCGGGTATCGCTTGAAAGTCAGACGCTCCATGAGATACTTTGCCTGAGTATAAGAGGAAGAGAAACGATCCGTATGAGGTGAGAACCCAGTTGCTTGGATGGATGCCAATTCCTCCTCCGGATCCTCGTCCGATATGGAGTACAGTCGCTCAGCAACATGGCCGTCCGGCAGAAAACTATTCGCATACGCAGTGGAGATCTGGATGAAAAGCCTGAGTCGACGGAACCGTGAAGCAATCCTGGCCAGCTCCAATGCCGGCAGACAATTATTCTCAAGCGCTTCAGAGATGTTCGCATCCAGCTTGATCCTCGCCGCCGCATGAATAACAAGCGTGACCTGTTCACGCAATTGCTCCAACACTGCAGGATCGATCCCAAAATCCGACTTTCTAATATCCCCAATGATGAAGTGTATCTTCTTCGTGTTCACGATCGCCTGTATATGATCCGGCATGGTTTTCTTCCATTTCTGCACCGCCAGGTCTGACGACCCGCGAACCAAAACAAAGATCCTCCGCGTCGGAAGCTGCGTTGCCAGCTTATACAGGATACATCCTCCCAACGAACCCGTACTGCCAGTCAGGAAAATAGTCTGCCTCTCGAAAGACGTTGCATACCCGTTCCTCTTTATCTCCTCTTCATACGGGGCGGGGTCCTGGCCTGGCATAGAGACGACCGACCTATAGTTCGCGCGATACGGGTAATCAAAGGGGTAGAGGATGCTATCGGACACCCCGTCATGGAAACCTCCCATTGTCCCCTTCAACCACCCGACGGTTACCTATATACACCCCGTTCTCGTCACATGTTACACTCGACCGAAACACACCAGTCACCATTGCACGACCACACTGGAGCGAGGGTGCAACCCTGTGCGACCGGCCTAGAGATATTCCTCGGCTGATTCTTAAGCCGTCCATTTCCCATCTATCCTAGTATTCAAACGTTCATGAACCTGATCCACATCTACATTGCCCCTGAAGCCATTTATGCCTATATCTCAAATACAACCCTTTCTCTTTTCGCCCTCGAGAAACACATCTACCACGGTGTAGGAAAAAATGGCCATGCCCGTGCCCCTCATCCTCCAAACCCACTCAGTACTCGTGGTGTGATACCTTCATCCATGTGAAGAGATACAGATGTAACCTGCCTCGTAACTCGAGAGCAGGAAATTGCCGATATGTGTGGGCGTAGAGTTAACAGGGATGAGCGCCCGAGGAAATTGGTATTTCAGTCTCATTGGCATGGCTTGGTGAAGGAGGGGAGTACATGGATTTGAGATGATTGTGACGAGGGATGTTGGCAAGGTACTTTCGTCTACTTACCGAGGTAGGGAATGATTATCCTTACACTGACTAGGATTGATGAATGAATGAGTGACGTTCAGCTGTAGTATTTGCATTGCTTTCCATACATGTACATAACCATAACCCATCCCGGAAAGGAATCAGCATACTTAGACATATGTATAGAGAAGAAGGAATCCCACAAGTACCCTAAGTTATCAATAAAGGGGTAAAGACCAGAACGGGGAAAGAGAAACGAAAAGGAAGAAAAAGACCCCCGGTAGGTGGTCGGATCTATCTACCTACTTAACCAAAGTTGGTGTGATCGTGTAAAGAAATGTAGACGAGGTTAAGAGTTCTTGTTTCCGCCGCCGCACCAGCAACGACCGTCTCCTTCGCGCTCGACTTGGACGAGAATGTCCATGCCTTTTTCGCGAAGGTAGTCCACGGTGCGTTGGCGGACGTCTTCGAGATCGGAGCTGCGGGAGGCAATAACGTGGATTACGCCGAGGACATTGGGGGCGTGCGTGTCATGGTGATCGTGATCATGGTGGCCGTGATGATGGTCGTGACTGTGTGTATGGCCGTGGTTATGGCTGTGGTCATGGTCGTGATCGTGATCGTGATCGTGGCTATGATTATGGCTGTGGCTGTGGCTGTGGCTATGATCATGGTCATGATCGTGGTGATGGCCAGAGTCCTTCCCCGTATCGTCTAGCCAGAACTTCGGAACGGTGTACCCGACAACGCCCCGTAAGGTACTGACGCCAGCGAGGGTTTCGCGGACATTGTATTCAATGTCAGCTGGCAGCGCGAGCAACAACGTCTTGGCAGTGCTGCTGACAAGTGGGATTGCCGAGGCAAAAATCAAGATTGCAATCAGACAGGACGCAATAGGATCAAACCCTGGCCAGCCAGAGTAGTGCACGAGGATGGTCGAGATCACAACAGCCACGGAGCCAAGAGTGTCAGCGAGGATGTGTAGGAAAATACCGTGCATGTTCTCGTTCCCGTGCGAGTGCCCGTGACTGTGATCATGTCCGTGTGCGTGTCCGTGGTCGAAAGCCATGATTCCGACAAGGTTGACGAGAAGACCAGCAAAACTGACAGCCAGCAGTTCGCCGAGGCGGTGCATCTCACTACCAGAGGAGAGCCGCTCAACCGCTTCGTAGATGATCTCAATGCTGATGATCCTACGTAGTGTTAGCCGAGATATCCCAGACGATCGTCAGCGAGACATACATGAGAAAGATGCCGTTGGCAAATCCGGAAAGCGTGTCCACTTTGCCATATCCGTATGGAAACCTAGAGCTGGGTGGCCATTTACTCATTACAGCAGCACTGAGACCGACCACGAGCGCCAGGCAGTCGAAGAACATATGGATACTGTCACTAAGAAGACCCAGAGATCCTGTCAGGAACCCATATGATAGCTGGACCAGCATGAACCCAAAATTTAAACTAATTCGGTCAGCAGCAGCTCGAAACGAAGGTTAAGACAGGGAAGTACCTCATAAAGTAAAATATGCGTCGTGAATCGCTTTCCTTGAGTATACTGTACAAAAGGGGATATGGCTCGCTATAGCGGAGAATGACCTTCGTTATTGCCGATGCTTCAGCCCCAGCGTGAGTGTTGTGATGATTATGGGTATGAGACTGGGCTGAAAAGCGCAAATGCCGATCATCGAATCTGGCAGCAAGGAACGAGGCGGCAGTTGCAATGGCCCGGGAAACATAAGCCAGGTGAACCTTTTCCTGTAGGGGTGGTGAGCACAATAGCGCAGCACCTGCAGTTCCAATGGCTAGGCCAACTTTGTGTGGTGACCGTAGATGAAAGGGGGTGAGGAATATCAGACAGGTTGCAAATGTTCCAGCAGCTGTGAGCTGGTACATCAAGTCCGAAGCTTCGAAAGACACATTGCCAGACGCAACGACTGTAACAAGGGCCAGAACGATTCCTGAAAGAATAGCCAAAACTGAATCACTAGGTGAATCTTTGTCGAAGCCCTGTTCTGAATATTTTTGTGAAACTGCACCATTGGAGATATCCAGATCAACAGACTTCGAGTGTGTACCTAAAAAGGGAGGCCGGAGAACGAAAACAGAGACGAGCAGGCAGATGTAACCCAAGATTGGGTGACGGTCACGCGTTGCATTCATGCCCCAAAGGCTCAATAGTACAATGGCGGCGAGAAGCATAGCCGTGACTTTCTTTTGACTCAAGCGGGATTGTGCACTGCTGTGGAGGCCATAGCCCTGGACAACGGTCGGCATTCCAGACCCTATGGCAAGCAACAAGGTGCATGCGATAAGGAACCCCCCCACTTTCAATGCCGCATATATGGGTAAAGCAATAGAGGATGCACGTAGAAAGACAGCACTCGCCGCACCAGAGTCTATTTTGGGCAGTGCAACCCCCGAGCCACTCCCTCCTCGAACTAGTTGTCCACATCCATATAGAATCAACGTCACGGCGGTCAAAATGGAGGTCTTGCTGGCGGTCTGCTCTAATCCGCCGCTGCCTGAGCTAGACACATTTGTATCATCTTTTACCGATGTCGCCGTCTGCCAATGCGCATGCTGTTGGTGGTACCAAGATAGAGCGATCCACGGTAGGGCTAGGAGGAGGCCAGAGAGAACTTCTTGGCTAAAAAATGTTAGAACCGAATTTGACTTGACTAGTTCAATCAAAGCCTTACATCTTGCTTGACTGAAGCTCAATTGAGTTGCTGAGTGACTGAGCTCCAATGATTCCCGTCACGCTATCGTTCTTGCTGTGGTTGATAGAGTCGAAACTCCCGTGGTGGGTATGTTGCCCCCATACATTATGGGAAGATGAATGCGAGTGTGAGTGCGAGTGCGAGTGTGAATGTGAATGGGAATGTGAGTGGGAATGGGAATGGGTATGTGAATGGGAGTGGTGGTGCTCGTGCCCCGTTGGGTTGACTGGATGACCATTGGTACTAGGGGGTGGGTTCGGTAGAGGCTGTGGGGGCTGTTGTTGCGGCGAGGCAGCATTCAAAGGGGAGGCCGAGATGGAGAGGGGCCCTTGTGACCAGCGCGATGAGCGCGAATGACCGTGACCACGACTATGTCCGAGACCATGTACCTGAGGAATCGTATCCACCATGGACACGGGAGCCCCGGTCGACATGATCCCCAGTGGTTCGTGACGGGAGATGACCGGCGACGGAGGGAGCAAGAAGCGAGACAAAGCCGAGGCGGGGAGATTGGAGATCAGTGGACCTCTAGCAGCTCAGAGCAGATGGACGGCCGGGCAATTGAGAGGGACGAGGCAGCATAGCGCCCAGGAGGGAGGGAGGAGCAGCTGAAAACCAGGAGAGAGAGGGAGGGAGGGAGCTTTGACGGGCGCTTGTGGCGAGAAGTGATGACGGCCCCCAGACTGAGAGATGCGCCGCCGCCATGGACAGCCATCGGTGGCCCTCGCGATAACCCCGGCCACGTGATCGCCCTCGCCGCTGGCTGAGGATCGCCCGGCCTCGATCGCAATCGACCACTCCAACGCTACCAAGCATCTCCAGTCGAAATCCCCCCGTCTTCTTCCTGCAGAACTCTCCCCCCAGGGCTTGCATGCATCCTACCAATCCGAGTCGGTGCCGCGCGCTTGTGGTGCTTTGACGCGGCATCGGGTGGGGTGGGATCGGCCCAGGTTTCCTCCGTTCGAACGGAGTCCAGCTGGCATCCCGCACCTTATCCCGAGGCTCGTGGGATCCCCATCAACGTTCATTCCTACCATTCCCTTGGCATTGACTGGTCAATGGCCATGCGCTGAGCTGCATACCGTCAGTCCGTCCATGATGGTGTTGGTTTTAACTGCCTAAACCTCCTTGACCACCCATATGATCCTACGCCATGATCGAGTCACTCATTAGTATCGCTTTCTACATCTCCACGGCTATCACGCTCGTGATCTTCCTGCTGCCTTCGCAGTATGCGTCGAAGCGCGACTCCGGACGGGATGCGCCTAACGAGCCCAAGATGACGGTCCAGATACTGGTTCTAGGGGATATTGGCCGCAGTCCACGCATGCAGTACCATGCACTGAGTGTTGCTAGAAACGGTGGACAGGTAGACATGATCGGTTACCATGGTGCGCACAAGATCAACATTCTGTCCCTTATGGCACCACACTAATGCGATGGCTATAGAATCGGACGTACATCCTGAGATCTCCTCCCACCCTCGAATCTCCATTGTCGCCCTTCCTCCGCATCCCACCTGCCTCCAGACAAGCAACAAGCTCCTATTCCTCGTATTCGGTCCGCTGAAAGTTCTATTCCAAGTTGGCTGCCTGCTGTGGATCTTGGCATATCGTACAAAACCGGCCAAATGGCTTCTCGTTCAGGTTGGTCGTATCAGACTCGCGCTTTTATTGCGACAGCGCTAATTTGATTCTTCGCGTTGTCGCAGAACCCTCCTTCTATTCCGACGCTGGCGATCGCATCCCTCGTCTGTTTCTTGCGTCACACGAACCTCCTCATCGATTGGCATAACTTCGGATACACCATCCTAGCTCTCAAACTCGGGGACGCTCATCCGCTGGTCAGACTCTCCAAGTGGTACGAGAAAGTTTTCTGCCAGTACGCGACAGCCCATCTTTGCGTTACCTACGCCATGGCATCTGTGCTGAAGGACGACTTCGCATTGAAGGCGCCCATTCTCCCGCTGCATGACCGGCCAGCCGATCATTTTCAGCCCATTTTGGATGATCGCGTACGCAAGGACTTTTTACTCTGCCTCTCGGAGACAGAATCGGTTCGACCGCTGATTGGGTCCGATAAAATCCGAGTCTTGGTCAGCTCAACCTCGTGGACTGCAGATGAGGACTTCTCGCTCCTTATAGAAGCTCTCTGTCAGTATTCGGACCTGGCTGAGACCAGCCCTGAACTGCCTTCCGTTCTGGCGATTATCACGGGTAAAGGACCTCAACGTGAAATGTATCTGAGACAGATCGCCGAACTAGAGCAGGCCGGTAAACTTAAGAAGGCCACAATTCGCACCGCATGGCTGACCATGGAAGACTATGCACGGCTGCTCGCGTCCGCTTCACTGGGGGTCAGTTTGCACACCAGTAGTAGTGGAGTTGATTTGCCAATGAAAGTCGTCGACATGTTTGGCGCTGGCCTGCCTGTTGTTGGCTGGAACCGTTTCGAGGCATGGCCGGAGCTGGTCATGGAAGGTCGTAATGGAAGAGGCTTTGGAAGTGCTGATGAACTTGTCAAACATCTAGTGGATCTATTTGGGAATCAGGATAAACTCGAAAATCTTCGTGCTGGTGCGCGAGAGGAAAGTTCTCGTCGGTGGGATGGCGAGTGGAATCCTGTAGCTGGAAAGCTGCTAGGCCTCACATGACGGGTAGCCGGCAGCTATCTCTTTGATTAAGGGCGGGCAGAGGTTAAAGAATACACTATGCAAAGATGTGATACCAGCGAAAAGTTCCCCTCTGGATTGCAGGTTCCTAGACTTGGTATTTACCATTGCAATAGACGCACGTATCAAACGCATCGAAGAGCGTTCGGCAGGTGTTCTGTAGATCCGAATCAGATGACTCGATTCCATCCGGGTTCAAATACTCTCTTCCACAGGACGAGCAGAGTTTCGATGCTCCGGGGTCTTGTATGGCCAATGATGTCACACCACAGCGAACTATAAAGAGAGCGGAGTTAGTGATATGCGATTCCTTCAGTGCTACATCGTAACATACCAAAGACATGGCCCGTCGCACACTGGGCTTCCTTGCTTGAGTACCAATCAATCCCAGCACCGCAGATGTCACACCGTTCGAACATCTGGCCACCTGGTGCATCAAGCGCCTCTGTAGACTTCGGGGCAATTTTATTCTTAGATATCGAGCACTTGGAAAGCTCATCGTTGAGATCCGCACCCGTGACTGTAGCCAACCTCACTAGAACTTTGTGGGCTTGGTACACCAGAGCCGCATCAGTGGATTCGACGATTGTGCAGCACGCCGTCGCATAGAGGATCTTCGGAGACAACGATTGTCTACCCTCATCATTATCTTCGAAGTGTAAGATGTATCCCAGAACAGCCTCTCGTCTATGCTGAAGATCAGAAGGGCTATCCGCTGGCTGTGAATCAACTCCGTCAGATTGAGACCTGTCGGGTGTCGATATTATGATCGTTAACCGCTCCTCCGCTGCGGTGCGATATTCGATCATATCCCCCGGGTGCACAGTAATTCCAGCTGCGACCATTCCGTTGTAGGAGGCCAGACCCCAAGCTCGCGCAACAGCTAGGCCTCCAAGATCGCGGTCAAAGTCATATCGCTCACGTATATCATCGAGTTGATTCTGCCATGGAACCGGATGAATCGAATGTTCGTTCGTGCCGGGACGGAAGGGTACCGCTCCCATATATCCTCCAGCTGTGGCTCCATAGAGTACAAGGGTTTGGGATGCAGTGTCCATTGTGACAAGAATAGCTACATAAGTTAGTAGCGGAAGCGATGAATAGAGCATGTCGCTTACCTGTTATCGGTTCCAAGTGCCTCGGGGCGTCCGCTGCTGTGCTGAGTCCTTGGCTTTCGTAGAATGGCAATTCCTGCAATCGAGCTCGGCCGGATGAACGTGCGCCTCTCTGATGCTTTTTTGGAAACTCTATCAACAGAAGCCCTGCCAAAATACCTGCGGCCAGATAAATAGTGGGAGAGCCATCCTAGGATCGTGATCAGTTAATGTCCAGTTGCAGCGATTATGGGACATACTGTATGAAGCCATGCCAAAGGTCCCGAGAAGTGGTATTCGCCCAAGTCTTGATCGCATACGGGGGTATTTTCTTTGGAAGTAGCCTCTAGTTTAAGTTCTGTCCTTGGGTTTGTTCCTTGCCTGTGAGACAACATATTTATATCTAGTTGAATCACCTTCAACGTTGTGCCATAAGTCACAGCTAGATATCCACTTGCTGAGTCCTTCTGGTTCTCCACCGGTGCATGGAGCCATGGCCCCCACGACATTGACAAGATCTTGACCTTCGATTTGAGGATCGTGGCAAATATCGAGGACGGTTGCAGTTGTGAATAATTCCCCGCCGGGTCATGGAGGGGGGTCACAGATAGAACACTAGCATCATATGGCGTACCGATCTCTGATATTGACCTTTGAATCCTTAAGAAGATCACATCATTATCATCATTTGCGACTGAAAGCAAGTGCCAGCCCCATCGGCTCTCAGCAGGGAGAACAGCGTAGGGAGTTGCAGTATGCTCCGTGGCTGTCAATTTCAGCGGTGGAGACCACGCAAAAGATCGAATATTGGACTTTCGCAGATGCGTGTCTTCGTCCTGAATAAAAGATCTAAAATGGTTTCCTAAGGCGCTGTTGACAATGGAAACTCGGGTCCATTTGCCCTGGAAACCGACGGGTTCATAAAGAGATACCAGTAAGTTGGACGTCAGAACTGCGAGAACACAGCGTCTAAATTTAGACAGTCCCGGGGGCGACCAGGCCAAAGCTACGACAGTGCTGATGGATTGCTCGGCACCCAGCGAGAAGTTGTCGCGATTTTGGGGATCGATCGTCGGCCACTCATTGTTCGTGAAAACATTTACACGGAAGCGACTGGAATGCCAATTGTTAATGGGGGATTGGCCCGAATCGTATTCGGAGTGATCAACCGTGTTTTTCGGCGTCTGTTGCGAATTAGCATCAGTTTGGATGGGAGGGTTCTGGTACGGACTAAGATTTGGATGTATTCTCCGGCGGCGATCGCCAGCTCTCCATCTGCTGACCACGAGAGGCAGTCATAGCATGAAGGGAAGAGCGGGAGTTCCAGAGGGCCCAACATTTTTTAAATCGTCGTTGTTGTATGGTTATTGATTATTCATGATAACCACACGGAGTCAAGGGCGTAGCATGTATGGATATACCCAAGCATCGACAATTTCACAACGCGCTGCTGCATGCACTGTGAGGAGTCGAGGATCCATCGACGATGCAGAGCTCTCTATGGTTGGTGCTCCTTTAGGTTAGTCCCCCGTTCGGGGCCGTGGAACGTGCGGTACGGTCACGTGTATTGATAGCGATTACCTAACCGGTGGCGCCCCAAGCTTTCCCTGTTCTGGCTAGAGCGCAGCGGTGGGCTTCTGCAGGCCTAACAAGTAACAACGGCGGCGAGCGACCGCGGGAGTCCGATTCCTGACTAACGGCGCTCAGGAGGAGGCACGGCCCAACACGCCGGTCTTTGGATCAACGCTCATCCTCCCGCCGTGGCTATCATCCATCCTCTCTGGATTTCACCCTCCCACCCCGTCACACCTCCCCTCCCTTTCCTCCGCCTTTGCCTGGGACTCCTTCTTCCTTCCCCCCCCTCCTAAATTAATCGCCACCCACTTACTCTTGCGGATCACTGCCAACATCTGATCCTCGTGCTCCTTTCCTATCTCAATAGCTCCCCGATTATCGCCCGTACCCCGCCGCCATGTCGACCTCTGCCCGTCGTCGTCTCATGCGCGACTTTAAGGTATGTGCATCAGCGAGCAGGAGTTGAAGCTTGCGCCCTATGTTCCTCTTTTTTTTTTCATTTCGCCTCTCCTGCCCATCTCACCCTTGCATCTCATGTTACTTGGGGGTCTCACAATGCTTTGTCATCGGTTACAGCTATGGTTGCGTGAGCTAAGCTAACTTGCCGTACACAGCGTATGCAAACTGACCCCCCTGCTGGAGTTTCCGCATCTCCTGTAGCAGATAATGTCATGACTTGGTAGGCTGTTCTGGTCACCCAAGGTTGACCTTTCGAATCCTAAAGCTGATCGGGTTTAGGAACGCCGTCATCATCGGCCCCGCTGATACTCCCTTCGAAGATGGCACTTTCCGTCTTGTCATGCACTTTGAGGAGCAATACCCAAACAAACCCCCAGGCGTCAAGTTTATCAGCCAGATGTTTCACCCAAATGTCTACGGGACGGGCGAGCTTTGTCTGGACATTTTGCAGAACCGTTGGAGCCCAACTTATGACGTGGCAGCCATTCTTACCAGTATCCAGAGGTATGACACCCATGTGGACGGGGAGACGCGGCGAAAGGAACAAGTGAGGCATGCTAATAGGTATTTCTTTCCGTGTAGTTTGCTGAACGATCCCAACACATCATCTCCGGCGAATGTAGAAGCCTCCAACCTTTACAAAGACAACCGAAAGGAGTACATCAAGCGTGTGCGTGAGACGGTCGAGAAGAGCTGGGAGGATTAGGATAGCACGGACGTAGAGGCGCCCGATTTTGGTTTGGCACATAGTTCGGATGAAGCAGACTTGGCCGTCTTCGGTGCGACGGAAGCTAACGGCAAGCTGCTGTGATCGTTTCATGCGTTTGTGGGGGGACTCGTAGCTTGGCCTGATGGAGTCTCACACCATTTGATGACGTGCACAGCGTGGGGTTTTGGCGCCTGGTTCATTTGATTTTCGTTCGGTATAGTGTATAGCTGCATCATTTACAGTGTAATTTTGCATAATGCATAAAACTTTGTCGGGTTCTGAGTTGGATCTTTGCTGCATGTCACCGACTTATCCCCTAGCTCCGTGATACCCAGTTAAGCGCCTCCGATGGGCGCTTCGCACGATCGTTCTGTCAGGCACAAACATTCCTCGGTGGCGGAATGGGAGATGCCGCATGGTTGTTGTTACTTACTGTACTCCGTACACAGTACTGTTGGCCGGGCGCCAAGAATACTCTAAACGGGAGGGGGTCGCCAAAGGCCTGCAACTCCCAAACAATGCTTGCTGCATACCTGATCCCTCACCCACGCCTGGTTTTCTTCCCCCATCGTCGTCTCCCCACCTTAGGCCGGGAAATCGGTCGAGTCCACGTCACAACCACTCGCGTTGTCCATGGGTGCTGGGTCCCTCACCTGTTGCCCGACCTCTGAATCTTGGGGCTGCCGAACGCGCATTTATTGCCCACGTTCGTTTCGGTCTAGTGCACGTGGGCCCCTGACCCAAACAACACCGCCCACCGACCCTGGCCTCCAGCAGACTCGCCTCTTGTTGGTCTGAACGAAGTCCCTCATTCACTCCCCTCCTCTCGGGGCGTTCCTACTGTCCTTTTCCCGTCTCCAGCCGTTTACTGTTCGGGTCAGAGTGATCATGGCGTGAGTTTCTGTGCTTCACCGCTTCACCGTGGGAGCGGGTAGGAACTGATTTGTTTCGCTTGACAGGTCATCTGGCCCCTCAAACACCATTAAGGGTGCGCATCACCCCCGCCCCGGTCGTTGGCTGAGTCTCTGGATGTTATCAAACTGACCGTTCGCACACAGTGGTTGCGAGGTTCCGACCGCAAAACAAGGTTGAGCTGGCCTCTGGAGGAGAGCCGATTGTTGAATTCGAAAATGAGCAATCCTGCTATGTCAACGTGAGCTTCTTCGAGGGATCGCAGGCAATCTCGCCGCATGAGCTGACCCAGACTAGGCCCGCGATGGCTCTGGAGCCTTCACGTTCGACCAGGTGTTCCCCATGGACTCGAAGCAAACCGACGTCTTCAACTTCTCGGTCCGACCCACCGTCGACGACATCTTGAACGGGTACAATGGAACGGTCTTCGCTTACGGTCAGACAGGCGCGGGAAAGTCGTATACCATGATGGGCTCGGATATCGACGACGACGTAGGCAAGGGTATCATCCCTCGCATTGTCGAGCAGATCTTCGCCAGCATCCTCACCAGCCCAAGCAACATTGAGTACACCGTTCGGGTGAGTTACATGGAAATCTACATGGAACGGATTCGCGATTTGCTGGTGCCCCACAACGACAATCTTCCCGTCCACGAAGAGAAGTCGAGGGGTGTCTATGTCAAGGGGCTGCTTGAGGTATACGTCTCGAGCGTGCAGGAGGTGTACGAGGTCATGCGGCGTGGTGGTGCAGCACGGGCGGTTGCGGCGACAAACATGAATCAAGAATCGTCCCGGTCCCACTCCATTTTCGTCATCACTGTCACCCAGAAAAACCTGGAGACGGGCTCCGCAAAGAGTGGACAGCTGTTCTTGGTCGATCTGGCGGGTAGTGAGAAGGTTGGCAAGACCGGCGCCAGTGGTCAGACGCTCGAAGAGGCCAAGAAGATCAACAAGAGTTTGAGTGCTCTCGGTATGGTCATCAACGCATTGACGGACGGCAAATCGACGCATATCCCCTATCGTGATTCCAAGCTCACCCGTATCTTGCAAGAGAGTTTGGGAGGTAACTCGAGAACGACTTTGATCATCAACTGCTCTCCCAGCAGCTACAACGATGCCGAAACAATCTCCACCCTGCGCTTCGGTGTGCGCGCCAAGGCGATCAAGAACAAGGCGAAGGTCAACGCCGAGCTGAGCCCTTCGGAACTGAAGCAACTCCTCCGCAAGGCCCAAAGTCAAGTGACGAACTTCGAAACCTATATTTCGCAGCTTGAAACTGAGGTTCATGTTTGGCGCAGTGGCGAGGCTGTTCCCAAGGACCGTTGGACCCCTTCTCGAGGGGATGCCGTGAGCATGACCAAGGCCGAGGCTCGCGCGCCGCGGCCCGGTACGCCCTCTCGTTTCCAGGACACCCCTCGATCCGAGACCCCTCGTCCCGAGTCGAGGTTGGGTGACCGCTCCAGCACGCCTAGCCTTGTTCTCGAGAAGGACGAAAGAGAAGAATTCCTCAGACGCGAAAATGAGTTTCAGGATCAGATCGCAGAGAAGGAGTCGCACATCGCGAATATCGAGAGGGGCCTCCGTGAGGCACGGGAGGAGCTGAAGAATATGAAGGAGAACTCCGCGCGCTCAGGTAAAGACAACGACAAGCTGACAACCGAAGTGAATGAACTTCGCATGCAGCTGGAGAAGGTGTCTTACGAGAGCAAGGAGGCCGGCATCACCATGGACAGTCTTCGCGAGGCTAACTCCGAGCTGACGACCGAGCTGGACGACATTAAGCAACAGCTCCTCGATGTTCGTATGAAGGCCAAGGAGACCAGCGCCGCGCTGGACGAGAAGGAGAAGAAGAAGGCTGAGAAGATGGCGAAGATGATGGCCGGGTTCGACTTGGGCGGGGACGTGTTTTCCAACAATGAACGCAAGCTTCAGGACCTGATCCAGCGCGTCGACGCTTTGCACAAGATCAGCGAAACGGGCGAGACAATCGCACCAGACGACCTTCTAGAGCTGCGGGCGAGTCTTCTGGAGACCCAAGGGTTCATCCGTCAAGCCGAGCTCACGATGAACGACCGGGGTGAACTAGGCGAGCTGCAGGACAGCCGTAGAGCGGAACTTGAGCAGAAGCTGGCGACTCTCGAGCGGGACTATGAGAACCTTCTGGAGCGGAACCTGGGTGAAGGCGACGTGGATGAGATCCGAGAGCGGCTGGAGAAGGTGTACGTGACCCGGAAGGAGGCCGAAATACAGGCCGTCACGGACCTTCGAAACCAGATTGCAAGCAAGGATGAGGAGCTGGACCAATTGCGCGCGTCCCTTGCAGACTCTCAGTCCCGTGTCTCAACCAACGGGACCGCAGGCAAGAATCTGCAGCAGCAGATTGCTGACTTTGACGCCATGAAGAAGTCGCTCATGCGCGACCTGCAGAATCGCTGCGAGCGCGTCGTCGAGCTCGAGATCTCGTTGGACGACGCTCGGGAGCAGTACAACAACGTTCTGCGGTCGTCGAACAACCGGGCGCAGCAGAAGAAGATGGCGTTCCTGGAGCGCAACCTGGAGCAGTTGACTCATGTGCAACGGCAGCTGGTGGAGCAGAATAGCAGCCTGAAGAAGGAGGTTGCGATTGCGGAGAGGAAGCTCATCGCGCGGAACGAGCGGATCGCGAGTTTGGAGAGCCTGCTCCAGGAGAGCCAGGAGAAACTCACCCAAGCCAATCACCGGTACGGCGTGCTCCACCTTGCTAACAGAACGTACCGCTAACTGTGTGCTACAGGTTCGAAGCGCAACTCACGGCGGTCAAAGAGCGGCTCGAGGCTGCGAAACAGGGCTCTACGAGGGGTCTTCCAAGTATGGATGGCAGCGGCGGTTTCAGTTTTGGCGGCTCGCGAATTGCAAAGCCGCTCCGGGGCGGCGGCGGAGGGAACGAGAGCAGTGCTCCAGTGGCCGGAGTCCAGTCGCAGGAGTCCGGGAAGCGCACGAGCTGGTTTTTTGATAGACGATGATCCACGATTTCTCTTTTGCTGTCTCTTTTATCCATTCTCCGAAAATATTTGAAGCCCTGTGAAATGTTGATATCCTCGCTTGCGGTCTTTGGCAGGACGTGGGACGAAATCATTCCTTGTTTCATGATCTTTCTCTTCTCTTCGTTTCTCTGTTCTTTTCCCTTCTCCATTCGTTTCGTTGAACTCTGGCACATTAGGAGTCCCCCTATGTTACGAGAGGCCCATGGTTCTCACCGATACCCTTGTACATGAACGAGATAGACGTGTTGACGGCCGCCGTCGTGGGTTGAGACCGGGGTGGTGGTCGATAGAAATGAAGTTAGATTCTTGTGAATGATTCCATCTACTGTTTTTTGGGTTGTATTTCGCCAACTCATAGTAGTGTTGGTGCTGTCAATGAAGCCTATCGATATTGATCTCTCGGTGTCTAGTAGTAGTAGTAGTAGTAGTAGTAGTAGAGTTGTTGTGTGGGACAACTCAGTTATACCCAATATAGTATATACTCTATTGGACCCCTTCACAATTCATATTCCACTGACGACCGCAAAAATATGCTTCGTTGAATCTTGATAGATATCTATCTATGAGACAGCAATGGCCAGAGTTCTTGCATGTCAGGTGATCCGGGTGATCCTGCCAGGCTCGCCTTTGTTCCGCTTCCTCCACATACATCTATCTTCTCCTGCTCCACCTTCGTCCAGTTTCATCAGTCATTCAGTCCTTCAAAACCCCAAATCATCGTGTAGCCACCCCTTGAGCGCTCCTTAAGTTTACAGAAATATGTCTCAATAGACCGCTCGGGCATGGATCCTTCCAAGCCGTCACAGCCTCCACAGGCTCGGAGGGCATCTGTGATCAGACGGGTTTTACTTCCACATGAACCGAAGAAGCTTCGCACTAAGATGCTCTGTATAGCTCCTATGGCTCGCTCGTTTGCTCAAGTCCCGAGTGGGGGCCCCTATTGGCCCGTCCTACCCACCGGCATCTAGTGCTTATTGCCCTTCCATCATGCTCCACTTTCACCGTCAGCCGAGTAGCCTCTCTCTGGTTCTATAAGAAGAACATCGTTCAACACGAGACATCACTTATCCCACTCAGATATTCACTCAGGTTTGCTGAAGCCGCCCAGAGCATACCAGTGATTTGTGAAAGAGTCAACAGGGCTCTTCATTTGTCTGTCATTTGTTCGTTCTACAGTTTCATGCTACAATGACGGCCAACAATAAGCCTCTTGTTGTCATTGCTTGCGCGACAGCATCCGGGCACACGCTCCCGTTCCTCCCTCACGCCAGCCATTTGACAAAGCAAGGCTTTGATGTGTCCTTCATTAGCGGCCCCGACTTCAAGAATGCCATTGAAAAAACCGGCGCAACCTTCTACCCGACAGAGAATATATATACTGCTGAAACCCTCCAGAAGCTGGAAGCCATTCCTGATGGCCCCGAACGAGCTATTTTCAACATAAAGACTAACTTCATTGATGTGACGGCAACAAGAATGAAGACGTTGCAGACCGTGCTGGAGGCACTTCGTGAGAAACATCCCAACCGAGAGGTTGTCATCGTGCAGGAGCTCTTGTACATGGGCACCTGGCCGTTCATCCTAGGCGCCCCTTTACCAAAGGGCTATGATCAATTTCCCAAGACGATTATCTTCGGCACCGGGTCGTTGCTTATCTCAAGTATTGATACGGCACCCTTTGGGCCTGGTCTGCCGCCGGATTCGAGTGAAGAGGGTCGTGCTCGCAACGCTGCTATGTATAGCGCCATGAAGGACATGGACACCAAGCTCATCGACTACGCCAACACCGTGTATGCAAAGCTCGGGGCAACAGTCAAAGTAACGGAGCCGTTGTTCGACTTCTGGACTACAGGCCATGGCCTCATGCTGCAGCCCTGCTCCTCGAGCGTGGAGTATCCACGCAGTGACCTTTCACCCAAGATTCGCTTTATAGGCGGTACACCGCGCAGGGAAATTGACTCGTCGATGCTACTGCCTGGTTGGTGGGATGAGCTGAAGGCGAATAAGCAGACACCTAGCCCAAAAAAAGTCGTCTTCGTCACACAGGGTACATTCCGCATCGACTACAATGAGCTTATCATCCCCACCATCCAGGCCTTGGCTGACCGAGATGATGTCATGGTCATCGGCGTGCTGGGTATGAAGGACGCGAGGTTAGGCGGTTTTGAGGTGCCTAAGAATGCAAAGGTCATTGATTACCTTTTATACGACGCGGTACTCCCTTATGTCGACGCATTCGTCACCAATGGAGGATACGGCAGCTTCACGCACGGGATCATGAATGGGGTTCCTATGGTCATGGCTGGAACAGGTCGTAAGTCTAATTTCTCTCTATTCGACCATTAGATGTCTAATTAACGTTATATGTTTAGAAGACAAAGCTGAGGTGTCGATGCGTGTCGAATGGGCTGGAATAGGGGTCAATCTGCGGACTGATAGCCCTAGCCTAGAGGCCATCCGGGATGGCGTGGACAAAATATTGACTGACTCCAGCTTCAAGACTCGCTCTTTGGAAATCCAACGTGAGAACGAGGAGCTCGACTGCGCGGCTGCATTGGAAAAGTTCATCATTGGAGCCGAGTAATGGTCTGGGATCACTTGACTATATGCTTGGGCTGAAGGTAGCAAAGTTTTATCTATTCATCGACCTTGACCATAGAACATTCTCACCACCAAGGAACTTCCGGCCATCATTCAAAGATTTGGAATGTTCAACATTGATTTATCAATGGTGTCCAATGCTCGTCACCTTTAGAGATACCCGTTATCTCGTAGTAATTCCACCGCGCGCATTTGTAATCTCCACACGTATACAGAGTACCTGCATCAATCGCAAAGCTTGATTCAATGGCCACAACTTCATCCTGTGAGACTATGAAGTGGATATCCATATCAAAATGCTCAGCAGCTGTGAAAGTGGTGCCCTGAGGCTACCAAGACAAAAGGACTTCAATTACAGCCAACTTGCAGGGCTTTCCTCTATTTCACGAACATAATGATTGCGCTCAGCTAGCCGGTACACCACATCTTGAAGATCCGCCTTAGTCATGTCGGGAATTTCCAGCATCTCGTTCTCCGTTTGGATAATATGACCGCCATACCTTTCTCCCCAGGTAGCAGTCCCGATGAATCCCAGCATAGTCTGCATATCACGCTCTCCCTGCTTGAATGCCGCCCAGGGTTAGTCACGCAGCTCCTCCACCAAGCACCAATAGACCGTCCAACTGTCCGGGCCGACAGCATTCTGTACCATTGAACAGATTATTTTGCATTATAACAATATCATACACACGGATCACACAATTCTCCGTTTCCTTCGGATGCGCCAGCACCGCGTAGACAGCTCTGCCGATGGTAGATAGCGTCGCGGTGCTAAAGACACAATCACTGTTGCTGTACAGGGTGAATCACTTATTCCAAATACTTATAAAGCCCTGAGTTAGACCCCAGTCAAGGAATGGTTTAGTACAGATACTGTATCAGTCAGGTCAGGCATGCCCGCCAGAATTATTTAGATCTCAATTTTGGAGGGATAAACTGCCAGGGCCGCGCACATGGGATTGCCCGTGTCGGAGCCAAACTCGGAGGGAATAAAGTATCAGACACCAGTAGCAGCAGCATCAATAAGAAGAAACTAGTAGTCCAGGGCGTGGGGAAACAAGGCCGGGACAATAGCATCTTGCCCGCGAAGAGCATTTGTAAGAAAAATATACAAACTACAATCAATATAATAGACCTGTATGAACAGAGAGAAAATATACGCGCTACTGATCCAGCTCAGAACTGTGACTTAGAAGCAGTATTGATAAGCTAATCAAAAATAGCTGGGTTAAGATTACTGCTGGTCTATCAATAAGAGGATTATTATTACAGTCTTTATTAATACAGAAGAGATGAAGTCAGATTGACTTACTCCCACTTAAGCAACTTTCGTGATAGGAAACATGTTACCGGAACTGGAACTAGGACTGGAATTGGACAATAAGTTGATGAAGTGAACAGTCTACAGGAGAATACAACTCTATTTATGCATCATGGGCTGACCATGGAATACTTTCAGGTTGTCCGAACTCCCGAGACTAATTTAATCCCTGCGAGGGAATCCTGGCGAACCACCAAACCACCGAATTGCCGCCATATCCACGCCGGTCCGTTCATCCAGCTATCCTTCCAACCCACCTTTTGGATCCCACTCTTTCTGCAAAAGTCTGGCCGGCACTTTCGTCGCATTGATCGTTGCAGTGAACGACCGCCTGTCCTGGTGCGGCGGTATGATGTGGAACGATCCTGTATCCGCTGCCGTGAGCGCAAAGTCCGTTGCGACAAGGCCGTCCCCTGCTCAATGTGCCTCCGAATCAAAGCTCCATGTCGCTATCCCGGACCTGAGCGGGTAAAGTGCCGCTCCCAGAGGCTGTCCATCAGGCCCCGGTCTTGCTTGGGATGCAGCCAACATAAACAGACCGTCGGGGGTTGACGCACATACAAATGATCTGCACAAGTCGGGATGCCAAACAGTGGAAACTACTGATCAACCGATACCACCAAATGGCTTATTAGCCAAGGAAGGCGTCTCTGCACGGTATATCAATGAAACATTACTGTCTCGAGAGTTGGAAAATGTTCGTCCCTAGAGTATGGTTATGACTGCGATTGACTGTTGAGCAGGACTGCGAACTACAGTCGGCCATTGACATCCCGGGTAATCCTATCAATAGTGATCGGGACCCCGGAAGATGATGGATTCGATGGGTTCTTTTTCTAACCCTCTCACCGGTAAGGAAGTGTCTGGTTTGCATCCATCTCGCGGTCAAGCGGCGCAGTTGTGGCAAGTATACCTCAACAATGTGGATGTTCTCTTGAAGATAATACAACATTCCGACCACCCAGCCGATTTTCTTCGCCGCCATGGGTAACCCAAAGCAAGCGCTAGAAGTCGGTATAGCACTCCTCTTCGCTATCTACTATGCTGCAGTGATAAGTCTATCCTCGCCCGCTACCTATGCCATCCTCCGGGAGGGCCACCAGTCTGCACTCAGCAAGTATCAGCGGGGCCTGGAAGTGGAATATTCTGTGGAAGTTGCAGGAGAAGGTGCAGGATATCCGAGCTGCTTATCTCTCCTCTAGTAGGATAAGGATGCATGGAAGTGATGAGAAGTGATAGGAGATGGTTCTACAGGGGATGGATTATTCACGACACTCATACCCGAGCTTTTTACCGATGATACCATGTCCATGGCGTGGTTAGATGAGATATTTGGACCCGGTGGGATGAACGGCGAGTAGGAAGATGTGTTGGGGTTTGTCTATCTATTATTTTTTTTTTTTTTTTTTTTTGGAATGATTCCTGTGACTTTGGGATATCTTCGGGTGGTTTTAATAAGAAGTCTGGGGTGTTCGAGAGACTGGTCTGTATGGTAACTTGGAAATATAGGCTTTGATGAGTTAATGTAAGTGGTGAGTGAGAGGGGATTTATACACTAGGTATCTCTACCTACCTGCCTATCTATCTATCTATCTACACAAGAGCTATAATACATATATATACAGTGGAGTGGAGAACAGAGTGGAGAGAGAGAGAGAGAGAGAGAGAGGGAGAGAGAGGAGAAGGGGAAATGAATGATACATAACCAGCCAGCCCATCACACCCTTCTACACCTTCCCACCACCCAGATCCAACCAAGGATCATCCACCAACTCCTTGGCTGTCCCCCGCTCCTCAGGCATCCACTTCAACATTTTCCTCGCAAACCCCAAGAACTGGCTCTTCTCTTCACCCTCAAGACAAGTAACCGTATCCTCAAGCGTCTGATCACTAGGAATAAGATCCTCGTGCAGGAACTTCCCTATCATTTCCACATATCACATACCCATCCGTTAGTAATCTATCACGACTAAGGATCCAGTTCGGGAAGGGGGAAATATAGTAGTATCTCACCATCGTCATCGAAAAACGGCCCCTCAAACCACTCCTCCACGGACTTCACCAGCTTCCCATGGGGACTGCGCAACGCGGGACTCCATTTCTTATGTCGGTGTTTTCTCGCTCGGAGTAGGAGTTCCTGAGGTGGGGGGCCCAGAAAGGCGATCATTTGGGCGAGGTGGGCGTCGGGGTGGTTTTTGAGGGTGGAGTCGCGGGCTTGGGTGAAGAGGATGCGGTTTTGGATGAGTTCCCATATCTGGGTTATTTTTTAGTGAGGCTACTAGGGTAGGTATTGGTTGAGGAGAGGGAGAGGGGAGAGGGGAGGGGAGGGAGACCATCACGCCGAAATTCCAGATGTCGGCGCTGTAGGTGTATCCGGCGCCGAGAATGACTTCTGGTGCGCGGTAGCAGTCGGGTTGGATGGGGAGGATGTATCGGTTGGATGGGTCTTCCTGGTGTATGGCGGCACCGAAATCCGAGAGCGTAGGGATGAGTTTGTAGGATTGGAGGGGCCCGAAGTCATCGTGGGAGCGGTAGATGGGGTGGTGGTCGTCGAGGGTTTTGAGGGAGATGGGACGAGATGGGGTGTTTTGAGCGAAGGAGTGGATGACGGAGGGGTTTTCGAAGGAGACCAGGATGTTATCTGCTTTGAGGTCTGGGAGGGGAATTAGATGGTTGGGTGGGTGGGGGATGGATGGAGACGAACCGGTGTGGATGATATTGCATTCGGAGTGGAGGTAGTCCAGGCCCATGAGGAGGACTTTCATGTAGGCTTTGAGGAGGGAGAGGGGGATGGTCTTGTTCCGGAAGCGCTTCTGTAGCAGCCAGAGGGGCTCTCGCATGGGCTCGTAGGCCAGGCAGACGTGCGTGCCGTAGGGGCTTTTCTCTTCAAAGGATTCGATGAAGGTCCTTGTCACGGCGTGGCCGAAATGGTTGGGATTGGCATCACGGATGTGTCGTTCGAGATTGGATTCATGGCGAGCATCGTCGAGGCTGTGGTAGTTACAACAGCCGATCTTTAAGGTCAGGTAGCGTTCCGATTGCCAGGGCCAACTGATACGGTTATTAGGGCAAGAATGGCGAGAAGAGGATATGGTGGAGCACACCGGTGAAGATCTCGGACGAGCCAGATGGTGGAGCTGGTGCCCCAGCCGAGCTTTGCCAAAGCTTCGTATCTGCCATTGAAGATATAGCCGGGGGTAACGGGGAAATAGGTCTTGGGTCGAAAGCAGGGGATCCTCTCTTCCTCGATTCGGGGTTGGGGAGGGAGCTCGACGGCGGCGGGGAAGCTGGAGGGCCATTTGCGGACCCAGTGGGACCACGGCCGGAGCGAGGGAAGGATGCGTCGGGCCATGACTAGTGGATAGCATATAGAGCCAGGTAGATCGGTGGAGATAGCGATCTTGAAGAAAGGGGGGTTCCTGTGCGATGAAGGCGTGACCCCCTGCTGCGGCTTAGGTAAGCGTGCAGCTGCATTTCCACCTCCTCTCGCCGGGTCATGGCCGTGGTGATTCGGAGATCTCATTAAGGAGCGAAATGATCCGCATGACACCGATTTTCTCGCGTCAGGGGAGTGAAGAAATGGGGGGGGGGCATTGTCGATCCCCTGCATTCTATCCGCATGCGGCTATCTGGGTCCTTGATAACCCAGTCTTGTTGTTGGGGTTATTAACTAAGTTCTTACCAGGTGGAATATCTGATATGATGTTTTTAGGAGTGTGCTGATTTTGACAGAAAGAGAGGACTAAATAGTCTCTGGTGTTTGAAGACTTAGAATAATATTAAATGTATAATATCTTTAAGTGACAGGAGTACCTGGCAAATTCTTAGGGAGGTGTAAAACTCTTTTTGTATTTGATCTCTGCAATGCAGTTGATATTGAATAAGAATATGTATGACTTTCCCTATAAAGGTTGTCTTTTTGTGAAATAATGCAGCCTCAACCTGATCCATTAGTCGCGATTCGATATGCTAGCATCTTCTGGATCGGCTATTTCTGCAGGGCAAGAGATAAAGATCAAAACCTCGAATTCTTCCAGTTCTTTAAAAAGTATATGCTTCTTGGCTTCGATGCGATAAGTCTTCTCGACGGAATGTCTGATAATGTTCGGTTCATGCATGACTGCAAGCTGAGGTTGAGGTAGGTGACCCATCACACCCCAGCGCAACAGCATGATAATAAAAATGCAGATGTCTGATCTGAGTGATGCGCCAGCCTTTTTCCGCGACATGGCCTGTTTTATTCCGTACTCACGTCCGACGATCGATGAATCACCACTGCAGGTATATGCTGGCGCATCGGTCTTTGCCCCGCAGAAAAGGGTTATGTGGCAAAGCTTCATCAAACAGATTAAAACTTGGGTGCCTCTTTTGCATCAAGTGGACACAGATTGGAGCCCATCTCTCTATACGCTCAATGAGACTGGTATGGTCAACTGTATAGCCCTGTCTCCAACAAACGAAGGCGTGCAAGGATTTCAAAATAACCAACGTGTCCACTTAATCGCCATTCCCAATCGACTGAGCATCTTGCACTTGGATTCTACAACGGCAACATCAACGTACTTGATGTGGCCACAGGAGTATGTTTGTTCCATGTTTAGGAATCTAATCATTTCCACAGCAAATGATGCCCCGCCACTAAAGCCTCGAGGGGACAAAGACGCCCCCATGGCCGACGTAGCAACCGCTTGCTTGGTGACTGCGATGGGGGCAGCGTAAGCAGCAGCCTTGCGCTAGTGCTTATCCTCCGACGTCCAAGTGGATCAACCGGGGTATAAAAGTCGTCGACACCGCCGGAGCCTGCTCACACCCTCTCATTCCTGTGAACTGTCCTGTGCGTCTGTTGGCATCGGTCATCCTTTCCTCAAGTCCAGGCATCAATGGCATCCACGGCACTTCCAATTCCCGGGATCAAGCATGGCCAACGGATTCTCACCTCGGTCATCGAGGCCCGAGCCAATGCCAACAGCGAGCCCTGGGTTTCGGTGCCAGTCGACGACCAGGATCTGTCCCAAGGGTATCGCGACATTGGCTTCAAAGAACTGAACAACGCGGCCAATAATGCGGCCCACTGGTTGAGGGAACATCTCCCCGAGGCGACCGAGCCATTCCAGTGTTTCGCTTATGCTGGACCCAAAGATCTTCGCTATCAGATTCTGGCCGTGGCAGCGGCAAAGCTGCAGAAGGTGGTGCGTAGCCATTGAATCAACGACATGTCGCTGTCACCAACCCTAACGCTGTCTAGATGGTACTCCCCTCCCCACTGGTCACGGCCGAGGCACAGCTGCGAATTCTTGAGACGAAAGGATGTACAGTCTACCTGAGACCATTGTCCATGGCAGCGCCAGTGGAAGCAATTCTGCAAAACGCTCCTCACATCCAGACCATCACGGTACCCGACACCGAAGCGTTCATGCAAGAGGCTGAAGCTGCCCCGATCAACTACAGCAAGACCTGGGAGGAAGGCAAAGCCGATCCGTGGCTGGTGTTTCACACTTCCGGCACAACAGGTATGTCGTCCCTCATTGTCTCACCAGCATACTAACTGCACAGGCAACCCCAAACCCGTCACCTACACGCACGAGATGATGGCCGGGGCTGACGTGGTGGCCTCCCTCCCGGACACCGGCGAGACCCAAATCCACCACTACGCCCAACAGCGATGTTACACTCCTCTCCCCTCACTCCACGTCCGTCCCTCCCTCCCCTCACCCCCCATAAACCCCCCTAATCAAAGCATCTAGTTCGTCGGCATGGCTCTCTCCCTTTCCATGACGACCTTTATCCACATGACCGCTGTCCTTGGCCCCTCCAGCCCTCCAACCCCCGCCCTCATCCCCTCCATCCTCCACCATGGCCGCGCCACCGTCGCCATGCTGCCCCCATCTCTCATCGACGCCCTCTGCCTCACCCCATCTGGCCTACAATCCCTCCGCGATCTCAAATATCTCCACTTCGCCGGTGCCCCTCTCTCTGCACAAACCGCCTCTCTCCTCCTCCCCCACGTCCCCGTCATCCCCGGCGTCGGCAGCACCGAAGCCGGCGGCTACTTCACGGCCATCCATCCCCACCGCACCGACGCATGGGACTACCTCTCCTTCCACAGCAGACACACCGGAGTAGAATTCGAGCCCCGTCCCAACAACCTCCACGAACTGGTCTTCATCCGTCGTCCCTCTTGCGCCCTGCAACCCATTTTCCTCCTCTACCCGGACCTCGACCGCTTCGACACCAAGGATCTATGGCAAGAACATCCCATCCACAAAGGATTATGGAAGATTATCGGCCGGACAGACGATTACATTTATCTCTCCCATGGGGACGGTTTAAATGCCTCGCTGTTAGAGCCGGAAATCACAGCCCACCCGGCGGTAAAGACAGCCTTGATCGGCGGCCACGGCCGCCCGGCTCCAGTCCTCCTGATCGAACTGCTCCCCAGCGCAGACAACGAACTGAAAATAAACCACAATGCTCTGGTTGAGTCCCTGGCGCCATACATCGAAACAGTAAACTCCCGATGCCACGAATGCGTCCGGCTCTCCACTGAGCGGGTTATCGTTGCTACGGAAGAGAAGCCATTCATCCTCACCATCAAGGGGAGTATCGCCCGTCCGCAGACTTTATCTCTCTACGAAGAGGAAATAGCGGCGATGTTCGAGGCTAAGTAGGGGTGGGTAGGGTGAAAATGTTCATTTGTAGCTATTGTCTAAATAGGTCTTGAGGGCTCGGGCTGTGTAGTTTCGGATGATTGGATAGCCAAGTGTAGGTAGCTGTTTTGCTTAAAAGATTAGTGTATCGTTCTCCAACAGAAAAAAAGGCACATCAACCCCATCAATGAGGGAGAATCTACTCCGTCGTGTGACTAAGTGAATACAGATCATGTGACACTACCATTCCCTGCATTAGTCGCGTAGGTCGCGTTTTCCCTGATCCTCTGGCAGTTGTCATGACCTCTCCCCAACACTTTTCCCCATAATGCCAATCCTCCGGCTGCCATCCCGGTTGCCCAGGTTCTTTTTTACCTGGCATTCCTGGATCCAGCAACCTGCATCAGCCGTGCGCGAACTTTCTCAGTCCTTCCCTCTTCTCGATCCAACCGAGAAGCTCGAAGAAGAAGCCCTGCCATGGTACTCACCCTGAGACCATTATCCCGTCAAAATTGGCGAGGTATTTCAATCTCGGTATCAGGTGATTGGTAAATTGGGGTATGATGGATATTCGACCGTTTGGCTCTGTAGGGACCTCCAGTCAGTCAGTCAACTACCCTACAATCAATGCAGTTAATCAAGCAGCTCAGCCCAAAGAAACTACTAACCCACTTGATCATCCCCAGGCAGCATACCTATGCCACACTGAAGGTATTTGAGCGCAATTCAGCAGACAGTCAAAGAGAAACAGAGGCCTACGACCATTTGAATTCCCTCCGCATAGTAGACCATGCTGGTGCCAAGCTCATCCGTAAAGCCTTGGATAGCTTTCGGATTGCATCCCCAGATGGCAACACTTTCGGGTGTCTTGTTCATCCGCCCTTGGGAATGAGCTTATATGAGTTTCGCACTCAACTTAGAGCCAAAGTTCTCCCGGAGAAAATCGTCAAGTTGACTCTGGTGCATCTTCTTCTTGCGCTGGACTATCTTCATACTGAGGCTGGGATCGTTCATACGGGTGTGTGTGATCTGCTGTCTATCTCAACGAAATGGGACTTTAAGTGGGCCCTTTTCTTTCTTTTCTTTTAATTATTTTCTGTAGATATCCAAGAAAGAAACATCATGATGGCAATCGAAGACCCATCAATCCTGACCGATTTCGAAGAGGAAGAGAAATCCAATCCTAGCCCACGAAAAAATCGTCAACGACCGCGTGATCTATGCGTCTCGCAAACTGAAGAAAACTAAGCGCCATGGCCGTCCTACGCTGTGTGATTTCGGCCAGGCTCGCTTTGGATCCGATACTTACTCCGGTGATATCCAACCTTATATTTACCGTGCTCCGGAGGTGGTTTTGCGAATGCCTTGGAATGAAAAGGTTGATATTTGGAATATTGGAGTGCTAGTATCCTCCCCTACTATTTTCTGTTGGGTCTCTTCTCATGACAAAAGAGGGCTGCTTCACTAACTAATAAGTGCAGACTTGGGATTTCTTCCAACAGGGACATCTATTCTACGCGAGGGATGCGGATAAGACACCTTCTGATGGACATCATATCGCTGAAATGATTGCTGTTATGGGGTTGCCGCCCAGGGAAATGACACGGAGTGCTTATGCGAATGAGTTCTTTGATGGTGAAGGTATGTGTGGAATTACTACTGTTCTGGGAACCTTTTTTCGAATCGTTTTCTGATAATAAATTAGGAAATTGGAAAGCAGACATTAAAATCCCTCTTGAATCATTAGAGAAGCTAGAAGGAGCCCTGGAGGGTGAATCACAGCAGCTATTCCTGCGATTCTTGCGCAAGATGCTGAGATGGAAATCCGAGGAAAGAGCATCGGCAAGGGAATTATTGGATGATCCTTGGTTACGGTCTGCCTGACCTATTCTGGTTGCTTGGTGGTGGAGTGGTGCATCAATACATTAAGAATACGGAGGTTGAGAGTAATTAGATTGATAATCTTGGGTTCGATAATGCTAAATCCTAGTCTAGTACAGAGTTTCCTATAAATCACCACATTATACCTGATAATTTCCCTCTGGAAAGCAAACAAGATGACTAAGATCCAACAATAGAATATACTAGAAAGCCCTGCAAGAAGCACAGCACTCCTATGGATTAAATATGTTATACATCAAACCAGAACCCCTCCCACCTCCCCCCAATGTAAATGACTCAACCATCGGTCTGATGAAATATTTTCCGGTATTTTATGTTAACATTATATAACAATATTTACTTACCGTAAAATATCAACTGGGTCCCATAGCTCAGTTGGTTAGAGCGTAACGCTAATAACGTTAAAGTCGAGGGTTCGAGCCCCTCTGGGACCATCTTTTTGTTTTTTCCCCATTTCTCTCTCTCTCTATCTATCTAGGCAGGTGGCTAAGAAGGCTTGCTGGTTGTTGATTTATTTTTAATTACAATTGGAGGATCCGGTGGGTGTAGCAATATGAATTAGTGATATAGAAGCCAGGATAGAATCATGGTAGTGGTGGTGGGTTAAATACCTGATGGGTACTCAGGTCAGCTGTTTTAATATAAATAGTAGGGTGTGTGGAAGCCCTAGATTAGAATATAACAGAGCAGTACTGTATCAGTCAATGTTCGTAAAGGAAGGCAACCAGAGGAATATCTTCTCCTGCAATTGATATTTACGAAGTACCTTTGTCAAGGGAGTACGAAGCATTTTCTAAAGGGGTGGATACTACTATCAAAAAAAGGGTTGGCGGGGAATGTTACCAGGCTGACTTAAATCAGATCATGCAGGAAAGTATGCCATTGCTTCTTTTATCGAGTTACGAAGCCTTCATTGGTATTCAAGAGTGGTCAGTTGCACATTTAATTCCCTGTTCGTTGTAATCATAACTATATACACTGACTGCAACATCACACACTCTCTCCCAACAGATAGACTCAATAGCTGGCATCTATCTATCTATTGGACAAAACTCGAATGTCTGCTCAGCTGTATGCTGAATCCATCACATCCGGCTGAGTAAGTAATCGGACACTGTCTTCTCAACTCAACTGACAAGAGTCCATCATTACCATACCCACCCCCCCTCCTCTTCACTCATATACTGTGATACACCCACCCCACCTCCATTTCACAACCCAATCCACCCCTTCTTCCCCCCATTTACCTCCCTCTTCCTCCCCCTCCCATCCCCAACAAGCCCCCTCTCCTCCAACCACAAAACCGGCCAAAACACCACCACCCCAAACACACAAAACACCGTCGCCAAAACCTGCCACGCGACCACCACCCACGCTGCCCCCCACGGCGCCACAAACTTCACAAACTCCGACGGCTGATAAAAGTCCTCCTGGCGTTTAATATAATATCGTTTCCCGTGGCCCGTGGTAGGCGTTCGATTATCTTCCGGGTCTGTAGTTAGATCCAGAACCGTGGTTAGGGTTACGGGCGCTTTGTGGAAAGGAATCGCCCAGATGGAGAAGAGTTGGGAGATTTGGAGGTAGAGTTTTTGGGTGGGTTTGTCGTAGGCTGGTGCGTAGCTTATTAGTATTTAGATTGGGGGGGAAGGGGTGGTAGTAGTAGCTCACCCACGGAATGCACTTCCAGCTCTATTCGTGGTGACATGATCTTATACCATTGGTAGATTTTTTCGATGAGCCAGCGACTTCCGGGGTAAGGGAAGACGCGACAGAAGGGGTGGATGAAGGCTGCGCTGGGAGTGAAGTATTTTTGGATTGTGCGTTGTTGGTCGTCAGGGGGGGATTGGGTGAGGTGGTGGATTATGGTGGGAATTTCGGTGGCTGTATATCATATCTATGTTAGTTGGGTGATGAGGGATAGATGGGGCGAGTGTTGGTAGGACAGCGTACCTGGGTCTTCCATTTTGGATATCTTGTGGGAAGAGAATGGGATGAATTACTGGGGTTGGGAAGGGGGTTTGAGGGTAGATATTATACAGGCCAGGTGCTGGGATGATAATGATGATGATGATGATGTCATGGTTGAGTTAATGAATCCGGCTGCACTCCGTCATCCGCGGCCACTGCCAGGGGGCATTAGGGCTGTGTCTACCATTGGCTGAAGGTAGGATAAACTTGATCGTAGATAACTTTTCTGGTATCGAACAATGCAAATAAACAATAGAATTACCGCTTCCAGCTGTCCACCTTCTTGCGCCGCTTCTCAAAAATCTGGCCCACTCCGCCGCTATCCCCACGCTGTCCGTCGTCCAGCTTGCGCTTCCGACTCCGATCCAGTGCCGTCCCGCTTCCCCGCGCCCTCCGCGTGAGCTTCGTGATCCGATCCGCACCCTCCGTAAGTCCTTGCCAATCCTCTCCGCCAAAGGTATTACCCGGTCCCTCGGCACGGAGTCGCTTGGCCCGGTCCTTCTTGCTCTCCTTGGCCAGACGCACAAAGTTGGTTTCTTCGTATCGTGTCCGCTCGGCTTCACGCTCCCGGTCCTTCTTCGACTTCGTTTGTCGTCCACCGCGCACAATTGTGCTTCCGATACTCGGCTCCACCAAAGGTGCGGAGGACATCTCGGCGCTGACGAACTCATCAATAACATTCGACCGGCGTGGCGCGCGCTCCCGGCGTTCCCGGCTCTCGGTAGTGGGTAGGGCCGTGGGCATGATCTTGGGCGGTCGGTAGATGCCGTCGCTTGGTGCTTGTCTGGTCGCCGTGTCCTTTCGCGCCTCAGGCTCGACCTTCTTCGAGAACGAAGACACGTTGGGCCGGTATGCCATCTCATCAATGTCTTCCTCATCCTCATCCTCGTCCTCGTCCTCCTCACTGTCACCCTCGCTGTCGCTGCTACCGTCGGAGCCGGACTCATCTCCGGAAGATTTCTTGGTCGTCTTGCTCTTCTTCGGAGCTGCGGCTCCGCGTTCGGCCCGTTCGGCATCCTCGGCCGCCTTGATGACCTTGTCGACCTGGTACTTCAGTCGTCCTTCCAAGGGGCGAACACCACGATCCAAGTAGACACGTAGTTCGACGAGTTTCTTCACGATATCCTCCGGGAGCGATTCATTCGTCTCGGCATCTTCGTCTTCGGTTGCGGATTTGAGTCCTCTCAGCTGGAAGATAACCAAGAAGACAAGGTTCTGCATGTACGAGAGAAGAAGATCGGACTTGGTGTCAAGCAGGGAAATGCCATCCTGCGGCGGTTCAATCGACACATCCGAGGGCTCCTCCCGTTTCGTCTTAGGGAGCGAGGACCCGGTGCTGGTCAGACACGTCGTGAGGGTCTCGAGCAGGTTGGAGATATTCTGCAAGCCCGAAGGCTCTGACTGGGAGACGGCGGCCGCCATTGTGTTGTGTTGTGCTGTGCTGTCGTTGTAGAGTCTCGCGCCAAAGTGGAAGGGAAATTTTTACGGCCCGGTGCTTATCAGCACGTGCGATAGCCTTAGTCAGACGGGCCGCGCATCACGTGCGCCAAGGGCGCGAGCTGGCCTCACTGCAACCGGACAAGGCGTTTTCCTCCAGCGAAAGCCGGTTTCCGTCCAATTCCGTGTTTATATTCCTGGTCTCTTTTCGAGCAGGTGGTTACCTCCCGGACCACCCATCCCATGCGAGCTTGAAGATCGCTGTGGCGTGGAAGCTATAGACTGTAGGTCTCTGAGCTTGGCTTCCATCCGCGAGCCACCGACAAGAACTAACGATTACCGCGCTGGAACAGAGACACCCACTATGTGGTTCACCAAACGATCCTCGCCCATCGCCCTCCTCCTCGCTGCCCCCTCTCTCTCCGCCGCTTTCTACCTCCCCGGTGTCGCACCGACTTCCTACGATGAAGGCCAATCCGTGCCTCTCTACGTCAACCACCTTACGCCCGGCTTAGCGCAGCAGGATGAACAGCTCCATTCCGTCTTCTCTTACGACTACTATCACCCGGCGTTCCGATTCTGTCCGCCGAAGGAAGGCCCCAAGGATGTTCGAGAGTCGCTGGGAAGTATTCTATTCGGAGACCGCATCCAGACGTCGCCGTTCGAGCTGCACATGGGGAAGAATGAGACGTGC
This sequence comes from Aspergillus carbonarius ITEM 5010, assembly GCA_001990825.1. Taxonomy (NCBI): domain Eukaryota; kingdom Fungi; phylum Ascomycota; class Eurotiomycetes; order Eurotiales; family Aspergillaceae; genus Aspergillus; species Aspergillus carbonarius. The sequence continues at coordinate 352,411 of KV907493.1, forward strand.
AAAGCCATCTGCGGTCAGGTCTCGTTTGATGCCCGCAGTGCCAAGTTCGTCAACCGGAGGATAGAGCAGGGATACAACATCAACTGGCTGGTCGATGGTCTCCCCGGAGCCCAGATCAACATGGAGGCGGTGACACAGACCAAGTTCTACAGCCCAGGGTTCGCTCTCGGATCAATCAACGATGACGGACAGCCAATCCTGAATAACCACTTTGAAATCCTGATCGAGTACCACCGCGTCGGTTACGGAAACCAGGACAAGTACCGGGTCGTCGGTGTTCTGGTGCAGCCGGAGTCCCGGCGCAACTCTGTGGTCCTCGAGGATGGCACGCCCCAGTGCGACAGCGACGGTGTCGGCGTCACCCTCAGCGAGGATGGCGAGACCATGGTGACCTGGACGTACAGCGTGTACTGGCGGGAGTCGGACACCGCGTGGGCCACCCGCTGGGACAAATACCTGCATGTCTACGACCCGAAGATTCATTGGTTCTCGCTGATCAACTCGGCCGTGTTTGTGGTGTTCTTGGTCGCCATGGTGAGCATGATTCTGGTTAGAGCGCTCAAGAAGGATATTGCCCGGTACAACCGTCTGGACATGATCAACCTGGACGACTTCGACGGGACATCCGCGGCGGTGGAGGATGGGATTCAGGAGGACTCGGGCTGGAAGCTGGTGCATGGAGACGTGTTCCGGTCTCCTAAGTCTCCGTTGCTGCTGAGTGTGCTCGTCGGTAACGGTGCTCAGCTCTTTATGATGACGGGAGTGACTGTTGGTAGGTCAGCTTGCAGATAATAAGAAGCTTCCCGGCTAACGGCTACAGTCTTCGCTTTGTTTGGTCTCCTCTCCCCCGCGAACCGTGGCTTCCTGGCCACCGCCATTCTCTTGATCTACACGCTGTTTGGCTTTATCGGAGGCTACGTGTCGGCCCGGGTCTACAAGTCGCTGGGCGGCGAATCCTGGAAACGCAACATTATCATGACGCCCGTATTGGTTCCCGCCCTCATCTTTGGCGTGTTCTTCCTCCTGAACCTGTTTGTCTGGGCCAAGGGATCCAGCGGGGCTGTGCCCTTTGGCACCATGCTGGCCCTGGTCCTGATCTGGTTCGTGATCAGTGTGCCGCTGAGTGTTGCGGGTAGCTGGCTTGGATTCAAGCAAACGGTACGTTCATGATACGTTCATGACCACCTTCTGTTGCTAACTGCTTGCAGGCCATTGAAGGTCCCACCAAGACCAACCAGATTCCCCGTCAGGTCCCGCCGATGACCGGGACGCTGCGCACTGTCCCCTCGTTGCTGCTGACCGGCATCCTTCCGTTCGGCGCGATTTTTGTGGAGCTGTACTTCATTATGACGTCGTTATGGACCAACAAGATCTACTACATGTTCGGCTTCCTGTTCCTCTGCTACGGCCTGATGGTCATCACCTCTGCGGCCACGACGGTGCTGCTGGTGTATTTCTTGCTGTGCGCGGAGAACTACCGGTGGCACTGGCGGGCGTTTGCGGGCGCGGGTATGACGGGCAGCTATGTGTTCCTCAACGCGATTCTGTTCTGGATTACGCGGGTCAGCTTTGGTGGTCTCACCGGTGCGGTGTTGTATGTGGGATACTCGGCCCTGATCGGATTTGTGGTCTTCATCTTGACCGGTAAGTCCTTGCCACGGTCTCTGTGGCTCACCACTAACCTTGAGTAGGCTCCATTGGATTCTTTGCCAGCTGGGCGTTTGTGCACCGCATCTATGGCTCCATCAAGGTCGACTAAGCTGTTCACGATTGACATGAGAACGCTCCTGCGGCGCGGCCCGCTCCCGGGTCGTGACCGACACCGACTCAGCCGCTGTTGCTGCATCGCGCTGTGCTTCGCTATATAAGACCGTCGGTCGATTGGTTGAATGTGCTCATCTCGGATATCCCTGTATAGTTGCTTTTGTTTGCATGCTTGCGTTATTATCACCGCTTCTCTGTAATGGCCATGAGGTGTACATAGACTCGGAACGGCGGAGTTGGGGATAGGAATGCTGGACGCGCATGAGTGTACGATAGCACGAGTCTAGGCCAGCGTAGAAGAGCGTAGAAGAGGCCGCCGCAGCCGGGGAGGCACGGCGATTGGCGGACGCGCCGGTCGAGCCGTGGATCTCCCACGGCTGACGCCTCCAAGCCGCCAAGCCGCCGTGTTCTGGACCCGCGGCTCTTCTCCCATCCCCGTCCCTCCGCCGTCGCTCGCCACGACTCTTTCTTCCTGCGCTTTGTCCTTTGGATCTTCGTGCCTGGCTGCTTTTCTCGACTTCAATAATCTTTGATCGCTCACGAGCGGTGCCTCTATCCTACTACCCGACCGAGCCCTCCGCCGAGTTGCGACCGCCTGCCCCTCGTCCAAGCCGCACCGCCCATCACCACACCCAGTCTACCCCGCGCCTTCCGAGCGTGTGTTTCATCGCGCGTCCCGACCGTACCCCGTTGAACCCGAGAATTTTTTTCCTCCTCCGACGATATCCTCTCTAGGAACCGGGCGCTTGGAGCGTGTGTGATCGAACATGGGCAAGTCGTAAGTGCAGCGCTTTTCCGATCGCTCCGCATGGGTCTGGCCAGGCACAAGGGGAACCACCCAGCAGACACAACGGGTCACCCATGGGTGGTCGCACTCTGGGCACAGTGGCCGCCTGCGCCGTGATACAGCGAGGTGTCCTGGTGTTGTTCAGTTTCCCTGCTACCCCGGACCTCGTGTGCCCCGCTTGTCCGCATCCCACTAATTCACCGGCCGTCCAGACAGTCGAAGCTCTCCCCCTCGCAGCTGGAGGAGCTCCAGAAAGCGACGCATTTCGACAAGAAGGAACTGCAGCAATGGTACAAAGGTGCGTGAGGCATGGTGGGCCCCTCTGCAGCTGCCGCAGCCGCTGACGGAACGTTGCGGGCAGGCTTCCTGAAGGACTGTCCGTCGGGGACCCTCACCAAGGAGGAGTTCCAGAAAATCTACCGACAGTTTTTCCCGTTTGGCGACCCGTCGTCGTTCGCGAATTATGTGTTCCGGGTGTTCGACTCGGATAACAGCGGGATGATCGATTTCAAGGAATTCATCTGTGCGCTGTCGGTCACGTCGCGGGGCAAGATGGAGGACAAGCTGGACTGGGCCTTCCAACTGTATGACATTGACGGCGACGGCAAGATCACGTATGACGAAATGCTGGCGATCGTCGAGGCGATCTACAAGATGGTATGTTTAGCCCCCGTTCGACTTTCTGGCCCCCACGACGGCTGACGGGCTGGACTGCAGGTGGGCTCGATGGTCAAATTGCCCGAGGATGAAGATACGCCGGAGAAGCGGGTGCGCAAGATCTTCCGGATGATGGACAAGGACGAGAACGGCAGCCTGGACATGGAGGAGTTCAAGGAAGGCAGCAAGCGGGACGAGACGATTGTGAGCGCCCTGTCGCTGTACGATGGGCTGGTGTAGATCGGCACTCCATACGACTACTGCCTGGGCGCAGGTCATGGTTGCTTCTTCCCATCCCTGTGCGGACTTGGATGTGACCCTCCCTCGGTGAATTGGCGCTACCTTGCTTGATTGATTTACTTGTCTATTTTATTTATCTTTTTTTTTTGACCTTTCTTTTTTCTTTTTGTTTCTATTTTTTTTTTCCCCCTCTTCTTCTTTTGTTTTTCTTCTGTCTGTGTCTTCAGGATTCCCATGACTGCCTCGTATCCCAAAAAGCGGCCAACTCGGGACCCGCCGGGTGCCTGGCATTAGCGGATGCCGGGGTGGTCGGACGTGCTTATCAGCAGGGGACTGGATCTGTACAAAGGAAAGGGGTCGGGCACATCGTATCTATGTACGATGCTTGTATATAGTCGTGTAGTTGTTATTGCGAGTGCGCTTGTCTTAAGATTGGAGCTGCTGTTCTTGGTACCTCTATTTGGCCATCCACTGGTTCTTGATGATCTTCGGGCCTTGGTCTCCACTCTTCACACGGTTCCGTACAGCAATAGTGACTGGTCTTTCGTCCCAGCGGCCGCCGCGGCGCCCATCTCTCCTGAAGGGTCGGCTCCGAGGACGGAGATTGCGCATCGACGCTGAGGGAGGTGCAGGTGCCGCCGCGACGCACCCGCCCGCCCGTGACGGATGCTCTCAGTGGCCGGACTAGATCGGGCGTGGTGCAGCACCATCGAGGTTAAGTTGGCGATGGTTTGGCGAGAGGAGCACCTCATCTCGCACCGCAGCTGGCCCGCCAATCACCGGGCTCAGCGTTAGGAACGGTTCGGGGGGGGCGGACCCTGACTTGAGTTCTGCACCCAGTCGACAGAGTTCAATGCCACATGTTGGGCAATCCAGAGCAACTCCGGATCGATAGTGGCAGCAAGCAGCAAGCCGATGAGAGGAAACGGAGGGTCAGCGCAGACCAGCGGGCGGGAGCCGGACTGATCGCCTCCCGACGTCGATCCGGTCCGTCAGTGGGCCAATGGCCTCCTCAGTGCTGAGGGCTTACCTCCTCTCGTCCCCGGCTGCGCAGGAGGATTCTTCTTAGGATTGGATTTCCACTGATTTTGGATTTCCACTGAGGAGGAAGCGGATGGTGCTGGGCCAGGGCTGGCCCCCCCCCTCCCCTTCAATCCGGTGGACCACCCACCCACCGGCCAGCCTCGATGGTGCTGCTCCACCATCCACCATCCATCCATTCATTATTACTCCGTATTCATTCACTCACTCACGCACTCCTTCACGCACTCACACTACCCACTACCCACACCACTCACCACCCACCACCCTCCATCCATCTTTTTCACCCCCTCCCCCCCTCCTCCTTCGCTCTCCGCCTCCCTTTCTCTCCGCATATCTTCCATCCTCATGCCTTCTCCCCTACCAGATCCGACCGGTCTGGTTGTGGCTGTTGAACTCACTGGCTGTGGTGTCCAGCATGGTCCGAGTGCCACGCGGCTGTCAGGCCTGCGCTGATGGTCATCTTCAGGTGCGTGACGATGGCTTCATGGTGGGCGGTTGCCCAAAGACCCGGCCCGCCCGTCCATGGCGTTGCTCCTGATCTCCCCTGAACCCTGTCCCACGCTGGGGTTCTTTGTTGCGAGATGGACTGGTCTGCCTGGTGCCTCTGCCCGGTGCCTCTGCCCGCTCGCCACCCTTGCCTCCCTCGGCCACCGGATTGGATTTAATTGTCCGATCGTCCGCTGCCTGCTACTAATCGTCTGCATCGCTTCTGTTTTAGTGCGACGGCAAATCCCCCTGTGGCTTCTGCAAAGGCCGGAAGGTGCCCTGCTTAAGTCAGGCTCGCACCTTCAAGTTCCGCGACGAAGTCCCCGCGCTGCAACAGCGCTACCGTCCCTCGCCCCCCTCGTCTTCCACCACCTCCACCTCCACCTCCACCTCCACTGCATCCGCTGCCACTAATAGCAGCCCTTCGCTGCCTTCCTCGACCCCCCGCTCAGGCTCGGCCCGCGGGCGCGACGTGCAATTCGCCCCCGTGCCGCTGCCCTTGCCGCTCCCCATGGACGAGTCCGTGTCGCCCTCGCTGACCGTCACAGCGGTCGCCGCCCAGCAGACCCAGGTCTTCACCAACTACGTGCTCACTGCCTTTCCCTGTTTTTTCAAATGCACCGAAACCCGCGTCCCCGTCAACTGGGTCGAATATGTCGACCGCCGCCGCGGCGCCATGAACTCGTGCTTCGACTGGGCCATCCGCGCCTGCACCCTCGCCTACTCCGGCGCCCTCTACAATGTCCCTGAATTTCATGACGCCGCGCGCGCCTTCTACACCCGCTCGCTCCGTGGCCTCGCCGGCCTCCTCGCCGACGAGTCCACCGCCAAATCCGACGAAGCCCTCTCCACGGCCATCGTGCTCGCCGTCTTTGAGAAACATCACTGCACCGGTCCCCAGGCGTGGATCCATCACGCCCACGGCATCCGCGCCCTGCTGCGACTCCGCGGCCCCAAAGCCCACCTCCACGGCTTTGGCCGCGCCATGTACATTGTCTACCGCCCGATCCTCATCGCCGCCGCCCTCATCGAAGGCGAAGCCTGCTTCCTCGAAGAACCCGAATGGCATTCTCTCAACGAGCAAATCTCCAACGACAACGCCAAACTCCCAGACTCCTCCCTCTACACCGACGTCGTCGACCGAGGCCTACGCGAAATCATCAAAATCCCGGGTTACGTCAAACGCATCCGCGAATTGATCGCTCTTCCGCTCACCAAACGCGCCAAACTGGAGCCCCCACTCCTCCAGAGCGTCCAGGCGACCCGTGCCGCCCTCCGCGGCATCCACACCGAATTCGGCGTCTCCATCTCCATGCTCCGAGCCGGCCACGCCAAACCACGCGGCTTCATCGGCCCGCTCCCCGAATTCTTCTTCGAGGGCTACTCCGCCCATGTCACGCGCGGCGTGCACTCCGCCCTACTGATCCTGGATTACCTGGTCATCATGCTCGATCCCAGTCAGCGCTCGACGTCGCTCCCGAAAGAGCCCCGTCGGTTGTTCTCCCCAAGTTCGCCGTCTCCGATGGAGAGTCTCAGTCCTACTTCGTCATGCGACTCCCCGATGACCCCGCCGAGTTCCCCGGGCCAGCCACAGCTGGTGGTGGAATCGCTCATCACCCCGAATCATAAGCAGGGGCCCACGACGGACTGGATGGATCAGTTGACCTCGACGATGGGGATGGATGGCGTGCGGGTGCGCATTGTGGAATAGTCTCGGGAGCGTTTGGCGTTGACATGGTTTGGTCGATTATCAGGTTGGTTCTGGTTCTGGTTCGGTTAATTTGGTTGACAGATACCCTTGTATGTATGTATTTGGCGAAGGCTGTAGATGGCTAGGATGGGATGCACAAAATAACGGCCGATGATGGAGTGTGGTAAATAGTGCGTAAATAGCTTGGCAATCTAAGTGAATATATGCATTACTGTTGGGTCTATACATTGCAGTCAGTTGTGATGGGGATATTTCTTTTGGTTCATTTGGCGTCTCCCCTTTCCCTATTGAACCACCATCATCAACACTCACTCTCAATTCAAAATCAATATGCAGATATTCCATCCGGCCCCTATATACACAACATATTATACTTATATTATAAGGATACTCTACTTCAACCCCACTCCCACTCCCTACTCATAAAGACAAGAGACGAGATAAGAGAGACAGCATATACCCTCTAGATCACAAGAAATACCCCTCGGCCCCAGAAGCAGCCACGATAAAGCAGCATCGATAGAGATGTCAGTGAAAAGCCCCATCTAGATATATGCCTCTTTTCGACGCAGAACAATATCCCATGATTCGTTAATTATATGTATGAAAATAAGGTATATCATGTGATATCGCGTATCTGATTATACACCCTGCTTTTGGTAAATCTGGTAACGAACGGCCTTGGTATCATATGGGCTGGACTGGAGAGCTTTTGCAAAGCTATGGTAAGAGTAGATGATTGTTAGGGACAGGAAGAGACCGCTGCAGTTAAGCAATGAAAGTTTAATATAGCGTGTCTGAAACTGTGTGAGAGAATGTGTTTTGTTTTGTTAGTCAAGTATTAGCATCCAACCAATAGACGATGTAGTCCTTCTATCAATATGCTCGGACTAGTGTATTTCGGGCTTAAGCTAGCAGATCAAGAGCCGTTAATAGAGCAGATAGAAAAGTGATGATTATTATAAATAATATCAAGACTAAAATGTACACAGTTCAATGTTGGTAGCTTGGAAATACATACATGGTTTGTCACAGAACTAAGAGCATAGCTTTTTCATCCGATAAAATGTCAGATTTAATATGCCGGGGCCTCGCACATGACCCGTTCCTTACATATGATATAGCCCATGCTTTGCCAAGCATTCTATTCAACGCCCTCTCAACCACCCCATGACCTCGTCTCAGGGTAACACCGTGCATGCCCTGAAATGACTGTAACTCTGAGCTCGTGGAGAATATCACTCCGCGGACTATTCAGATCAACCCCGTGCAAACCACCAAGCATACCGGTATCAGCTCTACCGGCGGCTGAACGGCTCGAAGAGGAGTGCGCTCCTCATTATAATCCAAAGCATTTCTACCCTGCCCGCCTCTACGAAGTTCTCAACAACAGATACCAGATCACCGCGAAGCTTGGTTGGGGGACTAGCTCAACGGTGTGGTTGGCTCGTGATCTCCAACAGTATGACTACAGCAGTTCCAATTCTTCATGGCAGTCAACTAACGTGATAGGTGGCGCTGGCGCCAAACACGTTACGTTGCTGTCAAAATCAAGGCCAACAATTATACTACCACAGAAGACGCCGAAAAGGACCTACGAATAACAGAGCATATCAGTCGCACAGATTCTCAACATGCTGGCCGTAACTTTGTCAGCATGTTGCTCGATTCCTTTAATTTGTCCGGCCCGTGTGGCGCTCATGTCTGCATGGTGTTTGATCCGCTATGTGAGCCGCTGTGGATGTTCAAACAGCGATTTGAAGGCAATGTCCTCCCGTTGGATGTACTGAAACCGGTTGCAAAAATGATTCTACATGGTCTTTGCTATCTTCACTCCCAGTGTCAGATTATCCATACAGGTATCCCCTCTTTGGCTGAATCACACGCAAAAGGCCAACATACTGATTGAATAACAGATCTGAAACCCGACAATATACTGCTGTCTCTGCGAAACCCATCTGTACTGGATAGAGTGGCTCGGGATGAGATGATTGAACCTTTGCCTCAAAAACATCTCCCCGATCGAACCATCTATCTCTCAAGAAACCAATTTGGCTTAGAGGTCGGAGAGTTCGGGAGACCAATCATCACTGATTTTGGGCTAGCTGTGAAGGGATCTCGGATGCATAATCATCTCATTCAACCTGATGAATACCGAGCCCCTGAAGTGATTATCGGGGCTGGTTGGGGCTATAGTACTGATATATGGAATTTGGCTGTCTTGGTATGTCTCATGTTATGTCAGGAATTTTGCAAGCTGACTTACACAATGAAACTAGTTGTTGGACTTAGTACACGGAAGTGGACCCTTTGATTTACCACAATCAGATACAGATACAAGTACTTCCGTCTTCTCAGAAGAGAAACATTTAGCCCGCATTGTATCCATACTTGGTCCGCCGCCCGTGGATATACTTCGTCAGGCAAAAGACGCTTCGCAATATTTCGACTCGGAAGGTATTGTTTCATCTGACGATATTAGCGAACTAGCTAATGTTGGTACGAACAGGGAAGTTTAAATATCCGGAGTTCATCCCAGAGAGAAGAGGACTGGATAGCTTCGTTGCCGATATCGAAGGGTCTAATAAACAGGTGTTTCTTGATTTAATCTCGCGGATGCTGCGATGGCGACCGAATGATCGAGATACCGCGGAAGATTTACTCGCGGATCCTTGGTTCGAACAAGAAAATTAATACTAATCATTAATTACTGTATCATGAGCTCTCCGAATACAACCAAGCTGCGCCTTGTCCATGGCCCTTTCACTATAAAGATTAGAACCGAGTTCGTGAGCCTAGGTTGATAGGCAGACATTGGTTGGGCGAGTCTCGAGGCAGACTTCATAAAAGGATCTCATGACATGGCTGTAGCACATACAGACTAGACTACTAAGTAGCCCGGCCAGTTTTCGAATTATGTGAAGTGTATGCATTGGTCCAATACGGCTGGAACAAGGCAGAAAGGTTAAAAGTGGTAGCGTGTGATAGATGTTCATATATGCTGGTTTAAGAGGAGAGGTGGCTACATAGAACAGGATGGCCGATCATTTCTCTTCTAATAAGTACACATGTTATCCACACCTAGAAGCCCGGTGGGTTGACGTAGCTTGGCTTATTTTCTTTTTCTTTTGGCACGGGTTACCCCATGTAGAGTTATTACTATTCGTTTACTAAGGAGTAAAACCATCGAGTTCAATTGTCTTGTATGTTAATGTGTAGTTGGGATGGCTTTTCCATTTTACATGCTCCTGTCTACTTTCTATACCAGTACGACATTCTATCCCTCACCAAAACATATAAATCGTATGTTTACAAGACGGAATCATAAATCATTATTCTATATTCTTGGACACGGATAGGA